>JAMXBD010001048.1:0-508193 GCA_024138025.1 Combretum micranthum
GAAAAACACAAAGTAGGATAAATGATTTAAAAAGCTTTTCATATCAGGAGTAGTTTCTAAAATTGTAGTGGGTTCTTTTAGTAACTGGAAAGGAATGACTTTATTTTTTGTTAAACCATGGATTTTATATTTCATATAAACTTATTCTTAAGTGATAAAACCTTTTTTTATCAATTATTTTTAGAACTTGAAAAAATTTGGACACAGTCTTAATGAACATGATTTATGAGAATTAAGAGCAAGCAATAACATAAATAATAAATAAAGTCAAGTATTGGGAGTCTTAGGTTCTTCAAGGCTCCCGGGACTAAGAAATAGACTAGTCCCAAAAGAAAAATAAAATGAAAGAAAGAAAAATTTGTTTTGACTTGATGAGGACAATCTAGTCTTAAAATAGCAAGAAATAAATAAATCGCAATGGAATAATAAATAAATTGCATTGCATGAAAATAAATAAATTGCAAGTGAGCTTATATGCTCTTAAAGAATATGTGTGTGTATATATATAGATAATGATACTTAAATATAATAACAATAGTAAGAACAAAATAAAACAATATAAACATAAATGGAGTTTCATGAACAAGAACAATACATGAACATTGTAGCTTCCATAACACTTACTCTTTAGAAACTCACACTATGGTCATGTAAAGTTTACATGACATGAGAAGGAGAAAATAATAGGAAAAGTTTACCTAAAGAAGGCTTTGGTAATGTTATGTGGTTATGGGTTTTGTTATAGGTAGAAAGTGGTTTTGTGATTATTTTGAGAGAGTTTTAGGAGGATATTTGGAGAGAGTTTTTGTAGAGAATTTGTAAGTAGTAAATATGTGAAAGAAGTGAAGAGGAGGAGGGTATTTATAAGAAAATGTGGAGTGATTTTTGAGTGATTTAAATAAGATAAATAAAACAATTGAGAGGTGCATGAGGGGGGGGGGCGCCGGCCATAGAGAGTAGAGGAGGAAGAGAGAGAGTTTATTTTGTATTTTGTGGATTAAATGAATAAGTAAGGTAGATGTAAAATAAAGTTATGGGAAAGGTAAAAAAGTAAAGGTTATAGGTTATGGTGTTTGTAAGAGTAGGTGTAAGAAAAAGTAGAGATAAAAAAATAGTGTAGAATAGTAATGAATAGTATAATGTAAAGCAGATATGACTAATAAAGTACCGATAGTAAGAAAATATGCGTATAATTACGATATCTGTTATTTTTACTTACCGAAAAATTATAAAACTGATATTCTTGAAATCTTTATATTTTTACGAGTCTAAATGTATATTCAGAATGTTTTTACTATTCCGAGCCCCGAGATATGTTTTTCAAGAACTGTGTCCGTTAGAGTTCAAGACGATTTGCGGTTTTACTAATATGATCTTTTTAAGCTTCTTGAGGTAATTACACACTATTTTATATTCTAAACTCTTACTTACTTTCTCCGAGTTGCTTATACGGGAATGCCGGACTCAAGCTATTACGCTTAACTAGGGTTTTGTTGACTTTTAGAGTTTCGATTGACTTCCAGATTAGGGTTTTAGATTAAACCAATTCCAAAAATTTGGGGGTTTACAAAAGCAACTAAAAGATCCTGTTATTTTGGAAAATATGTTACTCTCCGAAGATAATCTAGTGATAGTATTCAGGTATGACTTATCTACTTCTACTAGGGTACTCTTGGGGTGTAACATGGGTCAAGTTGGCAAAAGAGTAATTAGTCTAGACTGTGATAGATTACTTAAAGTGGTACCCTCAAATGTTATGTATGAAGGAGGCTTAAGAGAATATTTGTCTATTAATGTAAGTGACATAACTTATACTTATCCGATGAAGACATTTAGAAAAAAGATTAGGCATCAAGACATTACCAAGATAAGATTTACAAGACCTAAATGCACCCTAGCAAATGGGTTATAGATTATGGTCTGGTAAAGTTGTTGTCATGCTTGTTATTAAGTGATAGTATAATAGAGATGTACGTTAAACATGGGGTGGGTGTAGATAGTGAGTATCATGACCATTTTAATGATAGTAATCAAGATATGATGAAACATGTCATGAAAATAAAGATGATGGTGGTAGTGTCACACCCTAAAAACAGGCCTAGAAGGATAACTTGAAGGTATCATATTGTCGAGCCTGGATTTTGAAAATCATCCGGTTCATTTCTCCTAACCCGATTCATATTAAACCCTAACCCATTTAACATGAATCCTCGACTAGGGGTTAAAAGAAATTTTAATTTTGAAAACTTTTTAGAGTCGCCACCCGATATAAATCGGGAAAAAATGAAAGCCAGGATTAATGGGTCGGTTAATCCTAACTTAGCCACTAGTCTGCGAAAAGTTTGATTTAAAAATCAAATTTTTAAAAAATACCAGATATCTGAGTTCGGGGGCTAACCTATTAAAACCTAAGCGGTTACCACTTTAAATTTAAAATTTAGAATTTATCCTTTTCTATACTAAAAAATTCAAACAAAACATTTAAAACAAATATCTACAAGTTTAATCATGCATTTTTATTTTTATGTATTTTTCTTAGGATTTAAATATCAACAAACATTTTATATTCTTCCTTTTAAAAAAAAAATTATAATATGTACAAAATGATTATTTCAAACTATCAAAACAAAATATATTTTTTCTAATTTTATTGTCGCCCCGTAGGTGCCTACGTACTCGCTAATCGAGATCAGACAAAACGTAGTTCTTTTATAAAGAACTTAGTTTGTTGATCAATTTTATATTTTAAAATATTCTCACTTTAAGTTATTAAATTTTGAATTTTTATGAAAACATTTTTGATGATCCTATGATCTAATCAATTGAATTTTATTTCATAAAAAATATATTTTTCTAAGTCCAAAAATCATTTTTTTAAAAAAAAACCAATTTATGATAATTCATGGCTAATTTAATGCTACATGAAAATCAATTTTGAAAACTTTGAGTATTATCTTTATAGCAAATTTATAAAGATAATTTTGATAAAAACTTAATTAATATCATGATTTAAAAAAAAACAATTTTTATCTTTATTATTCAACAACAATTTTGGTTTAAAAAATCTATTAACAATTTATTATTTTTCAAAATTCAATAATCATCACATATGTTCAGAACATATTCAAAATATATCATAACAAAATTAAAATACAAAAACAAAACATCTCATGCATCAAATATATTTAAAGATCAATCTATATGCAAATACATATTCAAAAATATCCAAAAATATCAAAAATTGCTAAAACATGTAAATTTATATTAAAAATAATTATTCTAATTTTTCTGGATTTTTCTGAATTTTTCTGGATTTTTTACGAATTTTTATTAATTTTTTCCTATTTTTCCGAAATTAAATATATAATAAATAACTAATAAAATATTGCGGACTAACCTGGACCGTTGGATTTTCTCGGATCAGATCTGGAGCGTCTGATCGTGGACAAATCTGACCGTCTGATCTGTTGACTCGCGATCTGGACGTGGATCTACTGATCAAATCTGGAGCGTAGGATCTGATCAAATCTGGACCGTAGGATCCTCTGATCAAATCTGGACCACAGGATCTTCTGATCAAATCTGGACCACAGGATCTGCTGACTTTTGACCGACGACCGTTGACCGACGACCGACCACCGTTGACCGACGACCGACCGGGTTGGATTCGGATTTCGGGTCGGATCTCGGAGCTCCGTCGGGTGAAGAAGACGATCACGTACTTTCGAGCGTTCCTCGGCCGCTCCTGGTGGTTTTCGAAGGCTGCAACCTTGTCGGCCCGACGTGGATTGGTGCTGCGTCCGTTGGTGGTGGTGGTTCACTCCCAGAACCACCAGAAGTGGCGGTTCGTGTGGTGGCCCAACGGCGGCAAGGATAAAAAATTTCGAAAAATTTGCAGAACTTCCAAATGCAAATTCGAGCAATTCTAAACACTATAATCAATCAAAACACTTCCTAGATGATCCTAACACTCTTTAATTGGATCGAAATCCTCCCGATCACTTCGAATTTGCAAATTTTGCAATTCGAACACTTTCTACTCTATTTTCAGATCTCGATCGTGTAGTGTGTTTTTGAAATTGAATTGTGCTTTCTGCTTGTGGGGTGATCCTATTTATAGATTTCGAAACAATTTGTCATTTCGAAGCTTCGTACTTGTTCAATTTTTGAATCACGAATCGTTATACTTTTTCAAATAAGAACGATTCAAAATTGGGACTCGATTCGTGATTGTTGGTTCAAATTGATCACGAATCTTATGTTTATACATCATAACTCTTCGATTAAGTGTGTTTAATTTGATCAAAGAACACAATTCGGCCAATTTTAAAATTTGAAAAATCATGTCCATTCGAATTTTTCCCAATTTTCATGCTCAATTAATGTGCCTTTTGGATGAAATAATGCACGAATTGTGTATAGATGTGATGTATCCCATGCCTAGTTCGTGTCTGTACAATTAATTTCGAAAAAACACAAAGATTCGTTGCTCAAATGAGGTCTCAAAGTGGATGAACCGATGTCTTTTGGGAAAAAAAATGAACAAAAAGAGGCAAAATCTGCCTTGGGCTAGGATCGAACTGGGTCCCTTTGCTCTGTGTCCATGGTCTGAACCGTTAGGCCGTTGGCCTGTGCCTTGGTCATATAGCTAACCCACTAATACTTAAGACTAATAAAATATATATTATATTAAGCTCAAATAATTATTTATTTTAATTTTTCTTACATATATTTTATTTACATTACTATTATTCATTTAATTATTTTATTATACATATTTTATTCCTCTATATTTTTATTTTTTCTATTTTCTCTTTTCTCTTTTTTATTATACTATTGTTTATTATATTATTTTATTATATATTTTTAATGAACTCAACATGACATTAATTTATTCTAAACTTAAGCCTAATTTTTAATTGGGAAAAAATTGGGTGTCTACAGCTGCCCCTCTTTGTGGTAAAGTTTGAACAAAACTTTTGCCACAAAGACAAAAGGATAGCCAATTTTTGCTTAATTTCTCCCAAATTTTGTTTCTTAACAAAGAGATTTTTATCTGTGCTAAACTATCTGTCGAGTTTAGACATTAAGATTTGCTAGGTCAACTGTCGGGCCTAGGCTCTGGAAAAATGATACCATCTGTCGGGCCTAGATTTAGAAAATGATAGGCCATCTGTCGGGCCTAGATTTAGAAAATGATAGGCCATCTGTCGGGCTAGATTTAGAAAAATGATAGGCCATCTGTCGGCCTAGATTTAGAAAATGATAGGCCATCTGTCGGGCCTAGATTTAGAAAATGATAGGCCATCTGTCGGGCCTAGATTTAGAAAATGATAGGCCATCTGTCGGGCCTAGATTTAGAAAATGATAGGCCATCTGTCGGGCCTAGACTAAAAAACTGATAGACCGTCTGTCGGGTCTAGATTATAGAAACTGCTAGGTCATCTGTCGGACCTATGGGCTTTAGTTTGGTCATTTGACCTAGGCTTTGGTTTGGTATTTGCCGGACCTATGGGCTTTGGTTTGGTCATTTGCCGGACCTATGGGCTTTGGTTTGGTCATTTGCCGGACCTATGGGCTTTGGTTTACTGGGGATTTTTGAAACTCTAAAGATTTGGTTTCTTGATCCATTTGGGAATTCTTGATCTTCCGGGAAACTTGATCTTCTAGGAACTTGATCTTCTGATCCACTTGGGGATTTTTATTTTCTTGGAAACTTGACTTGTTGATTCATTTGGGAAAACTTGATCTTTTTTATTCACTTAAGGAAACTTGATCTTCTTGATCCACTTTAGGAAAATTGATCTATCTTGATCCACTTGAGGAAACTTGATCTATCTTGATTCATTTGAGGAAATTGATCTATCTTGATTCATTTGAGGGAATCTTGATTTTCTTGGAAACTTAACTTGCTGATCCATTTGAGGAAACTTGATCTATCTTGATCCATTTGAGGAAATTGATCTATCTTGATCCATTTGAGGAAATTGATCTATCTTGATTTTCTCAAACTTGAATTATTGATTCATTTGGGAAAACTTAATCTTTCTTGATCCACTTGGGGACTTTAAACTTCTTGATCATTTGAAGAATCTTGATCTTACGTCGGTTAATGTGTTTAGGGCTTTTCCGTTGTCCACATAACCGTGTTCAAAAACTAGTTACCTTGTGCAATATAATTACCAGATAAAATTGCATATATGCATTTTAAGGCCATATGAGATGCTCAAATTACTTTCTAACAGTTTTAGTTTGGGTTTGTTTAAGTGATAGGTTGAGATTTGATCTGGTTTGAGAATTTATGGTTATTTGGTGATGAATGGGATGAGATTTGGTCTGATTTGAGAATTTTTGGAAATTTGTTTGAATGATTTAATTAACGGGTTGAGATTTGACTTCAGTTCAAAGTTTTTGGAATATCAACTTTGCTTGTAAAAACTAAAAATGAAATCAATCTGAACACAGAAAATGACAAATTTTATTGATCATTCATAATACATCTTTACAGCATCTGAGTTTACAGGATCCTTTAAATCAGGTCCATCCATTTGGGAAAGAATAATGCTCCTCCCGACAATACTTTTCTAACTACATACGGTCCTTCATAGTTTGGTGTGAACTTTCCTCTGGAGTCTTGTACATTTGGCAGCATCTTTCTCAAAACCAAATCACCTTCTTGGAAGCTTCTTGGCTTGACCTTCTTGTTGAATGCTTTAGCCATTCTTTGCTGATATAACTGGCCGTGACACATTGCAGTCAGCCTCTTTTCATCTAACAGATTCAACTGTTCAAATCTTTGTTTTATCCACTCAGCTTCATCGAGTTTGGTTTCTACTAATATACGAAGTGATGGAATTTCAACTTCTACAGGTAAAACAGCTTCAGTTCCGTATACCAAGGAATATGGTGTTGCCCCGGTTGATGTTCTTACAGATGTTCGATACGCCATTAATGCGAGCGGTAACATTTCATGCCAATCTTTATAGACAATGGTCATCTTCTCAATAATTCTCTTGATGTTCTTATTGGCGGCTTCAACTGCCCCATTCATCTGTGGCCGATACGGAGTAGAATTCCGATGCTTGATCTTGAATTGCTGACACAAATTTGTTACTTCTTTGTTGTTCAAATTCGTACCATTATCAGTGATGATACTTTCCGGAGTTCCATATCTAGTGATGATGTCTCTTTTGATAAACCGCACAACCACGGACTTCGTTACACTTGCATAGGAAGCGGCTTCTACCCATTTAGTGAAGTAATCGATTGCAACCAATATGAACCGATGACCGTTTGAAGCTTTAGGTGAAATTGGCCCAATAACATCTATCCCCCATGTTGAGAAAGGCCATGGGGTTGACATTAACTGTAATTCTTTTGGAGGGGCACTTATCTTGTTTGCATAGATCTGGCATAAATGACAAGATCTCACATGTTTGATACAGTCTGATTCCATAGTTAACCAAAAGTATCCTAATCTCATAATCTTTTTGGCTAACATGTACCACTCATATGAGGACCACAAATTCCTTCGTGAACTTCTTCCATGAGCTTCTGGGCCTCTTTTTCATCTACACATTAACAAAGTCGTGTCGAATGATCTTCTGTATAACGTATTTCCACTTAGCAAAAAATGACTGGCCAAACGCCTCAGTGACTTCTGATCTTTCTTGGTAGCACCTTCAGGATAATTACCCGTTTGCAAAAGAACTTTAATATCTTGGAACCAGGGTTCATCTGATTCAATCATGGTGCAGAATGCGGGTTCACTTCTCACCCGGACTTGCAAAGGTTGGATTCTTGCTCCTTCAGTAAACTGAATTAATGAGGCCAAAGTAGCCAGAGCATCAGCAAACTGATTTTGAGTTCTTGGCACATATACAAAGGAGATTTCCTGAATCTTTCTATCAATTCTGCCAAGTGATTATGATAAGGAATCAACTTGGGATCCTTTGTTTTAAAATCTCCTCGAGTTTGAAAAATAATAAGTGATGAATCTCCAAAAACTTCGAGCTCTTGAATTTCCATTTGGATTGCCATCTCTAAACCCAAAATGCATGCTTCATATTCTGCTATATTATTTGTATAAGGGAACATTAATCTGGCCGCTGTTGGGTATTGATTTCCTTCAGGTGAAATTAGGACTGCCCCTATTCCACTTCCATACACATTAGCTGCTCCGTCAAAATACAATTTCCAATTCGGCATTCTTTCATCTTCCGTTTGTGTTACCCGAATCCCTTCATCGGGGAATTGATCTTGTTCCTTTAGTTCCTCATCAACCGGGCTTTCAGCGAGTTGATCAGCCAAGGCTTGTCCTTTAATTGAATTTTGTCTAACATAGGTAATATCAAACTCAGACAGCAACATTTGCCATTTTGAAATTCGACCGACCAAGGCGGGCTTATTTGCCAGATACCTCAAAGGATCATGCTTTGTAATTAACTCGATTGAGTAGAAGAGCGTGTATTGCCTGAGTCTATGCATAGTCCATACTAATGCACAGCAAGTTCTTTCTATCTCTGAGTACTTTTGCTCTCCATTTGAGAATTTTTTGCTCAAGTAATAAATAGCTCTTTCTTTTCCATTTTCATCTTTTTGCCCGAGTACACAACCCATGGATTCCGAAAAATTGTCAAGTATAAGAACAAAGGCTTTTCGGGTACTGGAGTGATCAAAACTGGGGGATTTGTCAGATACTGTTTAATTCGGTTAAAGGCTTCTTCACATTCTTCATTCCATTCAATTTGGGCATTTTTTCTCAATAATTTAAAGTGGTTGACATTTATCCGTCAACTGGGAAATGAATCGAGCAATGTAATTTAGTCTCCCCAAAAGACCTCTAATTTCTTTCAAAGTTGTTGGGGGAGGTAATTCTGAATTGCTTTGACCTTATCAGGATCAATTTCTATTCCTCTTTGACTGATCACAAATCCCAATAGTTTCCCAGAAGTTACTCCAAAAATGCATTTTTCTGGGTTTAATTTTAATTGAAACTTTCTCAATCTTTCAAAAAGTTTCCTTAATACTTCACATGATCTTCTCCTTCTTTTGATTTGGCAATCATGTCATCAACATATACTTCCACCTCTCTATGCATCATGTCATGCAATATGGTCTGCATTGCTCGCTGATAAGTTGCTCCGGCATTCTTGAGACCAAATGGCATGACCTTATAGCAAAAAGTTCCCCAGGCTGTGACAAATGTGGTTTTGACTTTGTCCTCTTCGGCCATCAATATTTGATTGTATCCCGAAAATCCATCCATAAATGAGAATAGATGGTTTCCAGCTGTATTGTCTACCAAGACATCAATATGTGGCAACGGGAAATTATCTTTTGGGGTCGCTTGATTCAAGTCTCTAAAGTCCACACAGATTCTAAGTTTCCCATTTTTCTTAAGTACTGGTACTATGTTTGATACCCAATCTGAGTAATCCGAAACTTCAATGAATCCAACTTCGAGTAACTTCTTGACCTCATCTTTAATTTTAAGTAGCAAATCGGGTCTAAATCGCCTTAGTTTTTGCTTCTTAGGCTTAATGCCTTCTTTGGTTGGCAATTTATGGACCACAATTGACGGATCTAAACCGGGCATATCACTATATGACCATGCAAAAACATCCAAATACTCTGCTAGTAACTTAATCAAACCCTGTGTTGTGTCTTCTGGCAATTTACCCCCAATTCTCAAATTCCTAGGATCTTCACTTGTTCCCAAATTAACCAATTTAGTGGGTTCAGGGGTTTCAATCCTTTCATGATCAAAGTTTTGCCAATTTTCTTGTGTTTTCAATTGATAATCGATATCATCTTCAACGACTAACCCAGTAGGGTTGGAGGTGATATCGATATTTTCAGTATTTACAGACGCGAGATATCCCGGAACTCATTACAAAAGTCGGATCTGGTAGAATATGAATGGGGAAAGAATAAGAATATGGAAAAACACAAAAGAATTTTATTAAATTTGAAATGGTGTTTAAGTACACTTATTTGAGCAACACATAAAGCAGAAAAATACAAAACGCAATCTAATATCGGTCCTTACTTAGAAAATTAAAACTAGCACAAGGTATGGAAAACCAATTCTTCAAAGCTATCTTCTTGGGTGGATCATCTTCCTTGGAGTCATCTGTCTCCTGGACATGATGAGGCTTTGGAAAGGAGCTTCTGATGTGCGGAATCTCGATGTCTGGATCATATTCTTTATTAAGTTTCCTTGTTCTCATCTTATTCTTCATGTCTGCTACCTCTGTTTGAGTAGGAGAATATCCTAGGCCAAAAGTTCCTATCTGAGCTTCTTTTTCTTCATTTATTACACAGACTTCTTCAAAAATTTGGAGCCCGAAATCTTCTTCTTCCCCTTTTCCAATATATGGAATAGCCGTTTCTTGATAGATGGCATAATCTTGTTCTCCCATAACGGTAACAAGTTGGCCATTTGCTACAAATTTAACCCTCTGGTGCAAGCTTGAGGGTATTGCTCCTGCTGCATGAATCCATGGCCTTCCAAGCAACAAATTAAATGTTCTTGGGATATCTATCACTTGAAAAGGAATTAGGAAAGTTTGAGGCCCAATAGTGACCTCTAATTCCACTTCTCCAATTATTTCCTTCTTTGATCCATCAAATGCTCGTACTACAGTAGGACTTGGCTTGATATTTGACGGGTCTACTTCCAACAAATTCAGAGTAGCCAGGGGGCATACATTCAGAGAAGATCCATTGTCAATAAGCACTCGGGAGACGATTCTACCATTGCTTTTGACAACAATAAAAAGAGCTTTATTATGTTGGCCACCTTCCTCTTCTAATTCTTCAGATGAGAAGCTAATTTGCTCATTTGCAAAGACAGAATTAATGATATGTTCCAAGGTTTTTTCTGTCACATTCTCTGGAACTTTTACTTCTTTGAGAACCTTGAACAAGGCCTCACGGTGAATATCAGAGCTAATTAACAAACCCATGAGTGATATTTGGGCTGGTGTCTTGACTAGTTGTTCAACTACTTTGAATTCACTTGCCTTCATGAGTTTAGCCAATATTGCTTTCTCATCTTCCTTCTTTTCTTCATCATTCGGCGGCGGCGATGAATCCATGGTCACCTTCTTTGCAGTTGGTTCATAAAGTCTTCCCGAACGGGTAAGCCCGCCAATCATAGAAGCGTGATTAACTGTCTGGTAATCAAATGGGGCAGCTTTGTAATCCTTTACAGCAATTGGGATTTGAAAAGTATAACTTCTAGGCTTCGAGACAGTTGCCTCTTCTTTACTGTTGTTCATCTCAAATTTGATTAACTTCGGTTCACATGTGATCATGCCAACAAATTTTTCTTCTTTCTCTGGTACAGGCTTTTCTTCATCTTCAGGTACAGGCTTTTCTTCATCTTCAGACTCTGATCCCCATCCAGTGGAGGAGCATCGGCATATACGCGTGGTTCAAACCAATAGTCAACCAGATATTGGTACTTTCCATCATCTCCTAGAGTTCCGACAGTTGGGTCTCCAGCTTGGTATCTTGCCCAATTCTGCCTGTGTGCTTGACTTTCTTGGCTTTGGGACCAGCATTTCCATGATATCTTCTTTCTTTATGATTCCATTTTGCAACAAGTTGTAAATGGCTGGTCTGGTTTTGTGCGATCTCTCAGATTGATATAGGGTAAATGCCCCATTTGGCGGAGATTCCATGCCACTTGTTCTATGGTGATAGGCAATTCATCCAAGTTGACTTCTGGGTCCGGCGCTTCGGCAGTGATCATATTAATAACCGACCCATGATTTGGCAATGGATTAGTAGAAACATTTGGAGGCTGCACAAAGTCTAATTGGATGGTCTTTGCATCAATAAGATCTTGAATCTTATGTTTGAGTCTCCAACAATAATCAGTGGAGTGCCCGATTTGCCCCATGTGATATTCACATTTTAAATCAGGGTTGTAGTTCTTGGGCTTATAATCATCTCTGGGTACTTCAAAGCCAATCAGATTATCGGCTCTCAATTTAGCCCACACTTGGCTGAGTGGAACCGGTATTGGAGTAAAATTGCGTCGGTTAGGCCTTGATTGTTGATTCGAAACAACCCTTTGTTGACTTTGACCTTGATTGGTCGGCAGGACTATGGATTTAGTAGGGTTTGCTGGACTTGAGATATTGACCATACCGACAGTCGAATCCTTTCCTTTGTACGTGACATTTTTAGGTGCTGTATATTTCTTTCTTGTACTTTGTTTTTCCGGCTGAGATAGCATTCTCAATTCTGCATCCGGCTACTACCACTTCTGAAAAACTTGCTGACGCATGCCCTATGAGATGAGAAAAGAATGGCTCTTCTAGTGTGTTGATGAAAGTAAAAGTGAGATCCTTTTCAGGCATGGATTGGTGATTCTTGCAGCTAAAGCTCTCCATCGCTGAGCATATTCCTTGAAAGCTTCGTCTTTCTTCTTCTTCATAGTACTCAAATCCCAGACCGAGGGTGCCATTTCGATGTTGAACTTGTATTGGTTGAAAAATGCCCTGGCTAATTTATCCCAAGTATCAATTTCTTGTGAGTCCAATTGGGCATACCAGGCTAATGCTGGACCAGTAAGGCTATCTTGAAAGGTCTGTACCATCAGTTTATCAAATTTGGCATACTGCCCCATACGTCGTACATATAATCTTGTGTGCATGTTAGGACAGCCAGTTCCATCATATTTTTCGAACTCGGGTGCCTTAAATTTTTCAGGAAAAGCACCTTCCTCAAATTGTGGCAGGCTTAAAATCGCAGTCTGATCAAAGCCGTCAAATGCCTTCATCTTTTCAAACAGTTTCTTCTCCATGTCTCTGGCTTGGGCTTCAAGTTCTTTCTTTAGCTCGGACATATTGAACTCAGTGTGGGAATCATCAACGTTGACTGGTTGCTGCATGATTTCTTTTCCTTTTGTTCCCCGGAAGATTCTTCAGATGCTATAGGGGTCTTGGACTGGGTAACATTCTGAGTAAGGGTCTGCATTTGTTCGGTAATTCTAAGCAGGGTTTGTTCCATGGCATTGAGTCTCTGTTCAGTGGTCTGATCAGGGGTAGTGTTCCCGGTACTAGCCATCTTTGCTCGTGATCTAGTATAAATGGGACTTCTAACTGGTTTGGAAGCTATCTTTCAGGATTTTGGATTCGCTAGACTTGATTCGTAACTGGACCGTAAGAAGTAAGAAGATAAGAATACTAACATACAAACACAAGGATGCAAATATGAATGCAAATGGGGATAATGACCATCAAATTTTGATAAACACATTTATTGGAGTTGTAATAATTCAAAAACAATCTTTCATACAAAGTTAAATTACTATACTAAAAGTTCAAGAACCTTAATTGCTAAAACTAAACTCAGGACTTCTAAACTAGTCTTCTAGTCTTGGCAGGGCAGATGATTTGATCCTCAAGTAGTTGAGTCCTTTTTCGAGCTTTCTTCAATTCATCCTCTAACAGTGCAATCCTATTGTGAGCTTTTTCCAAGCGGTCAATCATCTCTCTATCTCTTTGCAAGTAATCCCGATGACAGACTTCAAGCCGAGCTGAAACCATTTCCATGTAAGCAATCATTTCAGGATCAGGTTCAGGTGGTGCTGGTTCAAGAATGTTAGGAGCTTCATATTGGATGTCCTTATTCTTCTTCATTTGATTGGCTATGTACCACCTGGTTGCTCTATAATCCCGAGTCACTTTATTTTCTGGCTCGACTTCGAAAACTGGCTTGATTTCTCTATCATCCCAGATGGCTTTTATTTGGTTTACCTTGGACTGCTTTGCTATCTGAGTCATGGTTGGATCCATATAGTCGAGAATAACTCGTCCCAACTCTGGCTTGACAGTAATGTCTTGTAGCATGCCATATTGCGGATAACACTTGAGGGGTAATAGCCCGTACAGCCAGTGATTCCAATGAGAGGCACAGTTAGGTATTTCTTGCAACTTAAGATAGCAACGGGACACTTAAACCAACGGGCTTGCCACATAAAGTCTTCAGGTCTCATGTCTTCAAATATTGCAAGTATAGACCAGAAAGGCTCATTGTCTTCCATATGGACCCGTTCAGCAAAAGACTGGATGAGATCATAATTCGGGCGAATAAGGGACCCATTAGCTAGATCTTTTCCGTAGTACTTGGTGTGACTAGCGAACCAAACCATCAATAGATGCATGCTTGCCTTGAAACTGCCCCTGCCCTTAGACTTGATGTGATTCAGACTTCTGATTTGTTCTGCTAGAAGGGCGGGAACATATGATTTGCCAGTTAGATATTGTGCTACAAGCTCGATGACTCGGAAGTGAATGAACAGGTTCCCATGTGGAAAGAGTATGGTAGCAAAAGCAGCCACTATGAAAGCATTAACCCGATTTTCATTCCAGGTCACAACTGATACCGTAAAGGAATCTCGGTTGCTTATGTAATTGTCAAAGTTTCCAAACCAATCCATCAAAGTAGTTAATCGGATGGAGAATTCATTGCAACCCTTCATGGCTTCAATTACTGCTTCTCTTTTTAATCCCAAAAATTCTGAAATGATGCGGATCGGACTTTGAGTAAGGCTTGGTACATAGATCCCTTCGGAAGTGGGTGGGGCTTGAAGCAACCTAGCATATTCTTCAATGGTAGGACTTAGCACGTGTTGACCTAGACGGAATGCCACTTCATTGGGTTCCCAGAGATGAACAAGGGCTCGAAACATGGTAAATGGAACTTGGACTTTAGGTAAATTGAGGATCGGGCCCAACCTATCCTTAATGAATGATTGTTGATCGGGGTCAAAACTGACCAACCATCGGTCCAGTAACAGCATTGGATCCTTGAAAGTCTCTACTCGGGGTTCCTTGATGAGACGAGCCCATAGGCTATAGCTACTGTCCGAACTCGAGGAAATCATTTCCTGAGGATTTATAAAGACCCTATTAGGAGACAAATCCTAAATTTTTAAAAAAATTTACAACTCCATTTTTTTAAAAAAAATTGGTCAAATCCCATGAATGAATGCATGATTTGGTAAGGTTCTATAGGTTCCCCGGTCTAGCAAATCATAAGGCTAAACCGGAGTGGGAGTCTTTTCTTGATCTAGAGGGTGGAAACCACAGCCCCCGGACCTTACTTCGAACTCCTCGCTTAGGCTCTTAAGACGGCCTGGGTTCGACCGTATCTAGCACACATTGTGTGCATACATGCAAATGCACATGCAAGTGAAATGAACTAATTTAAAATCTAAGTTACAGACATATATACAAGAACACATACAAACAGATATTATACAATATACAAAAATAAAGGATAAATTTTAAATTTTAAACTTAAGTGGCTAGCCCTCTTTTTTTAAAAAAAAATAATAAGCAAGTCCCCAGTGGAGTCGCCAAGCTGTCGAGCCTGGATTTTGAAAATCATCCGGTTCATTTTTCCTAACCCAATTCATATTAAACCCTAACCCATTTAACATGAATCCTCGACTAGGGGTTAAAAGAAATTTTAATTTTTGAAAACTTTTTAGAGTCGCCACCCGATATAAATCGGGAAAAAATGAAAGCCAGGATTAATGGGTCGGTTAATCCTAACTTAGCCACTAGTCTGCGAAAAGTTTGATTTAAAAATCAAATTTTTAAAAAATACCAGATATCTGAGTTCGGGGGCTAACCTATTAAAACCTAAGCGGTTACCACTTTAAATTTAAAATTTAGAATTTATCCTTTTCTATACTAAAAAATTCAAACAAAACATTTATAAAACAAATATTTACAAGTTTAATCATGCATTTTTATTTTTATGTACTTTTTCTTAGGATTTAAATATCAACAAACATTTATATTCTTCCTTTTAAAAAAAAAAACTTATAATATGTACAAAATGATTATTTCAAACTATCAAAACAAAATATATTTTTTCTAATTTTATTGTCGCCCTGTAGGTGCCTACGTACTCGCTAATCGAGATTAGACAAAACGTAGTTCTTTTATAAAGAACTTAGTTTGTTGATCAATTTTATATTTTCAAAATATTCTCACTTTAAGTTCATTAAATTTTGAATTTTTATGAAAATCATTTTTATTGATGATCCTATGATCTAATCAATTGAATTTTATTTCATAAAAAATATATTTTTCTAAGTCCAAAAATCATTTTTAAAAAAAAAAAACCAATTTATGATAATTCATGGCTAATTTAATGCTACATGAAAATCAATTTTGAAAACTTTGAGTATTATCTTTATAGCAAATTTATAAAGATAATTTTGATAAAAACTTAATTAATATCATGATTTAAAAAAAAACAATTTTTATCTTTATTATTCAACAACAATTTTGGTTTAAAAAATCTATTAACAATTTTATTATTTTTCAAAATTCAATAATCATCACATATGTTCAGAACATATTCAAAATATATATAACAAAATTAAAATACAAAAACAAAACATCTCATGCATCAAATATATATTTAAAGATCAATCTATATGCAAATACATATTCAAAAATATCCAAAAATATCAAAAATTGCTAAAACATGTAAATTTATATTAAAAATAATTATTCTAATTTTTCTGGTTTTTTACGAATTTTTATTAATTTTTTCCTATTTTCCGAAATTAAATATATAATAAATAACTAATAAAATATTGCGGATAACCTGGACCGTTGGATTTTCGGATCAGATCTGGAGCGTCTGATCGGTGGACCAAATCTGACCGTCTGATCTGTTGACTCGCGATCCGGACCGTGGATCTATGATCAAATCTGGAGCGTAGGATCTGCTGATCAAATCTGGAGCGTAGGATTGCTAATCAAATCTGGACCGTAGGATCTTTGATCAAATCTGGACCACAGGATCTTCTGATCAAATCTGGACCACAGGATCTGCTGACTTTTGACCGACGACCGTTGACCGACGACCGACCACCGTTGACCGATGACCAACCGGGTTGGATTCGGATTTCGGGTCGGATCTCGGAGCTCCGTCGGGTGAAGAAGAGGATCACGCTACCTTTCGAGCGTTCCTCGGCCGCTCCTGGTGGTTTTCGAAGGCTGCAACCTTGTCGGCCCGACGTGGATTGAGGTGCTGCGTCGTTGATGGTGGTGGTTCACTCCCAGCACCAGAAGTGGCGGTTCGTGTGGTGGCCCAACGGCGGCAAGGATAAAAATTTTTCGAAAAATTTGCAGAAATTCAAATGCAAATTCGAGCAATTCTAAACACTATAATCAATCAAAAACACTTCTCTAGATGATCCTAACACTCTTTAATTGGATCGAAATCCTCCCGATCACTTCGAATTTGCAAATTTTGCAATTCGAACACTTTCTACTCTATTTTCAGATCTCGATCGTGTAGTGTGTATTTTGCCAAATTGAATTGTGCTTTCTGCTTGTGGGGTGATCCTATTTATAGATTTCGAAACAATTTGTCATTTCGAAGCTTCGTACTTGTTCAATTTTTGAATCACGAATCGTTATACTTTTTCACATAAGAACGATTCAAAATTGGGACTTGATTCGTGATTGTTGGTTCAAATTGATCACGAATCTTATGTTTATACATCATAACTCTTCGATTAAATGTGTTTAATTTGATCAAAGAACACAATTCGGCCAATTTTAAAAATTTGAAAAAATCATGTCCATTCGAATTTTTCCTAATTTTCATGTCTCAATTAATGTGCCTTTTGGGATGAAATAATGCACGAATTGTGTATAGATGTGATGTATCCCATGCCTAGTTCGTGTATACAATTAATTTCGAAAAAACACAAAGATTCGTTGCTCAAATGAGGCCTCAAAGTGGATGAACCGATGTGTCTTTTGGGAAAAAAAATTAGACAAAAAGAGGCAAAATCTGCCTTGGGCTAGGATCGAACTCGGGTCCCTTTGTCTGTGTCTATGGTCTGAACCGTTAGGCCGTTGGCCTGTGCCTTGGTCATATAGCTAACCCACTAATACTTAAGACTAATAAAATATATATTATATTAAGCTCAAATAATTATTATTTTAATTTTTCTTACATATATTTTATTTACATTACTATTATCATTTAATTATTTTATTATACATATTTTATTCCTCTATATTTTTTATTTTTTTCTATTTTCTCTTTTCTCTCCTTTTTTATTATACTATTGTTTATTATTATATTATTATATTATATATTTTTAATGAACTCAACATGACATTAATTTATTCTAAACTTAAGCCTAATTTTTAATTGGGAAAAAATTGGGTGTCTACACATATCACTTGTACACCCATAATATGAGAACCATCTTACAAGTCAGAGTTTGCAAGAATCTATCTGAATAATTACTTTATAAACATCGAATATGAAATTACATTTGTGATAATAAAGAAAAATTCTATTTCCCTACAGTCTACCAGAACCGCAGAAAGTTGGTATCCCATACCAAATAGTAAAATAGAATAAACCATCTATGTTTTACGAATTTAAATTACAAAGCCGCAAATCAAATCCATAATCTAGACTTAATTTTACATGAGAGAGAATCAAAACAAACTATGCTATCTATCTATTTCTCATTTCAAACTCGTCTTCTATCTTCAAAGTTTCCCTTTCACTCAGATTTATCCCATATTTGAAGCTTTAGCTATTCTTGCACCAAAACTATAGAGGTGTGAGCTCAACCACGGCTTAGTAGATAACAAAACCAAATCACATTAAAAACAAGTGTCAAGTAAGTTTTTATTTAACAAACATATGCAATACATACTCATTCATATGATATGCACGGTTTTGATGACCGGAATCTAAACTAGTAGAGATTTATGCCCTCTCTTGGGGGTTGAAGGACTGAATACAGGCCATTCATGCCCAAGAGAACTGTGAACTAAGGAAGGGGGTGCATACTCAACTTGAGCCTTCATCTCATATCTTTCTTAACACAAAAATCATTTCTTTTATACCATAGATATAATCGACCACGACCCCTTAGATATAGCCAAGAAGGAAGGATTTAATTTTGAATACTTTTAATCGAAAAATAACCTCTAATTTCCCCCTTAGACTTAGCTAAGGAGGGAAGATTTTCTTTATCATTTTATGGAAATATAGCCTCCAACTACTCCATAAACAAGACTAAGGAGTGAGGACTTCCTTTTTAAATTCATTTTGTGCATAGATCAAAACATTTACTCTGTCAACCAACACTCCACTTCCCTTAGAACCACAAAACCTCCCTAAGTATTAATTCCTAAAGTCGAATCCAACACGGGCGACGTCCTTTGGTGTTGTTTAGTTTTCGTGAAGCTAACAACCCTACTAGTAGTCTCCATGCAGACCCACTTGTTCCAATCAAGCACTACTATAGAATCGGAATATAATTACGTGACGTGAACCCTTACCAGTGCAAATAAGAATTATGACCAATTCATTTAAAGTTCAAATAAGAATTATGTCTTATTAGTTAATGTCCATATCATTTTCAGACAATCAACATTTATAAATCACAAATAACACCACACAATTGTTTTCACTTATGGTTTAGTGAGTTATCAATCAAATACGATCATTAAACAGCAAACGGATTCTTGAACCCTATGCATAATCAATTAGATTTATATTATTTCCAATATAGCTAGATTATAAGCACAAGTAAGGAGAAGAGATTGTTATTACCTGCCTGTCATCTAAGTTAAGTCTTAACTACTCTCTAGGAAGACTAAAGCACCATCCCTATTAATCATCCCATCATCAACAACATGATCATCAGCACCAAATCACCATCATCCTCCATATAAAATCCAAACAAGAATAGAAAGTTGGCTAGAGCCTAATTAAAAAATATATAACAAAAGCAAACATTCATCCAAGAACTTGAATTTATATTAAGATCTTATTTGATCATACACTAAGTAGGAACCCTGTCATGCTGCAAAGTTTGCCTCGCTAAGATACGGACAGTTCTCCATTGTCTGTCAAAGTATTTCTTTTCTTTTTATTTATAGTCTTTTATTACAAAACATCATCCAAATATTTATATACAAAACACTCATTTCATAACCATCTTTCACTTAAAACAACATATCTTCTCCATCACTTTAAGTCCAATGTATTACAATTACATACAAGTCACTTACTTATTATCTAACATAACCATCTAATTCATTTTATTTTAGTGAGGTTCATTAGATCAACTAACTTTAATTATATTACTATTTCATTTCATTTCTAGGAATCATGATAACTTAAGTCCATTAACTAATTCATTGCCTTTTGAATCACTTCAATCCGAGTTCGGATGAGAAAGTTATGATCAATTTAAGTTAAGTCGACAAGGAAAAGAAGAACAAGATGGCCTTTGGTTCCATTTAGGGCATATAACATTTATTTATTTATGCATTACAATTTATTTATTTACTGACTTGTTTCATGCTATTAAATTAAGACTAGTCTTTGTAGTCTTAGATTTGTCTTTATCAAGTGAAGATGATTTTCTTTCTTTTTTTCTTTTCTTTTTGGGACTAGTCTCTTCTTAGTCCCTTAGTCCTAGGATACCTTGATGAAGTTAAGATTCCCAATATTTGACCATATTATTATACTTTTTTGCTTATTATTTCTTTCTATCTTATTATGTATTATTCTTATCCTTTTTCATTACTGCATAATCATATTCATTTATGATTAGAATGTTGTTGTCTTAATAAAAATAAAAATGGGTTCTTTCTTTAATAAAGAAAAGTAAACTAATTTCTTATCACTTAACAAATGATTTTTCAACAAAAAATCTAAGTATTGTTTTTTAAATTCTTTTCAAAGCCTTAGACAAGCTAATCATAACATTTAAAGTATTAGTAATGAAGTTTTCTTCAAATAATAAAAGAAACTCATTTCTTTTATAAATCGGAACTAAATACTCCATAAAAATATAATTTTTAGCATTAAACTTAAGATTTTAACCCAATCATATCTTTTATAAAACTTAAATAGATTCATCATAGACTTTGAAAATCACTTACTAAGTAAGCTTCTACAAGACTTAATTTTTAATATTGTTATTCTCTTTTCAAAATTAAAATGAAATTTTTAATAAGTTCTAATGTTGATAATGATTTATTATGAAAGCTTTTCTTATAAACTTATCTAAAAGGATTACGCTACCACTTGATAAATATTAAGAGTAAAGCAAGTTTTTCAAATCAAGGTGAAAATCAACTTACTATTTTAGAAACCAACTTAGAGAAATAAAATTTGCCAAGAAAGTGAAGCTTTGAAAAAGTAAACTTATTTTCTAAAGAAGAAGAAGAATATAAAAATGAGGGGAAAATATACATTTAACACAACTCCAAATATTGGACAATACCAACAACTTAAGAAAAATTTTGAAAACCTTATTTTTTTTAATCACTACAAAGAAAATTGGTAGATAACTTAAAGGACCAAATTTTTGGAAATTAATGTATCTTTGAAAGAGTTAGGAAATAAAAATTTAAAAGAAAAACACTTATTTATAATAACATGAAATTTGAAATTTCTTTCAAACCACTTAAAGAAAAAATTTTCAAAGTCCAATTTTTCAAAACCATAAGACAAGTCGTTTTACGAAAAATAATTGTTGAGACAACACTAATAGAATCATACATAAAATATGAGTCTATTTATGTATCAAAAGGATTTTACCAACCATATACATACTATATATTTGTTTAAAGATTTTTGGGTAAAGTAAAGTTTGGATTTTAAGGGCTAGGAATTTCATAAATATTCTGTACCGTGATGTTTTGGAACCCAAATGGCTTTTATGACAAAAATAACCTTAAAAATGAATATATCTTTTTAAGTAGGTAGAAAACGATATATAATATGTGAAATTCCAAGTTAAAATGAGCAAGTTGTGGCCATTTTAAGTTGGAATTTCCTTCTGTAAGCCCTAACTTAACGGCATTACAACTCGCCACTTGTCATTCTCTTGAAAAGGACACGCCTAGGCTATAAAATACTAAACCAAAAATATAATTATCTCCAAATTCCACATAAAAGGTTACTTGAATTTATCATTACTACAATTCGTCTCTTAGAAACATAAACTGATATTATCTAAAAGTACTTATATAAAATCCAAAACATAACAACTTATCTTATAAACATCTTCAATAATAATATAAACAAACTCTATATACTTTGTATGGTCTTCAAAGATCTTTTCTCCTATTCTTCTTTATCCAGAATTTGTTAGTTACTAGTAGGAAGGTCGAATCTACTAACGTCATCCCCCATGGTCAACATAAAAGTCATATCCAGACAATTCTCAACCAATGTCATCTTTACCTGCACCTGAAAAATAAAGGATTAAGCGAAAATGCCCAGTACGCCATACCAAACACACATACGCGTGAACACATATCAAGCAAATTCACATGCATCATATGCTTATGCAACATCCACAGGTTTGTTGTCTTTTGATTAACCAACAAGCAACACAGTTTAGGATTATTCATGACTAATCCTAAACCTGGAGTAACTCATCACCTCGATGTAAACTATAGTATAAAATAGTATGTATATATATATATATATAGTTGTGTTCCATAATTAAGTTGGTAACGACTCCTAATCTACCAACAGATCTTCTTAAAAGAATAGAACCCTAATCCCACAAATATTCCTGATCAATAGCATATCTTAATCAATTCCAATTGCAACACATAATCAAACCCTAATCCTTAATTTCATAACCTTACTCAAAGGATCTATAACCCTAATAATAGATCTACGAAAAGAGGTTAACACACTTGTCTCCTTTGTTTATAATTCAATGAAACCTTCAAACTCAGCTTTCTCCTCAATTTCTAATTTCTTTACAATTCCTTCAATACATAAATAAAATCTCTAATTAACAATTTGATTTACAACAAGAAATAAAATTTCATTAAACGACAATATTGGATGGATCCTTACTTACCTAGAACTTGCAAATCTTGATTTGAAACAAAAACCCTAAATCAATCAATTAACTATTCTTAATCACTATAATCATATTCCTATAATCTATAAATCTTAGAAATCAGAAAATTATAATAAAGATCATACCTTTATTTTGAATCGAAACCACAAATCTCCAAATCCACTTTAGGGTTTCTTCACTAGATCTTGAATCTCCTTCAAACATATGAAAAGAACCTTATAAGAAAGATAACCCTAAATGATTAATTGAAAAAGACTAGAGAGAGACCCAATTACCTAGGGTTTTTGCTTAGGAAAAGGCAAGGCAAAACTAGGCTAAAATGATTTATTTATAAGATAAAATTAGCATAGGAAAAACGCAACTCCACAATCTTTAAAGATTTTATTGACCATCATTAATGTAAGGGTTGATAATAATATCTCATTTATTAGGATTGATCATAGAACCCTCTTATTTTATAACAAATGACACATTTGCCCTTCATTATAAAATATTTATCTTTATATTACACATTTTATCCTAATTTTAACGCAAATACTAGAATAGAATTAGAAAGTTCAAGTAGAACTTCCCCGAAATACTCATCCTGGGTATTTCTTTTGTTTAGGTACGAAGCTTAGGAGGATTCGTATTTAAAGGACTATTACGAGTAAAGAATTTGTGGCAAGAATGGCCAAGTGAGTTTATCTCCTACCTTTACGTACTTGTTTGTGCTTGTACCTAGAGGCATTAGAAGTAAGAACAAGATGAAAATGGAATATGCTTGATAATATTGATTAAAAGTATATTAAGTGTATAGAGACACGAATTGTTGTTAATTAAGTTGTGTTTTATTATCATGATGGAGTATCTACAAATTCTATTATTACCTTTAAATTACCTTAATCATATATTACAAGTTATATTAATTGATTCATGCATATCACATAGTTAGTCTCATTTCATTAGCTACTAGGCTCGATGGGACAAGAGTATAGTAGTGGGGTTTGCGGGAACCCACAAGTCTACAAGATAGGTGAATAGGAGCCCGAAAGAACTATTTCAAGATGGGCAAGTAGGAGCCCAAAATAAACTACATAATTGGATTTCAAGGATGGGTTTTAAAGAGCTCGAAACACCTAACCTCGAATGGAGGGATAAATCCATTGAAACATATGATTTCCGGTAGATCATATTTATTGCTTATTCACTTCCTTGATGCATCCCATATGTTTATTTAATAACTTGTTTGAATTTATTGATACGAGTACGTCAAACTAGGAATATTCTCACTAATCTCGTTGAGCTTACCCTTCAATAGACTTTTTTTGATATAGGACCGATATCACTTTTGCCAAGGACATCATATAATCGAGTGGATTTATGTTTTAAGAAGCTTTTGGAGGAAACCCTTTTGAAGATTTTAGAATAGATTTCTTTTAAAATCTTTTGGTTCTAGTATTGTTTCTTTATGTGAAAGACTAAGTTGATATTTTGTTCTTTGGAGATTTATCGGGGAATGCTCTTAAGATGATGTAAGGACGATATTCCTATGATGTTGAAGTTAGATATTTGTTTAGATTTCTTGTATGCTATATTTACTATCTCGAACTACACATCCTATTGGTTTCTTCTATTGTTGTGATAAATACTTTACATATGGTGTTAAAGCTTTCGCATGACTTCAGGAAGTCATTCTTAAGTTTTAAAACCGTATGTGGTGGATTGTCACGTCTAAGGTACCATTTGGGGTGTGACATAATGAATCTATTGATGAAATGCATAACATCTTCATTAATATCATAAACCCCTTCAGTATACTTGGAAAGAATCTTATTGAATTGGAAATAAATTCAAAACTTCTTATGTCACTACCCAAGGATTGGGAAGCGAAAAGTACTATCATAGAAGAAGCATGAGATTTAAGTGCTATGAGTAAAGAAGAAATCCTTAGAGCACTTAAAACGCATGACCTTATAAAAAGCAATGAGAGGAATCTAACAATAAGTATATTACCTTAAAAGCCATAAGTCAAGATTCTAGCAATGATGATGATGATGATGAGAGTGAGGAGTTTGTCTTGATGGCGAGAAAGCTTAAGAAGTTCATGAAGCCTAACAACAAATCAAAGAGAGTGGTCAATGGTAGCAGCTTATCTAAACACAAAAAGAGGATGTGATAACTTACTTTAATGTCACAAACCAAGACAAATCCAGTAGTATTGTCTACTACTCAAGAAAGCTTCAGGGGTACTCAGAAAAGAAGCAATCATAGCCATTTGGAGTAATAATGACTCAAGTGACGCGGATGAGAATGTATGCTTTATGGTACTAGATAATGAGATAAATTCCCCCTCTTCTCCTTCTTATGCTAAGTTGTATGCCATGTATGATAAAGTATGTTATAAAATAGTAAAAATTGAGAAAAAGAACAGCATGCTCAAATCTTTAATGATAGAAGTAGGAGAAGAGTTAGAAAATTTTTAAAACAAGCATGAAGAGATTAAATCTAAAAATGAAAGATCGCATGAAGAAATACATAGTCTAAATATGGAAAATGATAAGATAACTAACAAGTATAAGAAGTTAAAAAGTAAGAATGATGAGTTAAGCAAGATCAATGAAAAATTAACAATTCAAGATGACTTGCTTGATCTCAAAATTAAAATAATCAATAATGATAGAGTTGAATGTTTTAGAAGTAATAATGAAATTCAAAAAGAGCTAGAGAATTTAAAAAAATGAAAATATATTACTAAAAGCTAACTTAGATGATTCAAAAACTACTATAGCCAAATTCACAAATAGGAAAAAGATTTTGAACACACTTCTTGGAAATCAAAGATGTGATTCAAATAAATATGGAATTGGCTATAATAGAGAAGGTAGCTACAAGTCCCATAAAATTCGTCTTGTAAAAGCCACCCACGGGACATGCAACTACTGTGGCAAATCTGATCATATTGCACATAGCTATGTAATAAGAAAAACCATGCATTTGAATCATAAAAGCAAGCTAGTTTGGGTTCTTAAGAGAGAGAACATGTTCCACCTAATCAAAAAGGATCCAAACTCAAATAGTTACCAACGAAATAATACTCTATTTTATAGCAATCTTCAAGTGGGAACAACAAGTAGTAATTGGATAGTGGCAACTATAGACATATTACTAGACACACATCTAAGTTGACATCTCTAGACTTGAAAGATCAAGGGAATCTTACATTTGGAGACAATCGAAAATCAACCGTTCTTGGTGAAGCTAACATTCTCATAAACAAACATTTAATTATTAAAAATGTGCTGCTAGTTGATGATCTAAAACATAACTTGCTTAGTATAAGTCAACTGTGTAATAATGGTTTTAGAGTAACATTTATTGTCAATAAATGTTCTATTGAAAGAATTGACAATAACCAGACACATTTTGAAGGATATAAACAAAGAAATATTTACAAAATCAATTTAGATGATTTTAAATCATCAAATGAAACTTGTCTATATTCCCAAAATGACAATAGTTGGCTATGGCATAAAAAATTGGGATATGCTAGCATGGATGTTATTTCAAAACTTGTTAAAAAGAATCTCGTTAAAGGTTTACCAAAAATAGCTTTTTGAAAGGACAAGATTTATCAAGCATATCAATAAAAAAACAAACTAAGACTTCTTTTAAGTCTAAGGATGTTATTTCTACTTCTAGGCCATTAGAGTTATTGCTTATGGACTTATTTGGTCCTACTAAAACTTTAATTTTAGGTAAGAAATACACCTTAGTTATTGTTAATAATTTCACTAGATATACATGGACTTTCTTCCTTACATCGAAAGACGAAACAAATCATGTCTTTTTTAGATATTACAAGAAAGTCCAAAAGAAAAAAAGGTCTTAATATTATATCTATTCAAAGTGATCATGGGGGAGAATTTGAAAATTATGGAACGAATTATTTTTGTAGTAAATATGGCATTAAACATATTTTTTAGCGCCTAAAACTCCACAAAAAAATGGTGTTGCTGAGAGGAAAAGCAAAACTTTAATAGAAATGGCTAGAACCATGTTATGTGAAAACAATTTACCAAATTTTTTTTTGGGTTGAAGTTGCAAATACTGCTTGCTATATATCAAATAGAGTTTTCATAAGGCCAATTCTCAAGAAAAACCCCCTATAAGCTTTGGAAAGAAAAAAGACCTAACATCTCTCATTTCCATTCTTTTGGCACTAAATGTTACATGTTAAATAATGTAAAAGAAAAATTGGCTAAATTTGATGCTAAAAGTGATGAAATAATCTTTTAGTTATTCTTTATAAGTAAGGCATATAGAGTGTTTAATAAAAGAACATAGTTGTAGAAGAATCTATACATGTTGCTTTTAATGTTCTTTGCTTTATTCATGTTCAAATGATGATGTGGATGTTGTTTATGCTGATTTGAATAAATTCTCTCTTGAAAATAATGATAAAGAAGAATAATCATAAAATGGATGTTGTGCATGAATTTGTTAATTATTATCTTCCTAAAGAATGGAAATATGCTAGATCACATCTAAAAGATCTAATTATTAATGCACCTTTAATAAAGTACAAACAAGATCATCTTAAAAAGTATGAATAATCTTTTTTTTTTTTATCTCAAACCAAGCTTAAAATATAAAGAAGCATTAAATGATGAATTTTGGATATAGCAATGCAAGAAGAATTAAACCAGTTCACAAGAAATGATGTTTGGAAATTGGTTCCTAGATCTGATAATAGACTTGTTATTGGAATCGAATGGGTTTATAAAAAACAAGCTTGATGAATATGGGATAATATAATCAAGAAGAAGGCATAGATTTTGATGAGACCTTGCTCCGATTGCTAGACTAGAATTTATAAGAATATTTTTCGCATTTACTGCTTTAAAAAATTTCACTCTTTTTCAAATAGATGTAAAAAATGTTTTCTTAAATGTTTTTATAAAAGAAGAAGTCTATGTAGAGCAAACCGCTAGGATTTAAGAATAATGAATTCCTGATCATGTTTTTAAATTAAACAAAGCTCTTTATTGCCTCAAGCAAGCTCTCAGAGCTTGGTATAAAAGACTTGGTAGCTTCCTTTTAACAATAGATTTTCTAGAGGAAAAATTTATACAACTCTTGTTTATTAAAAAACAAGTCAAACATATTGATTGTTGTGCAAATGTATGTGGATGACATTGAGTTTGGAGCTCATATAAGTCTAATAAATGAATTTGTTGAGTCCGTGAAAAAGGAATTTGAAATGAGCGTAATGGGAGAACTCAATTATTTTCTAGGTCTTCAAATAAAACAATTTAAAAATGGATGATTTTAAAACGAGACATTCACCTATGAGCCAAATTGTAAAACTTGATAAAGATGAAAGTGGGAAAATGTTTGTGAAAAGCTTTACAGAGGTATGATAGGTAGTTTATTATATTTAATAGCTTTAGACTGATATCTGTCTTGGTTTGTGTATGTACATGATTTCAGTCTTGCTCATAAGAGTCATACTTGAGTGTAGTAAAACATATATTCAAGTATGTTGCAGACATGATTGAAACTGGATTGTGGTATCCAAAATTTACCTCTTTTGATCTAATTGGATACTACAATGCTGACTTTACTAGGTGCAAAGTAAATAAAAAAAGTACTAGCAGCACATGCTATTTTCTTGGAAATTCTGTAATATCTTGACACTCAAAGAAGGAAAATTTGGTTACACTTTCAACTACTGAAGTTGAGTATATAGTTATCGGCAGTTGCTGTACACAAATTTTATGGATAAAACAAACTTTACTTGATTATGGTTTAAGATTTGAAAATGTTCTAATTCATTATGATAACATAAGTGCTATAAATTTGACAAAAAATCCAATTCAATACTCAATGACTGTAAGCCTTAGATTTTTACGGTAATTATAAGTAAACCTTAAGAATCGAAAGTCAAACCAGAACTTAAAGTCAACCTAGTTCTATGTTAAGTCTAGTGAATCTAGATCCAGCAATGCGCATGCGAAACTAAAACAATAAAAATGAGATATTTCGAATTATATAAGAAAACTTAAAGATTAGGTTCGCCAAAAATTTAATTCGTTTCGGACTCGAACGGGATCGATTTCTAAAATTAGGGTCCTGATAAATAAAATAGTAAAAATATTCGATGATACCATTAGACTCGCAAATAATATAAAGGATTTAAAAAAATATAGTTTTAGAATTTTTCGATAACTAAAATATTAGATATAGGCCGTTTACGAGTATTTTCTTTACTATCGGTACTTTAATTGTCCAGTCTACTATTCATTATACTATTTCTACTATTCATTACTTTTAATATCTCTAATTTTCCTTATTACTATTCTTACACATACCATATCTATTTCTTGTAATTTACCTTTTTGATAAAACTTTATTCACATTATATGTCACGTCCCAAGAGGTACCCTAAAATGGCAGTCCGCTGTACATAATACTTAAAGCCTAAGAATGATTATCTTAGTCACGCAAAGGCTTCCATTCATGTACAAGGCGTACATCACAATCAAGAAAAGCATGGAGTAACACAATTTACATTGATAACGATTAAGTAACAAGGCAAGAGAATATTATCATAAAACATAAACATTTACAAATATTAGGGCCATACCCCCACTATTATCTTCAAGTCTGTATAAATACATTCTTTAGTAATCTCTAAAATACTAACATAGCATAAATTGCATATAAGGAAATTACACAATAAATTCATCCTATATTCCCATTGCTTCCCTAAGAGTTTAAAATCCATCAATGATTTTCTTCATGTCCAGATCTTCGAATAAAGCCACGAGTATACCTGTTTCAACAAAGATCAATGAGGGTGTAAGCTTACAACTAGCTTAGTGAGATATGCCCTTTCATTTGCACCGTGATTTCAAACAAGTTTATTTAATTTCCACGTGTATGATATGTATGCTATGCAACAATCACATAATTACATAAATATATATATTTATCCAAAAACCATATATAGAATGGATTTACCCTCCGTATCGAAGGTTAGAGAACTGTTGATAAAGATTCTCTTGATCTTCTACTATTAGTCCTCAGGCTCTCGCCCAAAACGTTCGATTGACACAATTTCGAACCTAGAGTTGCATTCTTCGAGCGATATGGATTCTCTAGGAAGGAGCATGGCCCGTGTCCCAATAGGTTAACAGTAGGAATAGCAACCTTCCGAAAGAAATGTGACTCAATGGATGCTATGCGTGAACGTTTTATTTTTCTCAAGCCAAACCTTATTAAGGTTTATTATGGGCGATCAAACAATTTAGCAAATAATAAGCAATCATACATGCAGGTAGACAAAATACTTAAACAAACGATTCAAAGTTACGATATTCTTAATTCTCATTTCATCATATAAAACATAGAATCACATATGCATATATATCCCTGAATTTCCATACATGTCTATTTTTATCTTTTCTTAGCATACTAATGCCACTACTCTATAAGTACAAGTAAAGTAACGAAATTAAGAGGAAAAACTCACACGTCCATTTAGCAATCTTCTTAATCGTAGTAATCCTCAGGAAGAGAAATCTCGTATTCCTCGTCATATGGACAAAAGAAATACCCGGGATAAGTTTTTTGTAGAAGTTCACCTTAAACTTTCTAATTTTGTTTCACTATATTCGTAAAAAATCCCATAGAATAAAATTTCAACTTAAAATGGCCATACTTGCTTATTTTAACTCGAAATTTGCATGTTATATGTCGTTTTCTACCTACTCAAAAAGATTTATATATTTCTAAGGTTATTTTTATCATAAAAAGCCATTTTTGTTTGGAAACGGTAGGTTAAATAATCATTATGAAATTCTAAGTCCTCAAAACACAATTTTTCAATCTTTTTTCATCCAAAAATCTATAGACAAAAATATAGACATTTATATGATCAAAAATTTTTTTGAAAAAAAAATATATATATATATATATTATAAACTTATATTCTATGCATGATTTTAGTGATGTTGCCTCAAAATAAAGTTTGTAACAATTTTGTGAAAGATAGAGTTTTTTGAAGGGTCATTCTTTGACTTATGATTAATTTGCTGTATTTGTAAATTTGTGACTTAGCAACAAGAAAGTCATAATTTAATATATATTTTTTTAAATCCTTAAAGGTTTTATATTTTTTCACAAATTCTTATTCAACAATTTATTTTTATAAAACATGATTTTACCTATTTGTGACATAAAAACCCAAATGTATTTTTTTAAAGAATTTTCTAAATTTGACTCTTTAAACAAAATTCTAATTTTAGATTTCATAAGTGTGAAACTTAATTAAGAAAATCATGATTTCATCATTATTTTGACCCATGAATGTTTATTTTCATGTTAAACTCTTTTAACTAATTATTCCAAGTTGTATAAAAGATGTTTCAAGTTTTAGTATATGAGAAAAAATTAGCGAGTGGACTTATTCATTCATGTTAAATATTTCTTTATTAATTCATAATTTTTTCATACATGGATATTTATTTGAAAATCTTTAGTTTGTTCAATAGTTTGTGTCTAGTCACATAATTATTATTCGTATTTCCTTAATTCCATAAAAGGTAATTTTTTTATTCAAAAACTTTAGTCTTTCTAAGTTATTCTCAAATTTTATTTCCTAAGTATACTTTATTTGGTGAGTTGATTTTTAACTTATTTTGAAAAGTTGGTGTTAGTCTTTGTACTTACTAAAATGTTAGTAAGGATTTTATAATCAAGTTTTTTTTTTTTTAAAGAAAATTTCTCGTAGAAAAGTATTATCAACTTCAAAGTTTTAAATAGTAATTCGAAAAGAAAATAAAGAGTTCCTTAGTCACTTTTTGTAAAAGCTTTGTATGTTAACAACACTAGAATCTATGGTGATATTTATCAATAATCCTTTGAAAAGTATTTGATTGAAATAAAATTCTAAACCTTAATTAGACTTTTCCTAAGTAGTAAAATTGCACTTTTAAAGTGAGTTGAGCTTGTTTTCTTTTATTTTATGAAATAGCTTTTTATTCCTATTAAAACAACAATCAACACGATCATGCATGAACAATAAGTATGTAGTTAGTGACACAACGAAAATAACAATAATAAGAAAAATGGAAAATATAAGGATGAGCAACAAATAAATATCAAGTATTAGAAGTCTTTGCTTGATTTCAAAGCTTTTAGACTTAGTCATGGGAAGTCCAAAAAGAAAAACAAAAAAAATAAGAAAATCGTATTGACTTGATAAAGATAAGTCTAAGACTAAAAAGACTAGTTTTAATATTAAAGCGTGGAAAAAATAAATAAATTGCAAAGCATAATAAATAAATAATGGTTATGTTAGTGAGCTTATGTCATGGCCCGGAGGTATCCTAGTAGTAATAAACAAGATACACTTGAATATTATTACTAGTTTACCTTCTGAGAATGACATATTTTCAATAAATAGGATCTTTTAGTTGCTTTGATGAGAAGGACAAGTATATATAAGACATAAATTAGTAAATAACTGTGATCCAAAGTTTGAGAGTAATAATAATATCACAGACCATAACATTTCTATGAAATCCTCCAAATACATAACTAAAGTTTCTAATGCTAAATAGTTGCAACTAAAAATAGAAATATAATCTTATCCCACACTACTCCTTAAGCTTCAAGTTTCTAAATTCTTACCGGGACTATGATCCTAGAAGTAATGAGCCAAGGTTGCAATGTGAACCTGAAATGACTGTTGGAGTGTGAGCTAAACCACAAGCTCAGTGAATTACCAGAACTTATCACATATCAAACAAATTTATTAGCAATCATTGTCACGCCCCGAGGGTATTCTAATAATAATAATCAAGAATCACTCGATTACCATTATTAGGTTACCTTCTAGGAGTGATATGATTTCCAAAAATAGGATCTTTTAGTTGCTTGGATGGAATAAACAAACATATATAAGATGTAAACTAGTAAACAACTTTTACAAACTATAATATTACAGATCATATGCTTTAAAATCCTTACAACTATAGCTGATGATTCTAATGCACTTTAAATGCATCACAAGTCTATTATAGATATAGATATTCTAACCCTATACTAAACTTTAAACTTCTGGCTTCTAATCTCTTACCGGGACCATGCTCCAGCTAGTAAAGAGCCAAGGTCACAAAGTGAACCCGAAAGGACTGTGGGAGTGTGAGCTAAAACACAAGCTCAGTGAATAACCAGAACTTATTACACATAACATACAAGTTATTTAACAATCATATGAAATGCATCAATCACACAAATGAACATTACAAGCTTGGATAACCCGGAATCCAAACAGGATGAAGATTTACGCCCTCCCATCGGGGTTGAAAGATCACAATCTATGGTCCACCTACCCAGGAGAGACTTAAGCTTTAAGGAAATAATAATATTTAATTTAATTATCTCTTTAAGCTTATCATGTTTCATTATTCATTTCCTGTTTTAGCTTTAGAAACTCCACTAAGTGTTAGTTATTCCCATGTAATACCATAAGCGGCGTCCTTTGTTTACCATGTAGTTCCTATGGTATTAACAGAACAAAAGTAATCTTGCAATTAACTAATAGCTCTCTGGCCTAGATAATTCAAGCATTACCAGAGATCCGAGAAACTAACACGTAGTAGGCTACCACTTACTCCAATGCTTTTTATGCATAGTATGTAATGCATGATCATTTTCCATTATGGTACCAGTAGTTTTTAATCAATTTGAAGGTGATCAAGCAATACAGATACTCAATTAGATACTACATACATTATCAAGATACATGCATTTGTGTTATCACTTATTTTAGAGTGATATGGCAATCAATGGAATACAATACACAACTTTCATATTTCAAACAGTTCACCAATTTTCATTATCTTTTTATTTAAGGTTCACTACTAGTACAAGCACAACCAATGTAATAAGACTAAGTTACTCACCTGCCCATCCTATTTAATCGTAGTAATCTTCAGGTAGGTCCTTCCCAATACCCGAGTCACCTATTAAAATAAATAATATAATCATTAAAATTTCCAGACTATACAATCTAGTTCCTATGAATATTTAAGTGTTCTAATGGTTTGTTGGGTTTCTATTTTATTCTTAACTAGTTCTTTCGAAATAACCCTAAGTTCTAATTTATTGTACTCACAGTTTTATTTTATTAATTCTGGTTGGATACTTGAATCTATTGATTGGGTATCTGGAAAGTTTAACAACTTAGTTAATTCATTTTTATAGTTCAAAACTATTAGTTTTTCTTTTAAATTACTTAATAAATTTTTCTTATAGAGTATAGGTATTCCTATATTTGCAATTTTAGATTATCTAAATTCCCATTGTTATCTATTCCTTTTTAAATATGTACGTAGTATTTACTAAACTCCATATTATATATAGATATGTACATATATATATTTTTCTATAAATTAATTAAATATTATCTTTATGAAAATATACTTACTAATAAAAGGATTTATAAATTTTATTATAATTATTTTCGAAAATTTCTCTTTTTACCATAAATAATAAGAATATTAATAATTTTTATCAATAATACTAAAAATAATTATAACATCAATAATAATAATAATAATAATAATAATAATAATAATAATAATAATAATAATAATAAAATTTTCGAAATAAATTAAATAGAATAATCACATTAGTAATTATACTAATTGTCTTATACTTTAATTCATATTATTACTAAAATAATTTTAGTCTTATATTCATATTTATTATTATTTCACAAATAATATTTTCGAAATTTTAAGAATACATTTAAGAATATTAATAATTATAATTAGAAATCTATTATGCGGAAATTACTTAACAAAGTAATTTATATTTCTAAAAATTCTTTTTGGATTAATAATAATAGATTAAATATTTAAACATCACATATTTAATAAAGTCAGAAAATAATTTTATTTTAAATTTAAATAAATAAATAAATTTCTGATTTTTATATTATTAAACTATAATATTACTATTACTATTTCCAGAAAAAAATAAATAAATGTAGAAATAATAATAAAAATTCTAAAATTATTTATATTATTATTTATTATATATTTATCATTTAGTTTCGTTTTTCTTTTTTTTTTTTTTAATTTGGCCGAAAGGTACAGGGGTTACACACGCCCGTGTACCCAGCCCGTGCTCATCGGGGATCACTGTTCATTGTCTTCTCCGATGAGCCGCGGCCTATTAAGGCGAATCTCGGCATCAAAACGTCGGGATTTTGGATCCAAATGACTCCTAGGAACCTAATTAACTTAAATATCCAAGAAAAACAACATAAAAACAACATGTTAACCACCATTTTGGATCATCAAGCTCGGCTATGGTTTGGGAAAATCACCTTCGTTGTGACTTCTCGGTGAAATCCGAAGCTCCTAATGGACTTGGTTAGCTTCCTAAGATGTTTAAAAGTCAGTATCAATCCTTAAAATTGAAAGAAAACTCGCGGAATGAGATTGACTTACCTCAAGCTTGTTTTCGAGCGTTTTTCCCAGTTTTTATTCGAATTTTCGAACTGGTTTGATATGAGGGTTTAAAAATTGTTTTCTGGGTTGGTTCGACTCCTAATAGGTTATAGTTGTATTCTGGAAAGTTTGAAAGAGTTTGGAGTTCGTTTGCCTTTCCATTTAAATTCATTAAGGTATATATATATATATAAACGAATGCAATTCTTCGGCCGTGTTTCTTGCTTCGATTTGGAACGAATTGCTCCTGTTTGTGTTCATTCATTTCCTTGTTTGATTATCATTAATATGGGGGTGATTTGGCCGGTTGGTATTGGCTTGGGTTAGATATATATTGACTTCAATGTAAATTATTGAGAGAAATCTGGCTCACATACTTTAAGAGAATCCCAGCCCTTCAAAATATGTATCACGTCTCCTGCAAGTTGTTTTTACACTTGTATATTAATTATATATTAGTTAGATTTTATTTAGTTGAGTTTTCGGGTAGTTTATTACACTATTAGGGTATATTTTAGCTTATATATGTAAATATATTAAGCAAAGGTCTTTAATGGATCCTACAAATGTTTATTTAACAAAAAGTACAAATTTAAGTTTTAATAGTACGTATCTATTTGTTTAAGAAAAGTTTATCCTACGCGATTTAGGTTTTATAATTTTTCGGGTCAATTTTCGTTTCAGGCTCCAAGAGCTTTAGAAAACCCTAATTCGAATATTGGTATGATTCAATTCTGTATTGAGGTCTAGATCTCAAGTTATACATCAGTTTATGTTTTTATTAGGTATTTATAATCCTAACAGTTTATCTTAAGATCACGATTTTCTAACTAAAACCTATTGAGTCATTTACTTAATATTACTACAATATATAGGCTAAATTAGTTATATATATTAGATTTGATACTACTATGAAATCTTATCAATGTAGTTTATTACTGACTAGAAATCTCAAATTTTAGGGTTCCAATGCAAATATAGGTTTGTTACTATACCTTGTTTTAATTCCAGGTTTCTATTGAATACTAAAGTAATCACTTAATATCTATATTTAGGTTTTCTCCGTTTAATCTATTTATTTGACAAGGATTCATTTTGAAATTAAAGTTTCCTTTGATCATACTTGAATTATCAATTCCAGATACGAAATCTCATTTTTGGAATCAATTGGGGTCAAAGAAGTCCTTTTATGAAGTTTATGAGTCCCAAACCGATCAAATTTAAAGTATCTATCTAAACTAGAGTTTCTGATTAACTCCTAGGGTTACTAGTCAACCCATAATTTCTAATCTAGGATCGTATCGTATGGTGAAAGTTTTCGGGGTTTACATTTTCTCCCCCCTTAAAATAAGCTTTGTCCTCAAAGCTTGAGAGCGTACCTGGATTTTCGAACAGCGGTGGATAATTCTTCTTGATTTCTTCTTCTAATTCCCAAGTTACTTCTTCAGTCCGAGGATCCCATAGCACTTTGACGTAGTGGATCTCTTTATTTCTGAGAACTTGTACCTTCTTGTCTAGGATTCTGATAGGGTGTTTTTCATAAGTCAAGATTTCAGATCAATTGGTTCCAGCTCAACAATCTTATCTGGATTTGGTACATACTTCCTTAGTACCGATACATGAAAAACATTATGTATACCAGATAGTTTGGGTGGCAATGCAAGGCGATATGCTAGATTCCCACTCGTTCCAATATTTCAAATGGTCCTACATATCTAGGACTCAGCTTTCCTTTACTTGTCTGCTGAAGGCTTTTAATTGGACTTACTTTCAGGTAAACATGTTCCCTTCTTGAAATTCCAATTCTCGTCTCTTCAAATCTGCCCAACTTTTCTGTCTATCTTGGGCTTCTTTCATCCTTCTTTTTATCACTGAAACTTTGTTAATTGTTTCTTGAATCAGTTCGGGTCCAACTAATACTCTTTCCAGATTATCCCAGAATAATGGAGATCGACACTTTCTACCATATAAAGCTTCATAGGGTGGCATCCCTATACTCGAATGGTAGCTATTATTATAGCAAATTCCACCAGTGGTAAATGTTGATCCCAATTTCCTTTAAATTCCAAGATACATGATCTCAACATATCTTCCATTGTCTGAATGTTCTTTCTGTTTGTCCATGGTCTGGGGATGATAGGCCGTACTAAACTTCAATTGAGTTCCAATGCTTTTTGTAATCCTTGCCAGAATCTAGAAACAAACCGTGGATCTCGATCTGACACTATATTAGCTGGTACCCCATGTAATCTCACAATTTCCTTTAAATACAACCGGGCCAACTTTCCAAGGGATAGGTCATATTGATTGGCAAGAAATGGGCTGATTTAGTGAGTCTATCCACAATAACCCAAATAGCATCATAACCTGCACTTGTCTTAGGTAACGAACATACAAAATCCATAGATATTTGATCCCATTTCCATTCTGGAATAGACAATGGTTTCAACATCCCCTGGTTTTTGATGTTCTGCTTTTACCCTCTGACATATCTCACATCTGGCCACGAATTGAGCAATGTCATTTTTCATCCGTTCCACCAATATGCACTCCTCAGCTCTTGGTAGGTCTTGGTTTCGCCTGGGTGTACGGTATATCCAGAATAGTGTGCTTCATTCATTATCTCTTTCCTCAAACTTTCATCATGTGGTACACACAATCTTTTATTCATCTTTAATACTCCATTCTCGTCTATTTGAAAATCCTTATATTTCCCTTGTGATGTTCTTTTGATGATTGTCTGAAATTCTTCATCCTTTCTTTGAGCCTCTTTTATTCGTTGTAGTAAAGTGGGTTCCAAGGTTAAGCTGCCCAGTTCTGTGTCCAGACCTTGTATTGAAAATTCCAGTTTTAAATTTTCAAATTCTCTGATGAGTTCTTTCTATTTCGTCAACATTGAGGCTACTTCTCCATAATTTTTACGGCTTAAAGCATCAGCTACCGCATTTACCTTGCCAGGATGGTAATTGATGGTTAAATCGTAGTCTTTAATTAATTCCAACCATCTACGTTGCCTCATGTTCAATTCCTTCTGGGTGAATATATATTTCAAGCTCTGATGATCTGTATATTTCACACTTCTGCCCATACAAATAATGACGCCAAATTTTGAGTGCAAAGACAATAGCAGCTAATTCTAGATCATGAGTAGGTAATTCATCTCATGGGGTTTTAACTGTCTAGAAGCATAGGCTATCACTTTTCCATTCTGCATTAATACACATCCCAAACCATTCCTGGATGCATCACTATAAATAGTGTAAGGATCCTGGTCATTGGGTAGAACAGTATTGGTGCAGAAACTAATCTCTTTTTCAATTCCTGGAAACTCCATTCACGTTTCTCATTCCACACGAACTTTTCATTCTTTTTGGTCAATTGCGTCAGTGGTCATGCAATTCTCGAAAAATCTTGTACAAATTTCCGATAATATCCTGCCAATCCTAAAAGCTTCTTACTTCGTAACAGTTCCAGGTCTTTTCCATTCCACAATAGCCTTAATCTTAGCAGGATCAACAGAGATTCCATCTCCTGACACAATGTCCTAAAGGATATACTTTTGAGCCAAAACTCACATTTGGACAACTTGGCATAAAGCTGATTGCTTTGTAGTATTTGCAATACGGTTCTTAAATGTTCATCATGTTGCTCCTTGTAACCGAGTATACTAATATGTCGTCTATGAAGACAAACACAAACATCCAATAAAGGTTTAAAATGCGGTTCATCAAGTCCATGAAAACAGGTGCATTCGTCAATCCAAAAGGCATAACTAGGAATTCATAATGACCATACCTAGTCCGGAATGCGTTTTTGGTATATCTTCTGCCTTGATTCGGATTTGATGATAACCAGATTTCAATCAATTCGAGAAAACACCTTTGCTCCCTTTAATTGATCGAAAAGATCGTCAATTCGGGGCAAAGGGTATCTGTTCTTAATAGTTACTCGGTTTAATTCTCTAATCAATACAGAGTCTCATTGAACCGTCTTTCTTCTTGACAAACAATACTGGTGCTCCCCATGGTGATACACTTGGTCTGATAAACCCTTTATCCATCAGTTCTTGTAATTGCACCTTTAGTTCTTTCAAATTAGTGCCATGCGATATGGAGCTTTTGATACCGGTTCTGTTCCAGGTATCAAATCAATTGAAAACTCCACCTCTCTATGTGGGGGTAATCCTGGTAATTCATCAGGAAATACTTCTGGATAGTCACATACTGTCCTGATAGTATGAACATTTGTCTTTTTGGATTCGTCCTCAATTGTCTCATGGATACCTCCGTTCGATTCCATATCTATTTCATTTTCACTCTCTATGGTCATCATTCGACCTTCGACTTTCTTGAGGACTTCCCCTTTAAATTCTTTTCTTTCTCCTTGGTTATTCATAAAAGATATTGTCTTAAGACGACAATCGACTTTTGCTTTTACAGTAGTCAGCCATGTCATACCTAAGATAACATCATATTTTTGGATTTCTACCAAGATTAAGTTGGCAAAGGATTTCTGTCCCCCAATTTTTAATGGATATCCCTTCATTGTCTCTCGAGTCATCACTAAATCTCCTGTGGGTGTAGTAACTCCTAGTTCCTTAGTCATGATCTCGATGGGATATTCCAATTTTCTTGCTAATCCAGTATTGATAAAAGAATGTGTTGCTCCCGTATCAAATAAAGCATAAGCAGGTTGACCATTCAATTGGATTGTTCCTATTTATTAAACATAGGTTAATATTCTCTACCAGAATGTTTGTTTATTTGAGTAAGGTCATACCGACTAAACTACTCAAATAAATAAATTAGTTATTAGATTAAGTACCTGCAAGGAGACCGTAGTCGTCTGGATCAGCTTCATCCCACACATTTTCTTCATCCTCTTCTTCAAATTCTACATCCTCAATTGGGGTTCCCTGCATAGCATATACCGCTGCTGTCATGGCTTTGCTAGTATTAGCATTCCATTTTTGGGTCCAGTTGTTGGCAATGCCTTTAGGGTTGGAAGATCCAGCAACTGCGTTCACTCGTTGTGGACAATGAGTTGATATATGTCCAATCTTCTTACAAATGAAACAGGCACTATTTTTCTTTGGGCATGTAAAAACCATATGTCCACTTTCACCACAGTAATAACATTTTTGTTGTAGATGTGGACAATTCCTCGGGTAATGAGCTCCCTTGCATTTCCAGCACGAAACATTTTTTCAACATTCCTATTTTTCACATTTCCCATAGGTTTAAAGAATCTCTTTTTCTTAGGAACAAAACTTGTCCCTGTCTCCTCAAATGTTCTTTTACCAAATGTCAATCCCCGTTTTCTATATCTTTCAACTTCATATTTCTTGGCACGTTCAATGGTTCTTGCTTTTTCAACCATGCTGCAAATTGAAATTTCAAACTCGGCTAGTCTCCTTTGAAAATTGGGTTCTAATCCTGCCATGAAGGTTTGCCTCTTTAATTCATCACTGTCTCTGTAAGCATCGGTGCAAATTGAGTAACCGATTGAATTCGTGCTCATATTCATCAATTGTCTTACTGCCTTGTGTTAGATTCATCAGGTCAGTACTATACTTGCCTTTAAACTGCTGGGAAAATTCTTTTAGAATTCCTGTTTAAACGTTTCCCAACTGATGGGTTGAGGCAATATCCTTTGTTTAGAGTTCCACCACAATCTTGCTCTCAACGGCAAATAAGTTCCATATGGTACTCTTAAAGCTTCCGGTACCTGGAAGACATCGAGATCGTTCAATTTGAGCTAGCCAGTCTTCAGCTTCTTCTGGCTTCCAGGTAATCCTTCAAAGTACCGATTGCATTTGATAAATTCAGGCAATAAATTTCTTTGAGGACGCAATGGTGGTGGCGGTGGTAATTCTGGTTCATATCTTATTGGTCCTTGTACCTCAGCCGCCGATTCATTTGGATTTACCGGTCCATTTTCTTGAAATTGAGCAGGTGTAGTATATCTTTCATTCCTCCCAGTGTTCACAGGAGGAGCTTCTGGTACTCCAGTTGGAGGTACCGCATGTGTAGCTCGCATATTTTGTAGAGCTTGCAAGATTAACACATTTTGTTGTTGCAGGTTTTTCAACACATCCTCTAATTGATTCTGAGGTGGTGGAGGAGCATTTGTTGATGGATTTTCAGATATCCTTATTTCTACCTCTGCCTCTTCCTCTTGGCATTCTAGTATCATAAAACATATTACTTGAGTTAATTTCAAAACTCATACTCAGAAAGATTACAAGTAATCATACATATTTCACATCCATATTTCATAATCAAAACACACATAATATTATATAGTTAGTGCTTTATGTACAATCCAAAATTTGCACTAACACTAGTTCTATTTTCCCACAACTACTTCAGGTTATCATGCTTCATATCATACTATTACTCATATAACAGTAAGTTCATCAAAACAGTACATTAGTTATATTATCTATCAAACATAATCAAGGCTAATCTATGGGCTAGGGTACAGAGGTCCCTTGCCCTTTTCCCGAGGGCCCAACTGTGGATAGTGATCCTCCTCCTCTGAACTACTATCATCACTCTCAATTCTCCCTTTACCCCTGGTGTGCTAAAGTCAGATTGGTATCCATCATCCGGATACCTTTAGAGCAGGTTTCTCCATAATGCCAGAAGGTGTCACATCTTTCAATCCATCCCCCATGAGTAGTCCAGTCCAGTGAGCATAATTATAATTGGAGACAAATTTTTCTGCTTCCCCCTTCTCTTTTTACCTTCTTTTTCATCTATCATAGCTGTAGTCACACTTTGCATAACCACTGTGGCTGCATAGCTGCTTGTCTTCTTTTACTGATCTCCTGATGGACTGGTCTCACCTTCATCTTCTGGTATGATAGGGGGCCTGTTTGTCAAAACACTTCTAGGGAAACGGCTTCTGATCACATGTCAGCATCCACTCATCATCAGGAGCAGTATCCTCCCGAACTAAGGCATGATCATACCTGATATCATGTGCATATACCCAATCACCTCCAATAGGAATCCAGATCCTAAAGTCTGGAAGATCGGGCCTCACTGATCGGGCTGACACAATGAAGCCTATATTATCAATCTCTATGCCTCCACCCTTCTGGATGATCAATCTCTCAAACCTGTAGATGGTCTCTACTGCTGTGCCATTATTTGGAAAAGCTCTTTCCACTAGAAACAACCAAGTCTTCAACAGAGGTTGTAAACCCTTTTTCCAAGTGCTGAAAATTTCATCCAGGGTCTTTGTAATGCCAGACAACGCCAAATTTTCTACTAAGACTCGGAGTCGGCGCCTATAATCAGTAAGGGTTTCCTCCTCCATCATGCTAAAAATTTGCCATTTAATATGACAAACTGCGGGATTGGTCTGCACACAATAAAATTTGTATGATTAGTAATCACACAGATTTTATTCCTAATTGTGCATCTAATTCTACTAATAACTACCCCACTAACTCAAATGGTTCTATTGGATCTAAATTGGTATTTTTAATTGCACATTTACTAATTCACTTTCTTACATATATTTGTTTTTCCTATACCAGCAACCAGCTCTGATACCAACTTAAATCTGTCACGCCCCGAGGGTATTCTAATAATAATAATCAAGAACCACTCGATTACCATTATTAGTTACCTTCTAGGAATGACATGATTTCCAAAAACAGGATCTTTTAGTTGCTTGGATGGAATAAACAAACATATATAAGATGTAAATTAGTAAACAACTATTACAAACTAAATATTACAGATCATATGCTTTATAATCCTTACAACCTTATACTGATGATTCTAATGCACTTAAATGCATCACAAGTCTATTACAGATATAGATATTCTAACCCTATACTAAACTTTAAACTTCTGGCTTCTAATCTCTTACCGGGACCATGCTCCTGCTAGTAATGAGCCAGGTCGCAAGTGAACCTGAAAGGACTGTGGGAGTGTGAGCTAAAACACAAGCTCAGTGAATAACCAGAACTTATTACACATAACATACAAGTTATTTAACAATCATATGAAATGCATCAATCACACAAATGAACATTACAAGCTTGGATAACCCGGAATCCAAACAGGATGAAGATTTACGCCCTCCCATCGGGGTTGAAGGATCACAATCTATGGTCCACCTACCCAGGAGAGACTTAAGCTTTCAGGAAATAATAATATCAATTTAATTATCTCTTTAAGCTTATCATGTTTCATTATTTATTTCCTGTTTTAGCTTTAGAAACTCCACTAAGTGTTAGTTATTCCCATGTAATACCATAAGCGGCGTCCTTCGTTTACCATGTAGTTCCTATGGTATTAACAGAACAAAAGTAATCTTGCAATTAACTAATAGCTCTCTGGCCTAGATAATTCAAGCATTACCAGAGATCCGAGAAACTAACACGTAGTAGGCTACCACTTACTCAATGCTTTTTATGCATAGTATGTAATGCATGATTATTTTCCATTATGGTACCAGTAGTTTTTAATCAATTTGGGTGATCAAGCAATACAGACACTCAATTAGATACTACATACATTATCAAGATACATGCATTTGTTTATCACTTATTTTAGAGTGACATGGCAATCAATGGAATACAATACACAACTTTCATATTTCAAACAGTCACCAATTTTCATTATCTTTTTATTTAAGGTTCACTACTAGTACAAGCACAACCAATGTAATAAGACTGAGTTACTCACCTGCCCATCCTATTTAATCGTAGTAATCTTCAGTAGGTCCTCCCCAATACCCGAGTCACCTATTAAAATAAATAATATAATCATTAAAATTTCCAGACTATACAATCTAGTTCTATGAATATTTAAGTGTTTAATGGTTTGTTGGGTTTCTGTTTTATTCTTAACTAGTTCTTTCGAAATAACCCTAAGTTCTAATTTATTGTACTCACAGTTTTATTTTATTAATTCTGGTTGGATACTTGAATCTATTGATTGGGTATTTGGAAAGTTTAACAACTTAGTTAATTCATTTTTATTGTCAAAACTATTAGTTTTTCTTTTAAATTACTTAATAAATTTTTCTTATAGAGTATAGGTATTCCTATACTCGTAATTTTAGATTATCTAAATTCCATTGTTATCTATTCCTTTTTAAATATGTACGTAGTATTTACTAAACTCCATATATATATATATGTACATATTATATTTTTCTATAAATTAGTTAAATATTATCTTTATGAAAATATACTTACTAATAAAGGATTTATAAATTTTATTATAATTATTTTCGAAAATTTCTCTTTTAACCGTAAATAATAAGAATATTAATAATTTTTATCAATAATAATACTAAAAATAATTATAACATCAATAATACTAATAATAATGATGATGATATATATGATATATATATATATAATAATAATAATAATAATAATAATAATAAATTTCCGAAATAATTAAATAAATAATCACATTAGTAATTATACTAATTGTCTTATACTTAATTCATATTATTACTAAAATAATTTTAGTCTTATATTCATATTTATTATTATTTCATAAATAATATTTCGAAATTTAAAATAATTTAAGAATATTAATAATTATAATTAGAAATCTATTATGCGGAAATTACTTAACAAAGTAATTTATATTTCTAAAAATTCTTTTTGGATTAATAATAATAGATTAATATTTAAACATCACATATTTAATAAGTCAGAAAATAATTTTATTTTTAAATTTAAATAAATAAATAAATTTCTGATTTTATATTATTAAACTATAATATTACTATTACTATTTCCAGAAAAAATAAATAAATGCAGAAATAATAATAAAAATTCTAAAATTATTTATATTATTATTTATTATATAATTACATTCATTTAGTTTTTCGTTTTTCTTTTTTTTTTTTAATTTGGCCGAGAGGTACACGGGTTAAACACGCCCGTGTACCCAGCCCGTGCTCATCGGGGATCACTGTTCATTGTCTTCCCCGATGATCCGCGGCCTATTTCGACGAATCCCGGCGTCAAAATGTCGGGATTTTGGATCCAAATGACTCCTAGGAACCTAATTAACTTAAATATCCAAGAAAAACAACATAAAAACAACATGTTACCCACGATTTTGGACCATCAAGCTCGGCTATGGTTTGGGAAAATCACCTTCGTTGTGACTTCTCGGTGAAATCTGAAGCTCCTAATGGACTTGGTTAGCTTCCTAAGATGTTTAGAAGTCAGTATCAATCCTTAAAATTGAAAGAAAACTCGCAGAATGAGATTGACTTACCTCAAGCTTGTTTTCGAGCGTTTTTCCCAGTTTTTGTTCGAATTTTCGAACTGGGTTGATATGAGGGTTTAAAAATCGTTTTCTGGGTTGGTTCGACTCCTAATAGGTTATAGTTGTATTCTGGAAAGTTTGAAAGAGTTTGGAGTTCGTTTGCCTTTCCATTTAAATTCGTTAAGGTATATATATATATATAAACGAATGCAATTCTTCGGCCGTGTTTCTTGCTTCGATTTGGAACGAATTGCTCCTGTTTGTGTTCATTCATTTCCTTGTTTGATTATCATTAATATGGGGGTGATTTGGCCGGTTGGTATTGGCTTGGGTTAGATATATATTGACTTCAATGTAAATTATTGAGAGAAATCCGGCTCACATACTTTAAGAGAATCCCAACCCTTCAAAATATGTATCACGTCTCATACAAGTTGTTTTTACACTTGTATATTAATTATATATTAGTCAGATTTTATTTAGTTGAGTTTTTAGGTAGTTTATTACACTATTAGGGTATATTTTAGCTTATATATGTAAATATATATATGCAAAGGTCTTTAATGGATCCTACAAAATGTTTAATTTAACAAAAGTACAAATTTAAGTTTTAATAGTACGTATCTATTTGTTTAAGAAAAGTTTATCCTACGCAATTTAGGTTTTATAAACTTTTCGGGTCAATTTTCGTTTCAGGCTCCAAGAGCTTTAGAAAACTCTAATTCGAATATTGGTATGATTCAATTCCGTATTGGAGGTCTAGATCTCAAGTTATACATCAATTTATGTTTTTATTAGGTATTTATAATCCTAACAGTTCATCTTAAGATCACGATTTTCTAACTAAAACTCTATTGAGTCGTTTACTTAATATTACTACCAATATATAGGCTAAATTAGTTATATATATTAGATTTGGATACTCACTATGAAATCTTATCAATGTAGTTTATTACTGACTAGAAATCTCAAATTTTAGGGTTCCAATGCAAATATAGGTTTGTTACTATACCTTATTTTAATTCCAGGTTTCTATTGAATACTAAAGTAATCACTTAATATCTATATTTAGGTTTTCTTCGTTTAATCTATTTGTTTGACAAGGATTCGGTTTTGAAATTTAAAGTTTCCTTTGATCATACCTTGAATTATCAATTCCAGATACGAAATCTCGTTTTTGGAATCAATTGGGGTCAAAGAAGTCCTTTTATGAAGTTTATGAGTCCCAAACCGATCAAATTTAAAGTATCTATCTAAACTAGAGTTTCTGATTAACTCCTAGGGTTACTAGTCAACCCATAATTTCTAATCTAGGGTCGTATCGTAGGGTGAAAGTTTTCGGGGTTTACAATCATATGAAATGTATCAACTGAGCATGTGTACAAATACAGGTCTGGATAACCCGGAATCCAAACAGGATGAAGATTTACACCCTCTTATCGAGGTTGAAGGATCACAATCCAGGGCCTATCTACCCAAGAGAGACTAAGCTTTTAAGAAAACAACAATACTCACTTTAATTGTCTCTTTGAATTTAGTATGTCTTAAACACTCATTTCCAATTTAGCTTTAGAAACTCCACTAAGTGTTAGTTACTTCCCAGAAATACCATAAGCGGCATCCTTCATTTACCATTTAGTTCCTATGGTATCAACAGAACAAAGGTAATCTTGCGATTAACTAATAGCTTCTTTGCTTAGATAAACCAAGTATTACTAGAGATCCGAAACACTAACACGTAGTAGGCTACCACTTACTCAAATGCTACATTGTGTAAGACATGCAATGCATGTTTAATTTCCTTTATGGTACTAGTAGTTTTATTTAAGTTGAAGGCGATCAATCAATGCATTAGCAATCAATGAAGTTACACATCTAATATAGTCATACAGAATTCTGTTGTTCTTATTATTAGAGTGACTCAGCAATCAATATTTCATTCAACAAATAGTTCCCATAAACCCATACTGTACACTCAAGTTATTATCTTTTATTTAAGGTCCACTAAGTTACAAGCACATACAATGTAATAAGACTGAGTTACTCACCTGCTCATGTTGACTAGTCGTAGTAGTCGTCAGGAAAATCCTCACAAGTATTAAGATCACCTATTGAGATGATTCTTATATTCATTAATATCACATAAATTATATGATTAAACTCTCATGAGTGTCTAAGTGTCCTATATTAATGTTGGGTTTTCGTTCTATTACTATATTGGTTCTTTAGTAATTTTATGGTAATCAAGTATTAGTTCATATTTATTTTCATGTTTGTCTTGATCTCGTTTAATACTTATATATAATATATATATTCATCGGATACTCAAAAATTTGATATTTAGTTAGTTCATTTTTATAGTTATTATTGTTATGTTTGTATGTTCCTTATTTGACTTAGTATAGTAACTCGTATTTATTTATTATTGTTTAAAACTATCGATTTTCTTTTGGTTTACTTGATATAATTTTCTCGTAATATAAAGATATCTCATTATTCATAAATTTAGATTATTTAAATTTCTATTATTATACATATGTCTAGATGTATGCATTTAAATAAATACTTGGTAATTACTATACTTCTAATTTTTCTTGTAAAACATATTAAATTCATCTATAATGATAATAAAATCAGTAACATTAAGATTTGATAAATTTAAAAATTATTTTAAAAAATATTAATAGTATTATCTTTTTCCATAACAACAACAACAACAACAACAACAGCAACAACAACAACAATTAAGTTTAATAATAATAATAATGATGATGATTTTAATAATAGTAATATTTGTAATATTCATCATACAATTAAGATTAATAGTAATTCAAAAATCCTTACCCATTAAGTTAATACTATTAATAATATTATTAAACTAGCTTTAAGCTTAACTTTTGGGTTTTAATTATGAATATTAAGTATAACAATATCTAAAAACGATAATTCCAGCAATTAATCAGAATACTTTTAATGGTATTAATAATATTAACAACTATAATTGTAAAACTTTATGGAGTTTGATGAAAATAGTTTTAGAATTGAATAGATCTTTTCGAATAGGTAGAAAACGGTATATTATAGCGTAATTCCGAGTTAAAATGACCAAGATATGGCCATTTTAAGTTGGAATTTCCTTCTATACGAATTTTAACGATCTTATGATATAGTTTTTGATAAGTATCATAGAATCAACAAGCAATACTCATTATAGGTTTTCTTCTTCATTAGGTGATCTCGAGGGGGAGTGTTCGCACCTAGATGATTATTTCGATTGGTGGAATTACCGATCGACTCATCCATAAGAAAGAAGTGACATCATGGTCGAGTGAGTCCACTTCCCTTTATTTTTCATACTTATGTTGTGCTTGTAAATTTAGTTGCATTAGATTTAAGGAAAGGTAAAATGGAAGTTGTATGATAATATGTTGAAAGAATATTAAGTATATCGAAGCATGAAATGCTTGTAATAAATTGTAAGTTTATTAGTATGTTGAAGTGTCTGAAATTGGATGATCACCTGTAAGAAAATAAAATATGACGGCTAAGCTTTAAACAAAAAGTTGACACATACACTTCACATGTTGAGTCACATTGCATTCACTACAAGTATGATAGTAATGGTGGGCATAACCGGTATATCATATATGTGGCGAGTAGGAGCCGATAAAAACTACATAAATTGGTGGCTAGTAGCAGCCGGTAATAACTACATGTTTTTGATGGCGATAGGAGCCGGTAAGATCTATAAAAATGTTTTTAAAGAAGTAATGGCCATAATGGGCCGAAATACCTAACCTCGAATGAAGGGCATAATTCATTCAACATATGATTCTCGGAAAATCATGTCTTGTATGCTCATATGCTTGCTGCATCCCATTTGCTTGCTTAATAAACTTGGTCGATAATTTTGTTTCAAGTATGAATTTTGGGATTTACTCACTAAGCCTGTAACCTTACGCCCCTATAGATATTTGCATTCTCAGGAACACCTGTTTTTATACCCGACGTCTCCTCTTATCCGTGCAAGTTTTCTTTTGGAGCTTTTGAAGGAAATCTACTTGAAGAATTAGATTATAATTCCTTTGAAATCTTTTGATGTAACATTATATTGTAAAGACTATTACATATTCGATCTTTGGGTTTTAGCGGGGGTATGCCCCTAAGAATCATGTAACAAATCTTTGATTATTAATATTATGATCTATATATTTCTGGATTCTTGTATGTTCATTATTACTTGCTTAGACCATATTTCCCAAAAGAGTCTCCTATTACTGTGTTAAACGCCTTACTTGTAATATAAAGACTTTCGCATGACTAAGGTAGTCATTCTTGAGTCTTGATTTATATGTGGCGGGCTGCCACGTTTAGGGTACCCTTCGGGGCGTGACAGTTTAAGTTGGTATTTGTAAAGTATAGAAATAAAATAATATAGGATGAGTTTGAGGTCAAAACAAGTAAATTGTAAAGATTTAAGTTTGGTTGTAGAACAAATGTTGAAGTTCAGATTTCTGCAATTTTTGATAGATTGTACGCCTTCTCCTGGAGAATCTACGCCGCTGGCATAGAGACGGCGTAGGATGAGAACATTAGCATTTTTCTTAACGCTTGGAGGAACGTCGTTGGTGTTCACTAGGTTTCTCTCAACACCGGCTGGAAACGCCGCCGCATAGGGCATGGCTTTGCCAACGTATGTAGTAGGAATCGAAGTTCTAGAATTCAAAGCCCGATGAATGCTGCCAGTACTCATGTAAATTTTGCCAGAGTAGGGTGTACGCCGGCAAGATCTACACGTACGCCACCGGCGTAGGACCGGCATATGACTAAATTTATATAAATATGAGACGCGAAAGACAGTTTCGACAGATTAGTCTTTTATCATTTTCTCCTTCGTATAAGAGAGTTTTGGAGTGTTCTTGAAGATCTAAGCTTGGAGAATCATTCAGAGGGTGTTTTGATCCAAAGTAAGTGATTTTAACATTTTCTCTTGGATTAAATACGAATTTGTATGAGTTTGCTTAGAGTTTTTTTTGTGTTCTTAAAGGAAAGATGTGGGAAAGATTTAGATCTTGGATTTGATCTGACTCGGTTGGATAAGAAGTGAGTATTGTGATTAAAACAAGTATAATGTTCTCATATCAGATTTATACGAATTTCATGCAAATTCTAAGGATTTTGTGATTTGTTTGCATGAAGGAAACCCTAGATTTGGTTAGGATCCGAATTTGTGGATGTGAGTTGGAATTTGGTGATCTAAATCAGTAAGTTTCGTCCTTTCTTTGATGAAGTTGAATAATGTGTGATTAGATGATCATTATGTGTTCTTGTTTTCATATAATATTAGGGTTTTGAAGGATTATTGAATTCTATAGATTGTCATGGAAGATTGATCGGGTTAGACGGTGTAACTGGGTGATTTTCTTTGTCAGGTTAAGATTTGGGGAGTTATAGTACATTAGGAATTGTTTATATCGTGTTCTTATTTGGTAAATATATAAATGTATGTTGTTGACAGGAATTTTGGAGATTTGGGTTTGTTGTTGAATTATTAATATTGATTGAAGTATTGTGGAGATTCGAGAGATTTGGTTGTGGTTGAGTATTGTCGATAAAGGATTTTAGGAGATAAAAATTGGAATTTCCAGAAACTAAGAAATGTACGACCAATCCTTGCTTATTGTTTTTGCTTGTAAGATTAATATTGCTTGATTGGTTGTAGGGATAGAACTTTATAATGAACTTAATTTTATTCAGCTTAATAATTGTCTGCTTGGTTGTGTTTGGCTTTGAGCAGTAAAGACCTGGCAGACAGTAATACTGGTGGGGCACCCTGATGATCTATGTGTGAGGTTGTCCCTAGTGAACTGGTGCATAGAGATGATTCTGGTAGAATTAGGAGGAAACGGGGATGTTTAGGGAGTTCCTACTCATCCATATATGTATATAATTACCTTATTTTCAAAGAGTTGGTTGTTTTTTTTAAAGAGGAGTCTGAGTTACTTCGAGTTCGGGACTAGAGTATACGTAGTTCTGAACTGTGTTGATTTACTGACTATAAAAATAACAAATTGATTGCTTGCATTAGACTAAGTGCATTTGATATATATACCTGTTGCGTGTGCATTTGCATTTGCTTTAAAGGATTGGAGTTATCATACTAGGCTTCGCAACTCACTTTTTAAAATTTCAGGTGTAGATGATGAAGACATTGTATATGATCTTTCGGATTATGATTGGATCTTTGATAAGAGGGACTGTGATAGTAAACCTGACTACCCAATCGAGAGTTAGGTTTTATATATCAAACTTCTAAGAAAAGACATGTTCTGATCATTTGGTTTTGTAGTTGGATGTTTTTGTTAGTTTTACATGAAAAGATTTTTAATGTAAACAGTTTTTAGTTTAAGTTAAATTTGTTGACTATGATGTCAACTTGGATTTTATGCTTGAATCAGGAGTTTATGTTTTATGAAGTATGAGTTATTAATTTTAACAGGTTTCGTATCCTATGAGATACCCTATGAGTATTTACAGGTGATGATTATGTTATTATGGATAATAGAGCCTTTGCGTATCCCATATAAGAAGGGATACGTGGCGGGTTGTAATGCCTTATTTTAGGGTGTTACAGTATTAGAGCAACAAGTTTAAAGGAATGAAGGTAATAAGAAAGAATTTAGAAAAGAAAAAGGTAGATAGATTGAAATTAAGTGGACAAAAGGCCTAAATTAGTTAGATAAGCTTAGAATTTTCAAAAAGAAAATTAATGACCTTCCTTGTCTTTTATAGCTTACTCTTGGTGAAGTTAGAGCTAAGGCCCAACGTTTGAACTTGAGGAGTGACGAGATTCTTGTAAACTACTGGTTGAAAGTAAGGAGCTTATGTAAGGAGTTTGCCCTAGTAGGACGGCCTAAGTCTGCTCGAGAAATGTATATCATGTGGAGGAGAGGACTACATGACTCTATATGGGATCATGTGATAGATGGGTTAAGATATGATGCCATAAGATGCACCAATTGGACTGGCATGGAAGTTATTTATGGAGTGGAACGACTCATGTGCCACTACAACCACACCCTTATGCTCCAAGAGGCTATGTTCATTTTCCAAAACCACGGACATCCAGTCTTTCCTGATTTTTGAACTTAAAATTCCATAGGCCCTTTATATATCTATGCCCACTACGAACTAGCAGATCATACCGATTGGGGATGGGCGGATGGAGAATCTTACTTCTTTTGGTACGGGGTTTATCATAATTTGTGGCCACACCCTGATGAACTGCCTCCACCGTCATCATCAAAAGGAGGAGTGCATCAACAAGTCGAATGGGGGGAAGATATAAATCAAGGAATGGAACACAGATTGCCAACAGCAAATCACAGATGAGATGAGGATGTTTCCAACCACCATGGAGTTAGTCATGATTTTGAATGGTCTGTCAAACTAACCCCAGATGGGAACATTCCGAATAGAAGCCGATCTCACACTCCCTTAATAGGAGACCAAACCGAGGATGAAATAATGGAAGTATCTGATGGAGAGCATGCACCCCAAATGGGGTATGATCAAGGAGAGCCAAGCACTTCTAGGAATCGACCCTCCCATAAAGGAAAAAGGATAGCAGTTCGAAGCTACCTAAGGCAATTCGTAGCAAAAAGGCCAAGGATGACTCCTAGCCCCATCCACCATGACATGAGCCCTTCACCATGAAAGATGATCGAAGGAGGAAAGAACGAAGGATCCACCTAAGCATTCCCATGAGTCCAACTAAAATTTTGTAACTAAATCGACTTAGGATATAGGATCAATTAGAAGTTTGATTTATGTTTTCAGAAAGGTGTTTAATGTTGTTGTGTTTTGGATTTCTTTTGTAAACTTTAATTTCTTCTATGTATGGGTTTCATGCCCTTGAATGCTTTTAGTTAAGGAAGTATTTTGGCTTAAACAAATTTTATTTCTTGATTTAATTGCTTAAGTTTATTCTATATGATGTTTCCTTTACATGTTATTTCATAAAAAATTTCCGCAATTTTCGTAACTTAGTATGTAAAAGACTTAATGATCTAGTATTTACGTAAACGAATTTAAAACAGCCGACCTAGAAGAGGATGACCGAGAGTAAGGAGGCATCGAATAATCTGCCTGAGGAAGTTAACTAACCAGAAGTGCCCCTTATGGCTCTAAAGCTGCAAGGCGATCTCCAACCCATGCTTGGTCAATTAACATAGCTTCTTAATGTGTTAGTTCAACAACAAAAGATGAACATGCCATCACCAGCACCAACTCAAGCACCGCCCCAGTAGGCACCTCAAGCATTTGTACATGGACCAACACCACTTGATGCTCATCACATACCACACCTTTGCTGCCTCTGCTACTACCTCGACCATACAGAACTTTACTCCTAGATTTCATCAAAAGTAACGGTTATTTTGACAGAGCTTTCAGGAAACCAGATGAAGCTGAGGATTGGTTCATGTAGATAGAACGATCATTTGCTGCTTATGATGTTCCTCATCATCTTCGACTAAGCTATGGCATCTATATGTTGAGGTTTAATGCTCTTGTCTGGTGGGAGTCCAAGAGTAAGAGTTGCCACCTCCCATCACCTGGGATATGTTTCGAAATGAGTTTTTGGAAAACTATTTCTCGGGAAGTCTAAGAGTGAGGTATAGTGCGAATTTCTTGCACATGTCTCAGAAGGGAAGATCCATAGAACAATATGAGACGGAGTTCAGCCAACTCCTACAGTATGCTCCTGATTCCTATAATTATAGTGAAGAGTTGAAATGTCAAGTATTCTTAAATGGGTTAGATGAAGATTTGAGGATGCGATTAGAAGAATTCAACATCCGCACCTTCAGGGAACTGGTTGAAAGAGCAAGAATTGTTGAAGGAGCCAAGAAAAGGAAAGTTAGGACTTCTGAGAAGAAAGTTCATGTGTTTGGAAGGAAATTTCAGCAAAGAACAAGCTCCTATTTCCCTTCTAAGAGGTTTAAACCTATTAGCCACTTTAAGAGAAATTTCAGCGGACAAAAAGATGTTTCTAAGGCAGCAGTAACTTGTTGGAAGTGTAAAGGAGCACACTACCCAGAGAGATGCCCCCTTCTCCTTAACAAATGTTATTTCTGTGGCAACCCGAGCCATAAGATTCCAGATTGCCCAAAGAATGCTTCTACGACTTGTTTTGTGTGCAAACAAACTGGACATTTTGCCAATGAATGTCCTTACAGAAAATCTACAACGGACCGACCTGTTGGATCTTCATGAGGACTTGCTCTGACGAGGAGTAGGAATGGAAGTGGAAGTCACTCGGCATCATCTATGCACGAGCTGAGAATTTATAACCTTGAAGGGAATAGATTTGTGAAGATCTGATGAGGAAGGAATGGAATAGGCTGCCCTGGACCATAGAGAGGAGTATGACTGTAGCTTGGTTACAGGTTAACCTCAATCCATCAATATCCGCTTATATTGTTATCTGTTGAGTATAAGTGATAAGATATAAAATGTGTTGGGAAACGAAAGATGCTTAGGAAACCCTATAAGGATAGTAGCATACGCGCCTTGAATGCAAGAACCATATAAATAGGGGACCTGACCGCTTATACCCTCTTCGATACTAGTGCAACACATTCCTTTGTCGTCGCTAGTATAGCCTTGAAGACCGGTTTACCCATCATCTCAACCACAACAAGTTTTCGTATAAAAAACCCTCATGGGTAACGTGGTGACTACCAAAGAAGTATTAACGAATTGCCCCATGAAGATAAAAGGCCATGATGCAACCATCGATCTTATAGTAGTAGAAATCATCAAGTATGAAGTGATTCTCGGAATGAGTTGGTTATCCCTAGTAGAAGCTAAGGTAGATTGTAGAAGTAAGAAAGTGGAATTCGTGGGTTAGGATGGGAAGAAAGCCACATTTTTAGGAGAATCCATGGCTTCTAAAAGATTGGAGTTAAGTTCGTTCGAGTTAATTGAAGAACTTGAGGAAGGGGTTGAAAGCTATGTAGGGAGTACGGAAGAGAAGAAGGAAAGACCAAACATTGACAACATCCCCATCATTAATGAGTTCTCCGATGTTTTTTTGGAAGAGTTGCCTGGATTATCTCCAAAATGAGAGATTGATTTTGAGATCGATTTGATGCCAAAGATGGAACCCATATCCAAGGCATCGTATCGAATGGCACTCATTGAGCTCAAAGAGCTTAAAAAGCAATTACAAGAATTGCTTGACCAAGGATTCATAAGACCAAGTGTCTCACCTTGGGGAGCTCCGGTGTTATTCGTAAAGAAAAAGAATGGATTGATGAGACTATGTATTGATTACCGAGAACTCAATAAGGTTACTATAAAGACTAAGTATCCATTGCCAAGGATTGACGATCTCTTTGACCAACTACAAGGAGCAAGTATGTTCTCGCGCGTTGATTTGCGATCGGGATACCAGCAACTAAGGATAAAAATGGACGATGTGTCAAAAATTGCTTTTAGAACTCGGTATGGACACTATGAGTTCATGGTTATGCCCTTTGGATTGACTAACGCACCAGTTGCTTTCATGGACTTGATGAATCGAGTGTATAAGCCGCTCTTGGATAAGTGCGAAATTGTCTTCATCGACGATATTTTGGTCTATTCCAAAACATGGGAGCAACACAAAGAACATCTGAGAATGGCATTGTAGACATTAAGGGAGCACAAGTTATATGCCAAACTGTCCAAGTGTGACTTTTGGTTGGACCAAATATCCTTTCTAGAACATGTTATCCGAGAAGTGGAATATCAGTAGATCCCGAAAAATTAAGGCCATAATGGAATGGAAACAACCATGAACGGTAACTAAAATTAGAAGTTTCCTAGGATTAGCTGGCTATTACAAAAGTTCGTATAAGATTTCTCAAAAATAGCCAAGCCGCTAACTCAGTTGACCCAAAAGAATGAGAAGTTTATTTGGAATGAGAAGCAAGAACAAAGTTTCCAGGAGTTAAAACGATAGTTAGTGTCTGTTGTCACGCCCCAAAAGGTGCCCTAAACGTGACAGTCTGCCACATTCAATATTTAAACTTAAGTATGACAACCTTAGTCAACCATAAGTTTAGACACCGAATGTAAAGCGTACTTTCACCAATATAGAGGACTGACCTTTGGAACGAGTTGCTTAAGGAGGCATACATAAACAATTAAGAATTGAAATCACAACAATAAATATAGTTTAAGTTTTACATAATTCTAAGGGGCATACACATGTCAATATAAAATTCCCGCAGTCTGGTAGTAATGTCTTTAACAAGTACATATAAGGAAAATTTAACTAGAAGCCTATGCCTATAGTTAAGATCTATCTTCTCCAAATAGCTTCTTATCCCAAGAAGTAGTACCTGAGCAAAATAACCTTGTGGTTGAAGCCACAAGTAAGGGTGCTGCAAAAGATAACTATAAGGGGGTAAACTAACGAGCTTAGTGAGATTCATTACCAAAAACAAGTACTCAAACATTTCAAAGCAAAACAAGTTATTTGGAGAAGCATATGAAATGCACAAGTACGTGAGCAAATAATTCACATGGTTTTCTAGGAATCATATGCCGAATGGATTTGCGCCCTACATTCAGGGTTAGGTATTACGGGCCCATATGATCATAGTTTTAAAATCATTATTTTATAGTTATTTCAGGTGCCTATACCACCATAAAAATTGTAGTTAATACTGGTGCCTACTCCACCTCCAAACAGAATTACGGGCACTATGGCCTAGTTTATCTATGTTTGTCCCACCAAACTTATAATAACAAATGCAATGTGACTCACCATGGTATGCATGTATAGTTTATTTTAATATCATAGCATATTAGTTGAGTCATTGAAGGCAATCATAGAAATTTCAGACACATCAAGATTTAGCTAAACAATCATAAATTATACTCCACTCCCATTTCGATATACTTAACATTCGTTCATCCAAAGATAATTCACATGCACATTTCCAATTTTATCTTTCCCTAAGTCTAATGCCACTACTTTACAAACAAAATCATAAGCACAAATTTTAAATAAAGGTTAATGTAAAGAGGGTTTGTTAGTAGTAAAAGAGAGGATTTAGAGAGAGTGTTTGAGAGAGTATTTTGACATAGTAACTTTATGTTGGAGGAGTGGTGTAAGAAATGAAGAGAGGAGGTGGTATTTATAGAAGAAGGGAAGTGGAGTTAGTGTGGAATTAAATTAAATCAAAAGAAAAAAAAAGATATAATATTATATATTGCACCAGCCATTAAAGAGGAAATAAAAAAAAATATATTTTAATTGTTTTGATGATTAAGAGATGTAATATGAGTGGTTGATGTAAGAAAAGAGACACGGAAAAGGTAAAAAGTAAAAATAGAGGATTGGTAAGGAATAAGGTCCAATGGGAATAAAGTATAGGTATTAAATAATGTATAGTAGTATAAAGTAGAATAGTATTATACAATGGATAGTATAAAATAGTGTAGAAGACAAAAATTAATACCGGTAGTAAAACAATTCGCATATAATTGCCATATCAAATATTTTTCTTTATCGAAAAATTAGAAAATTGATATTTTTGGAATCCTTATAATATTACGAATCTAATGGTATTAATAAATTATTTTTAAATTCCCGAACCTCGGGACACGCTTTTCAAGGATTGTATCCGATTGAGCTCGGAAAAAACCGAATTTTATCTAATCTGATTTTTTTAATTTTCTTATTTAATTATACACTATACTACACACATAACTTCTATTTATTCTTCTAGGGTTGAAAGATACGGAAATGTCGGATCTAAACTGTTAAATTTCACTAGGGAATTGTTAACTTAGGGTTTTTAGGTGACTTCCCGATTTAAGATTTAAGCTTAAAAATTATCAGAAAACTAGGGGTTGACAGTCTGCTCCAATTCTAACCTTACCAGATCTAGAAAAGCCATATACCGTCCATAGCGATGCATCAAGGAATGGCTTAGGATGCGTGCTTATGCAAGAAGGGAAGGTAATTGCATATGCTTCACAACAGTTAAGGCCGCATGAACAAAATTACCCGACGCATAATCTTGAGTTAGCTACAATTGTTTTTGCCCTAAAGCTTTGGAAGCATTACCTATATGGACCGAGATGTGAGATATATACGGATCATAAGAGCCTCAAGTATTTATTTACACAAAAGGAATTGAATATGAGACAAAGAAGATGGTTAGAGTTAATCAAGGACTATGATCTTGGGACAAACTATTGCCCAGGGAGAGTGAATGCAGTAGCAGACTCTTTGAGTCGAAAGGACCACGAAGAAGTTGCAGCCATGCTTACGACCCAAAAAGAACTTATAAAGGAATTCGAGAAATTACATGGAATTTGTGGGGCAAAATATAGAAGTGGAAATTTCCCATTTGGTAATGGAGCTGACTCTGATAAATAGGATCAAGGAATCTTAGCGATATGACGAAGTTATACAAAAACTGAAACGTGAAGTACAAGGAGGAAAATGTGATGATTTTGAGAAAGATGAGGAGGATGTAGTAAGAATGCAGGGAAGATTATGTGTGCCAGATGACGAGGAGATGAAAAAGGAAATTATGAGTGAGGCACATAACTCGCGATATAACCGTACACCCTGGTGGTGCTAAAATGTACCAAGATCTTAAGAGTCGCTTTTGGTAGAATGGCATGAAAAGAGATGTGCTTGAATTTGTAATGAAGTGTCCTACATGCCAACAAGTAAAGATTAAACACTAGAGGCCAGGAGGACTTTTGAAACCATTGACCATACTAGAATGGAAATGGGATCAAATTACAATGGATTTCGTATGTGGTTTACCCCGAACATCAGCTGGATATGATGCCATATGGGTAATAGTGGATCGACTTACTAAGTCGGCACATTTCATCCCCATCAACATGACCTACTCGATGGAGAAGTTGGCCTGATTATATGTAAAGGAGATTGTGAGACTACATGGAGCTCCAGCGGGAATTATATCGGATCGAGACCCCCGATTCGTGTCAAAATTCTGGACAAGTCTTCAGAAGTGTATGGGAACTAAGTTACATTTTAATACAGCTTATCATCCACAAACTGATGGACAGTCAGAGCGAACTATTCAGACCTTGGAAGACATGTTGAGAGCATGTGTTATGGAATTGAAGGGAAGCTGGGAAGCACATTTACCTTTGGTAGAATTTGCTTACAACAATAGCTATCATTTAACAATTAAGATGCCACCGTATGAAGCTTTATATGGAAGAAGGTATAGATCACCTCTATTTTGGGATGATGTGGAGAAGTTGGCAATTGGACCAGATCTTATCTAAGATGCCGCAAATAAAGTCATGATTATTCAACAAAGGATCAAAGAGGCCCATGATAGACAAAAGAGTTGGGCAGATCAAAAACGTCGAATCCTTGAGTTTGACGCTGGCAATCATGTGTATCTTAAGGTAAATCAAATAAAGAGTATTCATCGTGTACGAGCTCAAGAAAACCTAAACCCGAGATACATCGAACTGTTTGAGATTCTCGAATGAGTGGGAGATCTGGCTTATCGCTTGGTGCTACCGCCAAACCTATCGGGAATACATAATGTCTTCCACGTCTCGGTGTTAAGAAAACATGTACCCGACCCCGACCAAATTGTGGAACTTCAACTGATAAGACTAAAGGAGAACTTGACCTATGAAGAACACTCGGTTCAAATTTTAGATCGAAAGGTTCAAAAGCTAAGAAATAAGGAGATTCGATATATCAAAGTATTATGGAAGAATCATTCACGAGAAGAGGCTACTTAGGAAGCCAAAGAGGAGATCCAAACGAAATATCCAAATCTCTTTAAAGAATCAGGTACGAATTTCAAGTTTAAAGGATAAAACTTTCTTTAAGGGGAGGTAGGTTGTAAACCTCTAAAATTTTTGGTCAATTTTAAGTTTGATCTTAGAATTAAAAGTCAACCGGAACCTTAAAGATCAACAAAAGTCTAGTACAAATCCTTGAATTTAAATCCGACATTCCCGTATTCTTTAGCCCTAGAAAACGAAGTTGAGATAATTAATGATAATAGTTTGTAATATCTTAAGGAAACATAAAAATATTAGATTTGTGAATTTTGAGTGTCCTTCGGACTCATAGGGATCAGTTCTCGAAAAGCATGTCCTGAAGCTCGGAATAATAAAAATATTCCGATAACACCATTAGGACCTATTTAATACAAAGATTTCAAAAATATCAATTTTGTAATTTTTCGATAACTAAAAATAACAGATATTGCATTTATACGCATATTTTCTCACTACCGGTATTTTACTAGTCACATCTACTTTACATTATACTATTCATTACTATTCCACATTATTCTTTTATCTCTACTTTTTCTAATACCTACTCTTACAATACCATACACCTTATATCTTTACTTTTTACCTTTCCTATAACTTTATATCATATCTACTTTACATATTATTACTTTTAATACACAAAATTACAAAAAAATAAAACTCTCCTCCCTCTTACAAGCTTGGCCAGTGCCCCCACGCCCTCCACCCCCCCTCTCTTTCTCTTAATTTTTTGCAATTTTTCTTTAATTAAATCACTCCTCATTTTCTATAAATAACCCTCTCCTCTTTCACTTCGTTCACACATATTCTACCCACAAATTTCATTCCCAAAACTCTCTTCAACTCCCCTCTCAAATATCCTCCCAAAAATCTCTAAAATTTTCTTCACAAAACCTTATTCTTCTTTTATAAACACTACTTTAGGTAAGAATTTTCTTTAAATCTTTCTTACCATGTCATGTAACTTTACATGACAATGGTGCGAGTTTCCTAAACTTAATGTTAATGGAAGCTACACTATGTTCATGTATTGTTATTGTTCATGAATATGTATTTATGTATTCCTTTGTTATTATTTTGCTCATATTATTATTGATATTTTGTTAAGCTCATTGTTATTTATTTACTTCCAAGTAATGTAATTTATTTATTTATTTCGTGTTATTTTAAGACTAGTCTCTAGTCTTAGACTTGTCCTCATCAAGTCAAAACAAGATTTGCTTTCTTTTCCTTATTTCTTTTAGGACTAGTCCATTCTTAATCCCGGAATACCTTGATGAAGCTAAGGTTCCTAATATTTGACATATTTCTTTTACTTGCTTATTTTACTACTTATTATGTCTTTCTTATATTTTCATAATTTTATGATTTCATATATATGATCATGCATGAACATGTTGATTTTATCTCAACAAGATGAACAAGAAAAAGTTTTCTTAAAATAGAAGTTCTTCCCCAAAAATAAATGTGTCATGAAGGAAATGATTTTCATAAAATTTAGGAATTTATCTTAACAAATTTCTAGAAAAATAGAGGAATTCATCATAAATTTTAATAACCAAAGAACATAGAAAATTTTTACAATACATACATACACTTTACAAAGTCATAAAATGGAAAAGAAGTCTTGTTTAAACAAAATTTTACTAAACTTCATTTTCCACCAATACTTTGGAATATAAAGGAATAGTCTAGTTTGGCAAACACTAAGAAATTTCCTTTCATAAAAATAGAATGATCTTAAGGAAGAAGGTGAATGAACAACTTAGGAAATCATTTCTTTAAATGTAAGAAAATATAGAATTACTACTACTTTCAAAAAGTATTAGAAACCAATTTAGAAAAATTAAAATCATTCTTTTGAAATTTAAAAAGACTAAGAAAATGGAATTAATGAAAAGAAAATACTCATTTAAAATAACTTGAGAAATTTTTTAGCAAACTAAGAAGAATTTTCAAAAGTTTTACTTTTCCAAAATTTCTAGAAGACTTTACTTTTACTAAAAATTTATGTCGAGACAACTTCATTAATTTCATGCATTTAACATGAGTCATTGAATATATAATATATATACACACTTTTCAAAGGTCTTTCAAACCATTATAATATTTATATCTTTGATACAAGTTTTCGTAAAAAGAAGAAAAAGTAAATTTTGCAAAATTCGTGGTGAATCTGATCACCACTGTTTCGAAGCCCAAATGACTTAGTTTGATGAAAATAGTTTTAGAATTAAATAGATCTTTTCGAATAGATAGAAAACGGTATATTATATGCGCACTTCCGAGTTAAAATGACCAAGTTATGGCCATTTAAGTTGGAATTACCCTCTATACGAATTTTTAACGATCTTATGACATAATTTTTGATAAGTACCCTAGAATCAACAAGAAATACTCATTATGGGTATTCTTCTTGATTAGGTGATCTTGAGGAGGAGTGTTCGTACTCGGATGATTATTTCGATTAGTGGAATTACCGATCAACTTATCCATAAGAAAGAAGTGACATCATGGCCGAGTGAGTCTACTTCCCTTTATTTTTCATACTTATGTTTGTGCTTGAAAAATAAATCTTCGTTATCTATACTGTCTATTCCGATCAAACTCCACAAACACCAATTATTTCCCCCAAAACCCTAACATGCACAATATAAAGAATGTATAAGGATTGTTTAACTCGTATTTTGTTTGACTCCATCATAGAAGAGATAAACTTACTGTGTTGAATCGCTAAAACCCGACTTACATTCACCAATTCACAGATCTCACACATGCTAGGGTTTCCTCACATGAACCTTCATGCAAAATCCAACAAAACCCTAAGAAAACTTATACAATTTCGTATTTAATCTATAAAAGAAAGTTAAAATCACTTACTTTGGATCAAAAACACCATCCAGATGATTCTCCAAGCCTAGATCTCCAAGAACACTCCAAAACCCTCTTTGACGCAAGAAGAAAATGATAAAAGAGAAATCTATCGAAACTGTTTTTCGCGTCTCGTATTTATAGAAATTTGGTCATACGCCGACCCTACGCCGGCGGCGTAAGTTTAAATCTTGCTGACGTACACCCTACGCTGGCAAAATTTACACGAGCACTGGCACCGTTCATCGAAGGTTTGAATTCCCAGAACTTAAATCCTACCACATACGCTAGTAAATCTATGCCCTACGTCGGCGGCGTTCCCAGCCGGCATTAAGAGAAACCCTAGTGTATACCGGCGGCGTTCCATCCGGCGTTAAGAAAAACGCTACTGTTCCCTTCCTATGTTGTCTCTATGCCGGCGGCGTTGTTTTTCCAAGAGGCAGTGTACAATCTATCAAAAATTGCAAAAATTCAAACTTTAATATTCATTCTACAATCAAACTTAAACCTTTACAACTTACTTGTTTTGACCTTAAACTCATCCTATATCATCCCATGATTCATAATTCATTATATTTTCATCTTTATTTCTGTATATTACATCTCTCCTCTCTAAAAAGAACTTTCGTCCTCAAAATTTACCTGGATTAGTGAAACAACTTTGGATATTTCATTCTCATGTCTTCTTCTAGCTCCCTGGTAGCTTCACGTTCAGTTTGATTAGTCCATTGCACTCTCACATATTTGATCACCTTGCTTTTTAGAATCTTCTCCTTAGAGTCTATAATTCTGATCGGCTTTTCAATTGTCGTAAGGTTCGGCTACTCTTCCAACGGTTCAAGAGCTACTATTTCTTCTAGATCCCTGACATACTTTCTGAGCATGGATACGTGGAACACATTATGCACTCCCTCCAAATCAGGCGATAAAGCTAATCTATAAGCCATGTCGCTTATCCTTTCAAGAATCTCATATGGTCCCACATATCGAGGGTTTAACTTTCCTCTTAAATTCAAATCTGACAACTCCTTTTGTTGGTGAATTCTTTAGCAAAACGTGCTCGCTTACCTGAAATTCCAAGGATCTTCTTCGTTTATTCGCATAACTCTTTTGTCTACTCTGAGCAGCTTATAATCTTTGCCTGATCAAACTGACTTTGTCAACTGCATCTTGGACTAACTCTGGTCCCAACAATTGTCTTTCACCTACTCCATCCCAATGAATAGGTGGTCTACACTTTCTACCATAAAGCGCTTCGTATGGAGGCATGCCAATCGACGCTTGATAACTGTTGTTGTAGGCAAATTCCACTAGTGGCAAATGCTCATCCCAACTTCCTTTGAAGTCCAAAATGCATGCTCTCACATATCTTCTAAAGTCTGTATAGCCCTTTCAGATTGCCCATCAGTTTAAGGATGATAAGTAGTACTGAACACAACTTTGGTTCCCAAAGCTTGATGCAAACTTTTCTAGAATCTCCTAACGAATTTGGTATCCCTATCTGACACGATTGTTACTGGTATTCCATGCAATCTCACAATCTCCTTGATATACAACTGTGCTAAACGCTCTAACTTATAACCAGTCTTAATAGGTATAAAATGAGCTACCTTTGTGAGATGATCTACAATGACCCAAATTGAATCAAACTTACCTTTTGTCTTGCGTAAAGCAGAAATAAAATCCATGGTGATATCTTCCCACTTCCATTGTGGTATTGGCAAAGGCATCAACTCACCGGCCGGTTTTCCGTGCTCAATATTAATCATTTGACACGTATGGCACTTAGATATATATTCCGCTATCTCCTTTTTCATATTGTTCCACCAGTATAGCTTTTTTCAAATCTTGATACATCTTGTTCCCTCCAGGATGAATGGAATAACTGGAGTAGTGCGCTTCTTTTAACAATTCCTTCTTAAGTTCTCCTTGTACTAGCACACATAATCTCCCTTTGTACCTAAGGATACCTTCGTCCTCCACATAAAACTCTAGTGCTCGACCTATCTCCATTTTCCTTTTTATATCTAAAATACTGTGATCATCTGTTTGAGCTGTCTTGATTCTGTCCACAAGAGTAGGTTGAATTCTCATATTAGCCAATCTTTCACCTACCTGTCTTGTGACTATTTCCAGTTCAGGCTTCCTCATATCATCAATGAGATGACATTCCATCGTGACCAAAGCTGCAAGATTTTCTATTCTCTTTCTGCTCAAGGCGTCAGCTACTACATTCGCCCTTCCTGGATGATACCGAATGTCAATATCAAAATCCTTTATCATTTCCAACCATCTTCTCTGTCTCATGTTCAACTCTTTCTGGGTAAAGATGTAATTTAAACTTTTGTGATCCGTATACACTTTACATCCTTCCCCATATAGGTAGTGTCTCCATAGCTTCAAAGCATGCACAACTACTACTAGTTCCAGATCATGAGTAGGATAATTCCTCTCATAGGGCTTTAACTTTCTAGAAGCATATGCTATAACCCTGCCTCTCTGCATTAGCACATATCCTAAACCTTGTATAGAGGCTTCACTATAAATAGCATACTCCTCACCACTCACAGGTAAGGCTAGCACTGGAGCAGATACTAACTTATTTTTCAACAATTGAAAGCTAGCTTCACAGTTTTCACTCCATTCATACTTCACTCCCTTCTGTGTCAATTGGGTTAAAGGACTAGCAATTTTGGAAAAATCTTCCACAAATCTTCTGTAATATCTTGCCATTCCCAGAAAACTTCTAACTTCCGTCACAGTCTTAGGTCTTGGCCATTCAACAACTGCTTTGACTTTCTCAGGATCCACTGATATCCCATTACCATCAACAATATGTCCTAAGAAAGACACCTGTTCTAACCAGAACTCACATTTTGAAAACTTCACATATAACTTCTCTTCCTTCAATCTAGTCAGAACTAATCTCAAATGTTCTTTGTGCTCCTCTTTAGTCCTTGAATACACTAATACATTATCAATGAAGACTACCACAAAAATATCAAGATACTCCCTGAAGACTTTGTTCATCAAATCCATAAATATTGCTGGTGTATTGGTGAGTCCAAAAGGCATGACAACAAATTCATAGTGTCCATACCTTGTCCTGAAAGCTGTCTTTTGAATATCTTCGGCTTTCACTCTCAACTGATGATATCTAGATCTCAAATCTATCTTTGAAAATACTGAAGCTCCTGCCAACTGATTAAACAGATCATCAATTCGTGGCAAAGGATACTTGTTCTTCATTGTCACTTGGTTCAATTTTCTGTAATTAATGCACAGTCTCATACTACCATCCTTCTTCTTGAAAAATAGAACTGGAGCTCCCCAGGGCGATACACTAGGTCTAATGAAATTTTTCTTCAACAAATCATCCAACTGTACTTTAAGCTCAGTTTTTTCCGTAGGAGCCATTCGATAAGGAGCATTTAATTTCGGTACAGTACCGAGTATCAAGTCAATACTAAACTCCACTTCCCTCATTGGTGGTAATCCAGGCAGATCTTCTGGAAAAACTTCTGGATACTCACATACAATTGGAAATCCGACAACACTATCTCCTTCTTATCTTCTTTCCACCATAGCAGCTGTCACGCCCCGAAGGGTACCCTAAACGTGGCAGTCCGCCGTACACACATATTAAAGCCTAAGAATGACCACCTCAATCACGCGAAGGCTTCCATACTATGTACAAGGCGTCTAACACATGGAGGAGACTCATCGGTGTAATGCATTTATGTTGATACAATCTGAGAACAATGTAAAAAATTCAATTCACTATTCTTCAAAATACAACTCATTAACTTCAATTACAATTCATCAAAAATTCTACTACATAAACTATTACAAGGCAAATAGGAAAACCTAGCTAATAACTTCAAACATTCTTATGTCTTGCCGGAACCCGGAGTCATACCCTCCAACCTTCAGTCCCTACTTTGCATTCTGAGATAACCTTTCATTAAAACAACTATAGGGGTATAAGCTACACTAGCTTAGTGAGTGAAAACTTCCAGATTACATTTATAACACTCATACTCAAGTGATTAGTCAGACAATGATATGCATCAAACTCGTGAATTCAACAAACATATGACCTGCCGGAAATCATATGTGGATGGACTTGCGCCCTCATCCCGGTTAGCAGATTAACGAATCCTACGTACAACCGAGACCGTTTCAGCTTACGGACAACTATAAACTATAAATCGTTTAAGGTACAATGATAAACCCAAATGCTAATGCTCTATCCCCATCGTGTATGAATGAGTTCAATTTCATCTTCAATTCCAAATAATCAATTATAACCAATTCTTTTAAGTGATCAGTCAATAATCGCAGACAATCAATTCTAATTCATCTATACAGGCAATAGTTAATCACTCGGCTTCGATATTCTTACATTCCATTTCTCATATCAACAGCAACATACATCTTTCCCATTCTCCCATCATGCATATCCATTATCTTTACCAAATACCTAGTGCAACTATTATTACAATCACATACAATAAATGAAATCGGAAGTAATACTCACTCGGCCATTAGATCACTGGTCTCTTAGTACAAGTAATCCGGTGGTAGGGGAATCGTCGTTCTTGGGGTCACCTAAGAAGGAAGAAATACCCTAATAAGTATTTCATCACTTAACTAGTCCAAGCTATCTCATACAAACTATCAAATTTGTAATTCTCGTCCTAAGCGGAATTCCAACTTAAAACGGCCATAACTTGGTCATTTAACTCGGAATCTCACAAATTATATATCGATTTCTATCTACTTCGAAAGATCTATCTATTTCTAATATTATTTTCAAGTTTGAAAACTTTGAAGCTTCGAAAAGTTCGGATCAGATTAGGTCAGCAACAATTTCAATTTCCGAAAAATAGTTTGTAAATGTTTGAAATGTTCCTACTATATAACTTAACTATACATGCAATATGAGTGATTTCCTAACATGAATGACATGAATGAGCCTATTGCATGCATGATCTTGATGATTTTACTAAAAGGAAATTTTATAACTTTTTATTTTGCAAGACCATAATGACAACTTACTTATGAAAAATCTAGTTTTCTAACTTTTATCATTTCCATTTGTTTTGGATTGTTACTTAAGAAATATAATTATTTTTTGTCAAATTGAGTCTTCATTATATATTACTTATGACCTTCATTTCTACATAAAATCCCATTTTACACTTTGTAAATATGTTTTCCAATATGATTTACTCAAAAATCCGAATTTAGAAAATCCACTTGTGAATGATTCATTTGGGAAAACTTGTTTAATGCATTAAAATTTAAGACCTTATGATACCTATTACTTAAGGACTTCATTTAATACATAAAACTTTCATTTGAACTTGGATAATGGGTGTTCTTATGGCCTTCACTCAAAATTACGAATTTCACAAATTGTTACTAACTCAAAATTTTCTCATCTTGATTCTATTTCTTGTTTTATATATTAATCTCATCAAAACTCATTTCAACTAATAAAATCACTACTTAATGATACCTATTACCTATATACTTTCATTTTTCACATAAAACATGAGTTTTGATGTTGATAAATGGGTTTAAAATTGGTCTTGATTAGGATCCGAATTTACAAAATTCATTTTGGACATATCTTTTGATAAACCATCTAAACTTATGAAAACCCATTCCTTGCATGTCATATCTTAAGAGCCCTTCATTTCTTGAATAAAAACTTTATTTTTGAGTTGGAAAACATGTTTTATACTAGGCCTTGGCCAAAATCCGAGAATAGAACTTGTTTTGAAAAAATCTTTGAAAATCATCTTTGAACCATATAAAATGAAGTCTTGATGCTATATATATATTAAGCCTTCATTTTCTTATGTAAAAATTACATTTTGACACTTGAAAAGTAGTTTTTAAATATGGGTTTTGCCAAAATACGAATTTCACAATTTTGTTTGAGTTCATAACTAAGATCTATACTTAATATGAACATAAACATAAAACAAATGCATGATAATAAGCTATAAACATCATGGATCTAAACTTCACTTATCAAAATCTTTCATTTATGGTATCTATACCCTAAGCCCTTCATTTTAATGAAAAATACACATTTTGAAGTTGAAAAACCACTTTTCTAAATAGGTTCCATTTTCATCCGAATTTGCAAATTGATTTTTGTTGAAAATAAAATAGATCTGAGTTCCTACAACTTTCCTACCATCATCAAGCTATAGCAAGTTGTCATGAACATAAAAAAGATCTAATGCATCTATGAACTCAAAACTTTAGATCTAGTTTTCTAAACTAGTTTTACATGCATGAATCACTAAGATAGACATGTGAATGCTAGATCTATGCATAAATCATAAGGAATAACAAAAATAACAACTAAATACAAGATCTATGGCTGAACAAAAATCAAAGCTATAGAAAGTTAGATCTACAACATATATCAACTTTAAACAAGAAAATCATTATAATACAAGATAATAAAAGTGGAGAAGAGTGATTCATTTTTGGCATCATCATCCTAAGCTTTTAAGCTTATGGAAGGTCATTTGATGCATGAAACCTTCATACACTTTACCTAAATCACCTATGGAGGCTTTGAGATGAAGATTTGCTTAAAATCTCAAGGAATATGCATGGAGCTCAGAATGGAATGGGGCAGCTTTTGTTCTTGAAAGAACAAGAGAGAAAAAAGAAAGAAAGAGAGAAAAAAGAGAGAAAATGTAAAGAATGGTTAAGGTTTGAAGGTGTAAATGAAAGAGAGAGAGAAAAAGAGTGCATTTAATGTGTGTTAATTAATTGAAAGAAAAAAAAATAAAGCAAGGCAGAAATTTTGGGGAGTTCACGTGAAGAGAGAGGGGGGAAAGAGAGAGAGAAATTTGGTTTGCTTTTGACTGAAATTGTAATGTAATTAATGATGTGTAGTTTTTTGAAAAAGGATTGAAATATAATTAATTTAGTCAAAATATGAGTGGATAAAGGACAATGGAAGCCATAAATAGGGTCAAAAATCTGCCATGAATTTGGGGATTATGTGTAGAAAGATTGAAGTGAAAATGAAGTGATATGTGTAAGGTGTACTTAAAGGTATGGGTTTAAAAGTACTTTATTAATAAAATAAATAAAATAAAATAAAATTAGAAAATTTATTCCAAATATTTGTAGCAGATTTTTCATAATTAAATTTAAATAATTATTTAAATTATTTTAGTATTTTAACAAATATGTTACCTATGATCAAAATACGCGATTATGGGCTATAATTAATATTTTTATAACCCAAAAAATTCTAAAAAATTATTTTAAAAATATAAATATATTTCAAATATTTTTAAATTATTAAATTAATTATTTATTTTTATATCATCTTAACAAATCTGATCCCGTAAAGACCCAAACGAACTAATTTTGAAAAACAAAATTTTCTATAACATATAAAAAATTCATCTCAAAATATAAGGCTTATAAGAATAATAAAATTTTGTAATGAAATAAAAATGAATAGTGCAAAAGACACTCAATTACCGGAATAATGGAAACACGATAAAAATGTTATAACTTAACTTTTATAACCCGAAAAATTATAAAACTATATTTAAAGTCTTATAAATTACGAGTCTAACGGTACTATTGGTATATTTTTGATATCTCGAGCCTCGACACGCTTTTCGAGTCTGTATCCGAACAGGTTCGAAATAGATAAAAAATTACCAATCTGATATTTTAAACAAACTTATATTACTATGATCTATTCTATATTTAAACTACATCTCGCCTCTAAGTTAGGGGCGCTAGATTCCGACTTAAGCTATTGTGTTCCGCTTAGGGTTACGTGATTTTTCGTTTAACCTTTTCCAATTTGAAACTGATATTTATGTTTATACAACATTTTTAATTTGAAAATTATTTTAAATTTTATTTTTGTAAGTATTTAATATCTCTTAATGTTTTCGATTCTTGAATTGAGTTATATTTTCGAAAGTCAATCTTATTGCTTTTTAATAATTTGTTTTGAGCTTTCTATTACCCGTTTTTATAAGTAGTTAAATACGAATTTTTCGTTCGTCGGGTTTTGAATTTGAAGACCACTGAGTTCTTATTTATTTTTAAAGATTTTTCATTTTCTCAAGATTAAGAAGTTTCTGAATTCATTTAATTAACTATCGAAATTCGTTTTAATTTGAGTGATTTTTAGTTTATTTTCGAAGTTCATCTTGAAATTATTTATTGGAATTTTCCGAGGCTTACAGCACCAAACCGATCCTCCTATTTCATAATAGTAAACTAGGTCTTTGCAACACCAACTTATAAACAAAATGGTCACCATCGAGCAAACTGAACTCCCACTAACCAATTATGGCAATCAATCACCACATGGTACTTTGCCAACCAGTCTACCCCCAAAATCACATCAAAACCTAACATATCCAGCACTACCAAATCTGTAGGTAAATTGACCTTCTATCTCAATATCCACATTCTTACAGATTCTATTAAATACCGACTCATTTCCCAAAGGAGTACTAATATATACACATCCAAACATAAACTCAGCAGATATACCACAAACACACATAATAGATTCATAAACGCAAGAGAAACTAGCACCAGTATCAAACAACACATATGCACTATGCAGGAGTATAGGAAACATACCCGCAATAGTTTCCACACTAAAGGTCTCACTGCGATGTAAAGCATAATCCTTTGCTGGTGCTCGCTACCCCTGGCCAGCGTAAACTTTGCCATACTGCCTTCCTGTACAATCTACAGCTCGTGTCCCTTCTGCCCACACTTGAAGTAGAAAACTTGTGGAATGACTTTGTCTGTGCAGGTATTACTCTTATGTCCCAGCTTTCCAGAAGAAAAGCAAGCATTCTCCACCCACTTGCAATCCTTCACATCATGTGGTCCAAAGCATCTCGTGTATCTTCTACCTATATTATGTACTGCTGGCCTGAAATTCTAAGTGATAGGCCTCTTACCTCTATCTTGTGTAAGTACACCAGCTGCTGGCCTCTTGCCTAAAAATACCTGATTCCTCTGTTGCTCACGGCTCTTAATCCTACTCAAGCCTGCTCCACTGTCTTGGCATTGTTCACCACAGCTGAATAGTTGCCAAATCTATCAAATTCACCCGATATTGTATCTCAGGCTCTAATCCAGTGATGAATCTGCTAACCTTAACTTCTTCACTCTCTTTCAGAGCGTCAGGTAGAAATCTCATCAACCTGTGCAATTCCGCCTCATATTCTTCTACTGTTATCTTTCCTTGCTGCAGAGTGTAATACTTTTGAAGCATTCTTTGCTTAACACTGTCAGGAAAGAATTCTTTGTAGAAGGCCTGTTGAAACATTTGCCATGTAATTATACCAGTCATGTGCCTTTTGGTACTCAACCACTAGTTATTGGCTCACCCAATCAGCAAATATGAGGCATATTCAACTTTCTATTCTCTGGAATATCCAGAGCAGCAAATGTCTTCTCCACCTCTTCCATCTACAATTGTGCTTCCAGAGGTTTACCTGATGCTGGTTCAAACTTATGCACAAGGTCCACAAATTTATTCAAACCAAGCACTCTGTATGCCTTACTCCATTCCCTCCATTCCCATTCAAACTTTGTGTCTCCTGTCTCCAAGCTTCGGTGTTTTCTTAGACCATCTGCATGTCCCTCCTCATATCTTGCTGTTGTTGACCAACCACTCCTAACAAAGCATTCATAGCTTGCATAAGTTGTGTAACATCAATCGAAACCTGCTATCCAATAGGTGGAGGTGGTGGCAAGTCCTGATTCTGAGCCTGCTGCCCATCCTGCTGCTATGCCAAATTCTTATTCTCCTCAGGAATTCTTCTTCTTGGAAGCATTCTAACACAACAAAACACCACATGATTAGAATAAGGGTATCCAACTCAAGATCAAAACTTAAATCTATAAGACAACATCAAACTTAACTAAACAATAAACCTATCATTCTACCCCACTTCTCAAATCTCACCGTCCTAAGGAATCAAAACTTAAATCTATATGATTCAAACCATACCAAATAAGCTGTAACACCCTAAAATAGGGCATTACAACTCGTCACGTATCCTCTCTTATATAGGACGCGCAAAGACTATATTATCCACTTTAATACAATCATCACCTGTAAATACTCATAGGGTATCTTATAGGATACGAAACCTGTTAAAAACTATAAACTCATACTTCATAAAACATAAACTCCTTGTTCAAGCATAAAATCCAAGTTGACATCATAGTCAACTAATTCAACAGAAACTAAAAACTGTTTACATTAAAATCTTTTCATGTAAAACCAACAAAAGCATCCAACTACAATTCCAAATGATCAAAACATGTCTTTTCTTAGAAATTTGATATATGAAGCCTAACTTTCGACTGGATAGTCAAGTCCACTATCGCCATCCCCGCTATAAAAAAATAAGTCATATCCGAAAGATCATACACTATATCTTCTTCACCTGTACCTAAAATTTAAAAGAATGAGCAGCGACGCCCAGTACAATAACTCCAATCTAAATACAAATGCACATGCACATACAATATAGGTAATTCATGCAACTTAAACTAATGCAAACAGTCACATTGTTATCTTTCTTAAGCCAACAAAACAACACAGTCCAGTATTGAGTATACTCTAATCCTGAACTCATAGTTACTCAAACCCCATTGAAAATCATACAACTCTTTGAAAATAATAATCATATTATATATGGATGAGTGGGTACTCCTTAAACACCCTGAATCCAGAACACCTAATTCTACCAGAATCATATCAAGGCACGAGTCCATTAGGGACAACCTCACACTAAGATCATCAAGGTGTCTCACCATGTCACTGTCTACCAGGTCTTTACTGGTCAAGGTCAAGCACAACCAACCATACAATTATCAACCCGAATAATGATTAGGTTTATTAAGAAATTTTGTTTCTACAAGCATTCAATCAATACTAAACTTATAGGTAAAAACAACAAGCAATGATTGGTCGTACCTTTTTAAATTTCTGGAATATAAATAAAATCCTCAAAATCTGATACCAATCAACAACAAAGACAACCCGAACTCCACAAACTCCTATATCCACACCAACAACAATTCTGCAAACACCAAATGTCCTATTACAACACACACATATATATATATCAACAGATATGATCGCTTATCAAAATACCCTAACAAACATGAATTCTCCAAAAACCCTAACCTGAAAAAGAAATCTCCGTTATCTGCACTGTCTATTCCGATCAAACCCCACAAACACCAATTATTTCCCCCAAAACCCTAACATGCACAACATAAAGAACGTATAAGGATTTTTTAACTTGTATTTTGTTTGAATCCATCATAGAGGAGATAAAATTACTGTGTTGAATTGCTAAAACCCGACTTACATTCACTAATTCACATATCTCACATGTGCTAGGGTTTCCTCACATGAACCTTCATGCAAAATCCAAAAAAACCCTAAGAAAACTTATATAATTTCGTATTTAATCCATAAGAGAAGGTTAAGATCACTTACTTTGGATAAAAAACACCATCCGGATGATTCTCTAAGCCTAGATCTCCAATAGCACTCCAAAACCCTCTTTGACGCAAGAAGAAAATGATAAAAGAGAAATCTGTCGAAACTGTTTTTCGCATCTTGTATTTATATAAATTTGGTCATACATCGACCCTACGCCGGTGGTGTAAGTTTAAATCTTACCGGTGTACACCCTACGCCGGCAAAATTTACACGAGCATTGGTAGCGTTCATCGAGGCTTTGAATTCAAAGAACTTAAATTCTACCATATACGCCAATAAATCTATGCCCTACACCGGTGGCGTTTCCAACCGGCGTTAAGAGAAACCCTAGTGTACACCGGCGGCATTCCACCCAGCGTTAAGAAAAACGCTACTATTCCTTTCCTATGTTGTCTCTATGCCAGCGATATAGATTATCCAGGAGGCGGTGTACAATCTGTCAAAAATTGCAGAAATCTGAACTTTAGTATTCATTCTACAATCAAACTTAAACCTTTACAACTTACTTGTTTTGACCTTAAAATCATCCTATATAATCTCATGATTCATGATTCATAATTCATTATATTTTCATCTTGATTTCTGTATATTACAATATGGTGGTAGGCATAACCAGTATATCATGTATATGGTGAGTAGGAGCCGGTAAAAACTAAATAAATTGGTGGTTAGTAGGAGCCGGTAATAACTACATGTTTTTTATGGCGTATAGGAGTCGGTAAGATCTATAAAAATGTTTTTAAAGAAGTAGTGGTCGTAATGGGCTGGAATACCTAACCCCGAATGAAGGCATAATTCATTCAACATATGATTCTCGAAAAATCATATGTCTTGGATGCTCATATGCTTGCATGCTCATATGCTTGCTATATCCCATTTGCTTGCATAATAAACTTGGTCGACAATTTTGTTTCAAGTATGAATTTTGGGATTTACTCACTAAGCCCGTAAGCTTACACCCCTATAGATATTCGCATTCTCAGAAACACCTGTTTTTGTACTCGAGGTCTCCTCATATCCACGTAAGTTTTCTTTTGGAACTTTTGAAGGAAATCTGCTTGAAGAATTAGATTAGAATTCCTTTGAAATCTTTTGATGTAACATTAGATTATTGTAGACTATTAGATATTTCGATCTTTCGGTTTTAGCGGGGTATGCCCCTAAGAATCATGTAACAGATCTTTGATTATTGATATTATGATTTATTTATTTTGGATTCTTGTATGTTCATTATTACTTGCTTAAACCACACTTCCCAAAAGCGTCTCCTATTACCGTACTAGACGTCTTATATGTAATACAAAGACTTTCGCATGACTAAGGTCGTCATTCTTGAGTCTTGATATTATATGTGGCGGGCTGCCATGTTTAGGGTACCCTTCTTGGCATGACAATATCACTTGGAATATCATCTTCACATTTGCTACTACTCCTCAATGTGGGATCACAACGGTAAACTATCTAGCTACATATTGGGGAATTAGGACGTTCGGAAAATACAGCCTCATGGTTTAGTTGAGCTAGATTAATCGCTTTAGATAAGGAAAGCTTAGGGATTAGTAATATGGTTTATTGGAACCCCAAGACTCACACAAATTTCATGGAGGTCGATTATGACTCATTCAAAGCATTCCCTAACCCAAAATGGAGGGGTAAATCCATTCTACGTACAAAACCGAATAGTCATATGTATTGTTTGATCATATGGTTGTTTGCATTTCATATGCTTACTTAATGGACTTGTATGATTGCCTTGTTTGCATAAGGATTATCTCACTAAGCTCATTATGCTTACTCTCCAATAGATTTCTGATGTTGCAGGACCTTTTGTTTTTGTACCCGAGACCACCTTAACCATCCGGGTAGAACCTACACTTTTGAGAAGCTTTTGGATGAACTCTATTTGAAGATGTTAGATCAGTTTTCCTTTAAAATCTTTTAATTTTAGTCATCTGTCTTAGTAAGACTATATTATTTTGAGTTTTATAAGGGGTGCCCCTAGAAGTTATAAGACCTTATATTTTGATGAATTATAATAGCATTCCCTTGAATGTTCCGCTGTTATTATCTCAAAATGCATAACTCTGCCGATCTTTGTTTGTTGTGAACATACGCCTTGTACCAATATGAAAGCTTCCGAGTGACTAAGGTAGTCATTCTTAAGTTCTAATATTGTGTATGATGGGCTGTCACATTTAAGGTACCCGTTGGAGCGTGACGAGGACTAATCATATCAAAATTAAATATTATTTCATTAGAGATCATGTTCTAAATAGAGATATTAGCTTGGAATTTATTGATATAAGTAATCGGATTGTTAATATTTTTACAAAACCCTTGAGTGAAGACCATTTTTATACTTTACGAAGAAAATTGGACATGATCAAGCAAGATGAGTGCTAAAATATCATGGAGACAAGCTGATGATCTTAGGATTTAAGAAGCTATTAGATTTTCAAATATGTTTTTGTGATAGTTATAATATGTTCTATTTGCAAAAATCTATTATATGTGTGCTTGCTCGAACCAAAGTTTTTGCTAAAACTTATTTTTGAATGCTGAACATGCTTTGTCATGCTCTTTCTTTATAATATTAAGAATATTTTATTTTTTTTAATAAAATCGTATGATTGATTGTGCATCTCTCCTCTTTACAATATTATAAGTTTGTCATTTTTTTCATGAGTACAAAGGGAGAGAAGTGTAGAATGCATAATTAACATGCATGAAATATGTTTCATGAGTACAAAGAAGAAGTATAAAATGCTTGTATTATGCTTTTTATAAGTTCAAAGGGGGAAAAGGGCTATTTTGTTTGAATGGTGTATGCTATGTTATGTTTGATCATAACAAGGGGGAACAAATGATGAATTAAGTGAAGCTTGCATCTTCGTAGAATTAAGCATCAAGTCTTTGAATTAAACTTAAGAAAATTCCTTCGAAACCCATCTGCTTAATTGTAAAGCCTATAATTCTAGGGTACAATTGGAGTAATCTTTAACCCTAATCAAGTCGGAATTTCAAAAATCAACAATGATCAAGATATACTAGTAGTTTTAACTCCGACAATCTCGCGCTCGAAACCTAAGAACAATAGAAATAAGCTAATAGTGAATTGTAGTTCGGAATAATATAAGATAGCCTAAAAAGATTAGATTCGCCAAAAATTTGATCATTTTTTACTGGAACAAGATTAGTTCTCGAAAAACGTGTCACAACGCTCGAGATAGTAAAATATTCCAAAAATCAATACAGATTCGTAATTTCATAAGGATTCATAAAATATCAGTTTTGTAATTTTTTGGCATCTAAAAATATCAGATATAGCACTTTTACGCATATTTTTTATACTGTCAATATTTTAAATATCTAGTCTACTATTCATTATATTCTTTCTACTATTCACTACTATTCATCTATCTCTACTATTTTTTATAACCTATTTCTTATAACCTACACACCTATCTCTTACATTTTCTTTTCTCATAAAACTTTATATATAACTTTTCTTATACTTTAATTACTTTTTATTACAATAATACATAACAAATCAACTCTCTCTCTCTCTTCCCCATACCAAACTGATGCCTTCCCTCTCTCTCTATCTATTTTTTCCTTTTCAATTTAATTTATTACATCTATTTTCCCTCCATAATTCTCTATAAATACCACATCTCTCTCTATTTCTTTCACACATCTCATTTACATAACAAAACTCTCTCAAAATCACTTCACAAACTTTTCTCTCCAAAATTTTCCTCCCAATACTCTCTTTTTCCCCATACAACAACCATCTCCATACAATTTATTCTTTCATCTACACTTACTTTTAGGTAAAAGTTCTAAACCTTTCCTTTTATTCATGTTAACATAACATGAACACTTTATTATGTTGGTTTCCAAAACCCCATAAGCATTATGCTAGGGAAGAAATCATGAAAATAACAACTTGTTCAACACCTAGTTTATTACAAACGTTGTTATGTTCTTGTTTTATTCATGCTCTTAATCTAACTTATATATATATTATTAAGTATGAGTATGTGTGTGTGTATATATTACAGATTAAAAGCTCACAACATAACATCTTATTATGGTTTTACTATTTTGCTCTTATTTATTGCTCATAATAAATAAGACTAGTCATATTTTAGTTTTAGACTTATCCTCAATAAGTTAAAACATATTTTGGGAATTTACTATAATTCAAGTCCCAGGAGCCTTGTATATGATCTAAGACTCCAAATTTTCACCTTTTTTCTTCTTTTCTTTTTCTTATTTACTATATTATATGTGACTGGATAAATTACAAGTCTTGGGAAGCCTTGAATAAAAATCTAAGACTTCCACAATTTCTTTTTTTTTTTTTTTTGCCTTTTCTTTGACCTTTCTTATGTTTTTCTTTTCTCTTTATGAAACTTGTCCATTCTAAGTTCTGAGAAGCCCTGATGCAAGCTAAGACTTCCTAATACTTGATTTTACATATATGTTACATAATTTTCTATGTCTTTTATTCTCTATATGAATTAATTTATCATAGTTACAAGGTCACATTCATGCATGACGATAATGTTGTTGTCTTAATTAAATTTTCAAAGAAATAAAAAGGAATTGTTTTCTTTTATAAATATGACTAAACTCCCTATAAAAATAATTCTTAACACTGAGGAGAAAAATTCTATTAAAACTTAGGATCATGACTCAACAACATCCTTTTTAAAATATTAATAGGTTCATTTTAAACTTCAATAACCCATCATTATGCAAGTTTTTCTAAAAGTTATGATGTTAGTTCAATTTCACTCTTTTCAAAATGCTAAATAATTTACCGTTAAACTTAATGTTGATAATTCTTTGTTATGTAAATTTTTCTTAAAAAATTATTCAGATGGTTATACCAACACTTGATAGACACTAAGTGTAAACCCCCAAAGTTTTGTGATCGGTTTAGCTTAAACCCTAATCGGAAACCCTAAAATCAACAAAACCCTAGTTAGATGTAATAGTTTAAGCCCGACGATCCCATGTTCGTAACCCTAAGAGAGTAAGTAAGAGATTAGTATGTAGAATAGTTCGTAATAACATAAGGAAGCTTAAAAAGATCATATTAGTAAAACCGCGAATCGTTTTGAACCCGAACGGATACAGTTCTTGGAAAACGTGTACCGAAGCTCGGACTAGTAAAAATATTATGAATATACCGTTAGACTAGTAAAAATATAAGGTTTTTTTATAATTTTTCGATAAGTAAAAATATCATATATCGCAATTATACACGTATTTTCTTATTACCAGTACTTTATTAGTCATATCTACTTTACATTTCATTATTCATTACTATTTTATACTATTCTTTTATCTCTACTTTTTCTAACGCCTACCCTTACAACACTATACACCTATTATCTTTACTTTTTACCTTTCCCATAACTTTATTTCACATCTACTTTACTTATTACTACATTTAATCAACAAAAATACAAAAATAAAACTCTCTCTTCCCTCTCTTCAATAGTGGCGGGCGCACCACCCCCTCTCTCTCACTCAATTTCTTTTAAATTTTTCTTTATTTAAATCACACAAAATTCACTCCTCATTTTTCTATAAATACCTCCCTTCTCTTTCACTTCTTTCACACAATCACTACCTACAAATTCTCTACCAAATCTCTCTGAAATTTTCCTCTCAACACTCTCCATACATACTCTCAAAACTCTCTCAAACTACCTTCTACGTACACAAAATCCATTCACACATAATATCTCAAAACACTCTTTAGGTAAAATTTTCTTTACCAAATTCTTTTTCATGTTATATAACTTTACATGACCATGGTGTGAGTTTCCAAAGGTTAAATGTTATGGAAGCTACACTATGTTCATGTATTTTTCTTGTTCATGAATATCTATTTATATTGTTACTTTACCTTGTTCATATTATTATTGTTATTATATCTAACTAAGTATAATTATGTGTATATATATAATATATATATTCTTTAGAGCATATAAGTTCACTTGTAATTTATTTACTTTCATGCAAAGTAATTTATTTATTTATTTCCTTGCAATTTACTTATTTCTTGTTGTTATAAGACTAGTCTCTAGTCTTAGACTTGTCATCATCAAGTCAAAACAATTTTTTTCTTTTTAATTTTCTTTCTTTTAGGACTTGTATATTTCTTAGTCTCGGGAGCCTTGAAGAAGCTAAGACTCCCAATACTTGACTTTATTTATTATTTATGTTATTTTTGCTTGTTATTATTTCTCATAATCATGTCCATAAAGATTATTATCCAAATCTTTAAAGCTCCAATAATATTTTGACAAAAAGGAGATTTTATCACCTAAGAATAGTTTTATATGAAATGTGGAATCTATGATTTAACAAAAGTAAATTTATTCTTTTCCAAACTCTAGGAAGAACTCATTACAATTTTAAAAGCTACTCTTGTTTGAAAAGCTTTTTAATCATTTTTTTATAATACATTATTTTCTAAAAAGAAGATGATTTTGATACTAAAATAATAATAACATAATATAAAGGAAACCCTATGAAAAAGGAATTTTCAAATTAAGATCTTTTCAAATAAATGGACAAAGAAAAATTATAAAGAGAACAAATAGGAAAAGTGACTCTTATTGAAAATTTCGAAAAGAAGAAATTTATTCTTACCAAAAGTCATTTAAGAATAAAAGTAAGATAAACATGAAATAAATCTTTGAAAACAAAAGAAACAAAATATTCAAATTTAAAAGGAGTTAAAAAAAATGAATTTCTTGTAAACTATAGTTTTCTAAACTTTTAATTAACATTGTTTTACTCAAGAAATTTTAATGGATAACAAACACTTGAGCATGGATAAAATATGAGATATGTATCTATGAAAAAGGAATTTTTCAACTATATAGATAACAGAGTATTTATCAAAGTAATTTTTGGATGAGTTAATGTTTGAAACAAATTGCTTTTGGGAAGGGAAAATTCGTGATGAATATGATCACCACTGTTTTGGGGCCTAAATAATCTAGTTTGATGAAAATAATTTTAAAATTGGATAGATCTTTTCGAATAGGTAGAAATCGGTATATTATATGCGCAATTCCCAGTTAAAATGACTAAGTTATGGCCATTTTAAATTTGAGTCATCCTTTATACGAACTTGGACGTTCTTACGACAAAGTTTTATCAAAATTCAAGAAAGATATCAAGAAATACTCATTTTTGGGTATTTTCCTTGACTAGGTGATTCCAAGGAAGAATACCCGTACCCCGAATATTATTTCAACTAAGTGGATTATTTGAGCGACTCATCCTTTTAGAAGAAGTGTCGATATGGCATCGTGAGTTTATTTCTTTAAAGTGCTTTACTTGATTATGCTTGTAGTTTATTCGCATTAGAATTAAGAAAAGACAAATTGATATGTATGTGAAAATTGTTGAAAGGTTTCTAAGAATATCGAGGCCGAAATTGATTGTAAGTAATTGTTTGTTTTAGTAGAACACTTGATATGTATGAAATTCTATGATCACTTTATATTTGATAATAATGATGATATGATATCTTAAATAAGCTGATTCATGCATACCACGAAATAAGTCACATTGTATAGGGTTATTATCCTTGGGTGAAAAGGATAGTAGCATGGTCGAAAGCAACAGTTGGCGGTAAATCCGGAAGCATGGCTCAACCCGAGTAGGCTTTATATGCTTGGCGGTAATGATCGAAAGCATAACTTAACTAAAACTACTCGTTTTGAGATTTTATATTACCAAACCCCGAATGGAGGGTGTAAATCCATTCAACATATAGTTCCCAAAAAACTATATATCTTGTTTGCTCACATGTATGTTGCATTTCACTTAATTGCTTAAATAACTTGTTTGAATTTTACTATACAAGGAACATACTTATGAAAATAATTCTCACTAAGCCTATGAGCTTATCCCCCTATAGATATCTTTTGTAGTTTACCTATCTGTGGTTGAGGCCATGTGGACCATGCAGTCAAGTATTATTCAGTTTGGTTAAGGAATTTCTTTATATGAAGTTTACTGTAAGATAAGATGTAGACTTCATAGAAATTTTATTATAATAGATTATAGTTATTTGTGGCTGGGAAATGCCCTTAAGACTTGTAAGACTATTGTTATAAATAAAATAAATATTGTGAATCCTCTTTTCTTAATTTGTTATTGTATCTTCTTAAGCTTCATAATTCCATGTATGGTCCTCTAAATTTGTGAAAGCACGCCTTAAACTTAATATCGGAGCTTGTGGGAATGACTAAGGTTGTCATACTTAAGCTTTAATGTTGAGTGTGGTGGACTGTTACGTTTAGGACACTCCTTGGGGCGTGACACTAAGAATATAATAATTTTTTTTTTAGTCAAGTTAAAATCAAACTCACTGCCTTAAAAACCCACTTAGAAAATAAAAAATTGCCAATAAACTAAAGAATCAAGTTTTTAAATTCTAAGCTTATTTTATGAAGTTAGGAAAATATAGTTATAATAGGAAAACACTCAAAGTATTAGTTCCTTCTAACAACTTAAAGAAAAACTTTGTAAAACTTCATTTTTTTCAACCTCTAGAATAAAGTGTTATGTGAAAATAATTATTGAGATAACATCACTAAAATAATGCATATAATAAAATTCTATATATATTCAAAGGATTTTTCAACCATACAAATATGTATGTGTTTGCTATGAAATTTTTTGGATGGAATAGAAGTTAGAAAATCATAATTTGAAGGCTGGAATTTTTGTGCTAGATTTGTACCAAACCTTTTTTCAACCCAAAAGGCTTTAAATGTAAAAAATAACCTTAGAAATAGATATATCTTTTCGAGTATATAGAAAACGACATCTTAAGTGCAAAAATTTGGGTTAAAATGAGCAAGTTATGATCATTTTAAGTTGGAATTTCCATAATTCCGATTTTTACCTCAACTAGAAAATAGAATTAGTAAATTTAAGTAGAAATTCCATGAAATACTCATTTAGGTATTTCTTTTGTTTAGGTATCGAGGAGGACGGTACTTTATATCCAGAAGATTATTTCCCTTAGGTGAGCTATTACTAAGACATGGCTGTATGAGTTTATTTCCTTTATTTTTCATACTTATGACTATGCTTGTAGATTAGTAGCACTAGAAATAGGAAACGATTAAATGGGAAGTGCATGTGATTTATAATTATGGTTGAATTTATACTAAGTATATCGAGTCTAATCAAATGGATGCTTAGTATCATGTTGAAGTGTCTAAAATTGTATAATCACCCTTAAAACATTATAATTATATGCCAAAGCTTAATCAAAATTTATTCATGCACTTCAAGTAGTTAGTCTCATTGCATTTGCTATTATACATTTGGTGGAATAAGTGCATAATAATGGTGGTTAGCATAATCGGTAATATTTACATTTGACAAGTAGTAGCCAGAGTGATCTATATAGTGGTGAGTAGTAGCCGATATAATTTACATGTTTTGATGGTGAGTAGTGGTCGGTAAGAACTATAAATCTATTTGCAAAAGTTTTTTCCATAATTGGCTTGTATACCTAACACCGAATGAAGGGTGCAAATTCATTCAACATATGGTTCCCAAAAAACCATATGTCTTGTTTGCTCATGTGTTTGTCATATACTTGTTTAATTATAACTTGTTTGATATTTTGATTCGAGTATGATAACGTGGGAATATTCTCACTAAGCTAGTGAAGTTTACACCCGTACAGATTTTCATTTTCACAGGAACATCTTTTGCTCTACCTAAGGTCACCTTTTATCAGAGTAAGACCTCGCTTTTGGGAAGCTTTTTGGAAAAATTCGATTGAAAGCTTTAGATAGAAATTCCCTTAAAATCTTTTGGCTATAGAAATTTATGTATTTAAGAATTAAATTGTATTGTGGATCTTTAGGAATTTATCAGGGGATACCCCTAATTTTATGTAAAGACCTTATTATAATTAATCCGATTGATACATGTTTATTAGTTCTTGTTTTTTTATACAACTGTAAACCCATTAATTTTAGGGTAAATTTAGAGTAAACTCTAACCCCAATCAAATCGGAACTTTAAAAATCAACAAAGATCAAGACATAGTTTTAGCTCCGGCAATACCGCATTCAAAACTTAGGAACAATATAAATGAGTTAATGATAGATTATAGTTTGAAATAATATAAGATAGCTTAAAAAGATTAGATTCATAAAAAAATTGATCGTTTTGGATCCAAATGAGATCAGTTTTCGAAAATCGTATCCTGATGCTCAGAATAGTAAAAATTATCCAAAAATAGGGTTAGACTTTAATTTAACAAAGATTCATAAAATATTAGATTTGGAATTTTTCGAAGCCTAAAAATATCGAATGTTGCGCTTTTATGTGTATTTTCTTTTCTACCGTATTTTAATTGTCTAGTCTAATCCACTACTATTCACTACTATTCATTACTATTCACTTGTCTCTATTTTTTTTTACTATCTATTCTTATAACTTATATACATATTTCTTACAATTTTCTTTTCCCATAAAAATTCTACATCACATATTACTAAACTTTTCTTACATTTTTCTTTAAAATTAATTTTTAATCACTCTTACCCTTCATGTCATCAATTTTATTTTATTTTTTCATTTATTTACTTAGCTACAATTTCTCTCCAACTTTTCCTATAAATACTCCATCCCTCCTTCATTCTTTACACACATCTCATACATATAACAAAACTCTCTCAAATTCTCTCTACAAATATCCTTTCCTAAAATTCTCTTCTCAGCTCTCTCTTCTTTTCATAAAACTATCCATCCATACTTTATTCTTCTCCAACCACCAAATAACCTTAGGTAAAATTCCTAAAACTATATTCATGTTTATATTAACATAACATGACTATAGTGTATGTTTCATAAACCCATGGTTATTATGAAAGCAATAATATGTTTATGTCTTGTTTAACAATATTTAGGTATTATTATTGTTGTTTTTATATTATTATATTTTATTATTGCACCTAATCTAACTTTTATATATTACTAAGTATATTTATGTATGTATATATATTATTAGAGCCTATAAGCCCACTAACATAACTTTTATTTATTCGTGCTCTTCTATTTCTTGCAATTTTATTAAGACTAGTCTTTTTAGTCTTAGACTTGTCCTTAAGTCAAAACTATCTTTTTCTTTTTTTTTTTCTTTATGGGTTTGCCCATGTCTAAGTCCGGGAAGCCTTGATTCAAGCTAAGACTTCCCAATACTTGACTTTTATTACGAGTTTATTTTATTTCTATGTCTTTTATCTTTCATATGATTTATTTTTTATCATGTTACTTATCTACAAGCTCATAGGCATTCATGACTATATTGATATTGTCTTAATAAAAGAAGTTCTTCTTTAGATAAAGAAAATAAGACTAAGCTGTTTATAAAAATGATTTTTGTCACTAAGGAAAAATTTTCCGTTAAAGACTTACTATTGTGTTACAACAAAATTCTCTTAAAAAATTTAGACAAGCTCATTATAAATTTTAGTGTTGTTATTATGCAAGACTTTTTCAAAATTTAACTAAGTAGTTCATTACTCTCTTTTCAAACTACGAAGAATAAAATTTATTGTTCAAAACCTTAATGTTGATAATTCTTTGCTATGCAAATTTTTCTTAAAAAACCTATTTATAAGATTATCTCCAACACTTTAATAAAAACTAAAAACTAGACAAGTTTTTCAAGTTAAGCAAAAATCAACTTATTAGATAAAACTTAAGAATAAAAGTTGGTAAATAAATTGAAAGACTAAAATTTTGGAATTTTATTTATCTTTTAAAAATTAAGGAAAAATAATTATAATAAGAAATCACCTACTTACACTAACTCAAAAGTTTTTAGTTTTCTTTCCAACAACTTAAAATAAAATTTATCAAATTTCATTTTTCTAAACTCCTAAGACAAGTTGTTTTATGAAAAATCATTGTTAAGACAACATCATTAGAATCATGCATATAATATAAGTTTATATATGTATTACAAAGATTTTTCAACTATATAAACATCTATAAGTTTGTTATGAACTTTTTAGATGAAGTAAAATTTTGAAAAGTTACGGTTCAAGGGATAGGATTTTCGTAACTATTCTGTACCATAGAATTTTGGAACCCAAATTACTTTTTATGACAAAAATAACCTTAGATATAGATAGATATTTTTTAGTAGGTAGAAAACGATATATTATATGCGAAATTTCGAGTTAAAATGAGTAGGTTATGGTCGTTTTAAGTTGGAATTTCCGCAATCCGAATTTTACCATGAATTTCAAGATAGAATTAGAAAATGTAAGTAAAGTTTTTACGAAATACTTATTTCGGGTATTTCTTTTGCTTAGGTGACAAGGAAGGAGAAGTCCCCGCATCCCGAAGATTACTTTGATTAGGAGTTTTTTCGCATCATGATCGAGTGAGTTTACTTCCTTACGTTTTGTACTCATGCTTGTGCTTGTAGTGTTAGAAGTACTAGAAGTTAGACAAAATGAAAATGAAAAGTGTATGTGCCTTATAATGTTTGTTGAAATTACGTTATGAATATCGAGGCGTAGATTGTTGTTAATTAAAAGTTATATATATATATATATATATATATATTGCCATGTTGATGTTTTTGGAAATTCTATGATCGTCTCTAAGATATTTCAATTGCATGAAAAAATTTAATAAATGGATTCATGCATATAATGTAGTGAGTCACATTGCATTCTTTATTATACACTTTGTGGGACAAGGGTATAATGGTGTTGGTTGGTATAACCGGTATTATCTACATGTTGGCAAGTAATAGTCGGTACGATCTACATGTTTTGTGTTAGTGAGTAGTAGCCCATATAATCTACATGTTTTGTGTTGGCAAATAGTAGTTGGTATGATCTATAAAAATTTTATTTGAAAAACGATTTGTCACGCCTCGAAGGGTACCATAAATGTTGTCACGCCCCGAGGGTACTCTAATAATAATAATCAAGAACTACTCTATTACCATTATTGGTTTACCTTCTAGGAATGACATGATTTCCAAAAACAGGATCTTTTAGTTGCTTGGATGGAATAAACAAACATATATAAGATGTAAACTAGTAAACAACTATTACAAACTACAATATTACAGATCATATGCTTTATAAGACCTTACAACCTTAGCTGATGATTCTAATGCACATAAAATGTATCAAAAGTCTATTACAGATATAAATATTCTAACCCTATACTAAACTTTAAATTTTTGGCTTCTAATCTCTTACCGGGACCATGCTCCTGCTAGTAATGAGCCAGGGTCGCAAAGTGAACCTGAAAGGACTGTGAGAGTGTGAGCTAAAATACAAGCTCAGTGAATAATCAGAACTTATTACATATAACATACAAGTTATTTAACAATCATATGAAATGCATCAATCACACAAATGAACATTACAAGCTTGGATAACCCGGAATCCAAACAGGGTGAAGATTTACGCCCTCCCATCGGGGTTGAAGGATCTCAATCTATGGTCCACCTACCCGGGAGAGACTTAAGCTTTCAGGAAATAATAATATTTAATTTAATTATCTCTTTAAGCTCATCATGTTTCATTATTTATTTCCTGTTTTAGCTTTAGAAACTCCACTAAGTGTTAGTTATTCCCATGTAATACCATAAGCGGCGTCCTTCGTTTACCATTTAGTTCCTATGGTATTAACAGAACAAAGGTAATCTTGTAATTAACTAATAGCTCTCTGGCCTAGATAATTCAAGCATCACCAGAGATCCAAGAAACTAACACGCAGTAGGCTACCACTTACTCAAATGCTTTTTATGCATAGTATGTAATGCATGATTATTTTCCATTATGGTACCAGTAGTTTTTAGTTGATTTGGAGGTGATCAAGCATTACAGACACTCAATCAGGTACAGTATACATTATCAAGATACATGCATCTGTTTTATCACTTATTTTAGAGTGACATGGCAATCAATGGAATACAATACACAACTTTCATATTTCAAACAGTACACCAATTTTCATTATCTTTTTATTTAAGATTCACTATTAGTACAAGCACAACCAATGTAATAAGACTGAGTTACTCACTTGCTCATCCTATTTAATCGTAGTAATCTTCAGGTAGGTCCTCCCCAATACCCGAATCACCTATTGAGATAAATCATATAATTATTAAAAATTCTAGACTATACATTTTAGTTCCTATGAATAAGTGTTTTAATGGTTTGCTGGGTTTCCGTTTTATTCTTAATTAATTCTTTTGAAATAGCCCTAAGTTTTAAATCATTGTAATTACAATTTTATTTTATTGACTTTGGTTGGATACTTGAATCTTATTTGATTGGGTATTTGGAAAGTTTAATAATTTTAGTTAATTCATTTTTATTGTCTAAATCTATCAGTTTTCTTTTTAACTACTTAATAAATTTTTCTTATAGAGTATAGATATTCCTATACTCACAATTTTGGTTATCTAAATTTCCATTGTTATCTATTCATTTTTAATATATACTTAGTATTTACTAAACTCAATATTATATATAGATATGTATATATATATATATATATTATAAATTAGTTAAATATTATCTTTATGAAAATATACTAATAAGGATTTATTAATTTTATTACAACTATTTTCGAAAATTTCTCCTTTTACCATAAATAATAAGAATATTAATAATTATTATCAATAATAATAATAATAATAATAATAATAATAATAATAATAATAATAATAACGTCAACAATACTAATAATAATATAATAATATAATAATAATAATTTCCGAAATGGATAAGATAGAATAATTACTCTTTATTAGTAATTATAGTAATTGCCTTATACTTTAATTCATAATATTACTAAATAATTTAGTCTTTATTCATATTTTATTTTATTTTAGAAATAATAATTTCAAAAATCCTAACAAAATTCTTTTAATAATATTAAAAAATATTAATAATTATAGTTAGAAAACCCATTATACTTAAATTACTTAATAAAAGTAGTTTATATTTCAAAAAAAATTTCTTTTTGGATTAATATTAATAGATTAAATACTCAAGCATCATATATTTAATAAGGTCAGAAAATAATTTTATTTTTAAATTTAAATAAATAAATAAATTTCTGATTTTGTATTATTATACTCTAATATTACTATTACTATTTCCAGAAAAATAAATAAATGCAGAAATAACAATAATAATTCTAAAATTACTTATATTATTAATTATTCTATAATTACATTTATTTAGTCTCGTTTTTCTTTTTCTTTTTTTTTTTAATTCTGCCGAGAGGTACACGGGTTAAACACGCCTGTGTACCCACCCCGTGCTCATCGGGGATTACTGTTCATTGTCTTCCCCGATGAGCCGCGGCCGATTCTGACCAATCCCGACGTTAAAACGTCGGGATTTTGGATCCTATAGACTCCTAGGAACCTAATCTACTTGAATATGTAAAAAAAACAACATAAAAACAACATGCTACCCACTATTTTGAATCATCAAGCTCGGTTAGGGTTAGGAAAATCACCTTCGTTGTGACTTCTCGGTGAAATCCGAAGCTTCTAATGGACTCGGTTAGCTTCCTAGGATGTTTAGAGTCAGTATCACTCCTTAGAATTGAAAGAAAACATGCAGAATGGAATCACTTACCTCAAGCTCGTTTTTCATGCGTTTTTCCCAATTTTTATTCAAATTTTCGAACTGGGTTGATGCGAGCATTTAAAAATCGGTTTCTGGGTTGGTTCGACTCCTAATAAGGTGTAGATGGATTCTGGAAAGTTTGAGAAGGTTTGAAGTTCGTTTGCCTGTCCATTTAAATTCGTTAAGGTATATATATTATAACGAAGTGCAAAGTTTCGACCACGTTTTTTTCCCTAAATTTGAAACGAATTGCTCTTGTTTGTTGTCCATTCATTCATTTGTTGGTTTATAATTAATGTGGGGGTGATTTGGCCGGTTTATATTGGCTTAGGTTAGATGTACATTGACTTCAATGTAAATTATTGAGGGAAATCCGGCTCACTTACTTTAAGAGAATCACAGCCCTTCAAAACACATAAACGTCTCCAGCAAGTTATGTTTATACTTATATATTAATTATATATTAGTTAGATTTTATTTAGTTAAGTTTTCGGGTAGTTTATTACACTATTAGGGTATATTTTAGCTTATATATGTACATATATATATAAATGCCTTTAATGGATCCTACAAGATGTTTAGTTTAACAAGAAGTACAAATTTAAGTTTTAATTATACGTATTGATTTGTTTAAGAAAAGTTTATCCTCCGCGATTTAGGTTTTATAAGCTTTTCGGTCAATTTTCGTTTCAGGTTCCAAGGCTTTAGAAAACCCTAATTCGAATATTGGTATGATTCAAATCTGTTTGAGGTCTAGATCTCAAGTTATACATCAGTTTATGTTTTTATTAGGTATTTATAATCCTAACAGTTTATCTTAAGATCACAATTTTCTAACTGAAACCCTATTGAGTCATTTACGTAATATTACTACTAATATATAGGCTAAATTAGTTATATGTATTAGATTTGGATACTCACTATGAAATCTTATCAATATAGTTTATTACTGACTAGAAATCTCAAATTTTAGGGTTCCAATCCATATATAGGTTCATTATTATACCTTGTTTTAATTCCAGGTCTCTATTGAATACTAAAGTAATCACTTAATACCCATATTTAGGTTTTCCTATATAATCTGTCTGTTTGACAAGGATTCGGGTTTGGGATTTGAAATTTCCTTTTACCACAACTTGAATTATCAACTCGGAATATGAAATCTCGTTTTTGGAATCTATTGGGGTCAAAGAAGTTCTTTTATGAAGTTTATGAGTCCTAAACCGATCAAATTTAAAGTATCTATCTAATCTAGAGTTTCTGATTAACTCCTAGGGTTACTAGTCAGTCCATAATTTCTAAGCTAGAGTCGTACCTTATGGTGGAAGTTTTCGGGGTTTACAAATGTGGCAGCTCGCCACATATAATATCAAGACTTAAGAATGACCGTCTGGTCACGCGAAAGTCTTAGTATTACATGTAAGGCGTCTAGCATGGTAATAGGAGACGCTTTTGGGAAGTGTGGTCTAAGCAAGTAAAAATGAACATACAAGAATCCAAAAATAAAATAGATTATAATATTAATAACCAAAGGTCTATTACATAATTCTTAGGGCATACCCCCGCTAAATCCCAAAGATCGAAATAGTCTTTACAATATTTAAATACTACATTAAAGAAATCTAATTCTTCAAGTAGATTCCTCCAAAAGCTTCAAAAGAATACTTACGCGAATATGAGGAGACCTCCGGTACAAAAATAGGTGTTTCTAAGAATGCAAATATCTATAGGGACGTAAGCTTACGGGCTTAGTGAGTAAATCCCAAAATTCATACTTAAAACAAAATTATCGACCAAGTTTATTAAGCAAGCAAATGGGATGCAGCAAGCATATGAGCATACAAGACATATGATTTTCCAGGAATCATATGTTGAATGAATTACGCTCTTCATTTGGGGTTAGGTATTGTAGCCCATTACGACCACTACTTCTTTAGAAACATTTTTATAGATCTTACTGACTCCTATACGCCATAAAAAATATGTGGTTATTACAGGCTCCTACTAGCCACCAATTTATGTAGTTTTTACCGGCTCCTACTCGCCACATACATAATATACCGATTATGCCTACCACCACTATCATACACTTGTCCCACCAATTGTATAATAGTGAATGCAATGTAACTAACAGATGAAGTGCATGCATAATTTCTTAATTATAGTCTAGTCGTTACATTTAACTTCTTTCAAGTGAGAACCAATTTCAAACATTTCAATGTAATAATATACATACAACTTTATTACAAACAAATCATGTTTCGATGTACTTAATATTCTTTTAACATATTATCATACAACTTTCCATTTTATTTTGCCTAAATTCTAATGCAACTAAATTTACAAGCACAATCATCAAGTATGAAAAATAAAAGGGAGTAGACTCACTCAGCCATGACACCTTTCTTCAATGATGAGTGTTGTCAGGATTTTCCACTAATCGTAATAATCTTCCGGGTATGACAATCCTCCTTGAGATCACTTAATCAAGAGAATACCCAATATGAGTATTTCTTTTTGATTCTATGGTACTTATCAAAAACTATGTCATAAGATCGTTAAAATTCGTATAGAGAATAATTCCAAAGTTAAAATGGCATAACTTGGTCATTTTAACTTGGAATTGTGCATATAATATACCATTTTCTGTCTATTCGAAAAATCTAATTCAACTCTAAAACTATTTTTATCAAACTAAGTCATTTGAGCTCCGAAACAGTGGTGATCATATTCCCACGAATTTTTGCAAAACTCACTTTTTTTTTCTCTTTTCATAAAAATTTGAATCAAAGAGATAGATATATAATAGTTTGTAAGACTTTTGAAATGTATATAATATATATATATATATATTCATTTACTCATGTTAAATGCAAGAAATTTATAAGGTTGTCTCAACCATAAATTTTTGGTAAAAGTAAAGTTCTTAAAAACTTTGGAAAAGTAAAACTTTTGAAAATTTCTTTTTAGCTAGAAACTTTCTCAAGTTATTTTGAATGAGCATTTTCTTTTCCTTAATTCCATTTCCATAGTCTTTTTAAAGAATGATTTTTATTTTTTAAACTTCTTATAGCTTAGTTTCTAATACTTTTTTTGAAAGTACTAATTATTTTATATTTAGATAAATGATTCTCCAAGTTGTTTATTAATCTTATTTCTTAAGATCATTTCTATTTTTTATGAAAGGGGATTTCTTGGTTTTTGTCAAACTAGTCTATTTGAAATTAAAGTATTGATGAAAAGTGAAGTTTAGTAAGACTTTTGTTTAATCAAGAGTTTCTTTCCATTTTATGACTTTGTAAAGTGTATGTATGTATTGTTTAAAAATTCCTATGTTTATAATGAACTCATCTAGATTTCTAGAAAAGATTTGTTAAGATAAATTCCTAAATTTTCATGAAAAAATCATTTCCTTCATAATAACATTTATTTTAGATACGAACTTCTTTTTTTTTTTTTTTAAGAAAACTTTTCCTTCTTTATCTTGTTGAGACGAAATCAATATGTTCATGCATGATCATGAATATAGAATTGTGAAAACATAAGAAAGATATAATAAGTAATAAAATAAGCAAGTAAAGAATTATATCAAGTATTGGGAACCTTAGTTTCATTAAGGTATCCCGGGACTAAGAATGGACTAGTCTCAAAAAGAATAAGAAAAAAAAGAAAGCAAATATTATTTTGACTTGATGAAAACAAGTCTAAAACTAGATACTAGTCTTAAAATAACATGAAATAATTAAATAAATTGCATTACTTGGAAGTAAATAAATAACAATGAGCTTATATCTCTAAGAATTATATATAAGTACATAATTATATTTAGTTACATATATATAAGAGATTAACATAAAATCAACAATAAGATGAGCAAAAGTGAAATAACAACATAGAAATACATAAATATATTTTCATGAACAAGAACAAACATGAACATAGTGTAGCTTTCATAATATTTTAAGAAATTCACACCATGGTCATGTAAAATTACATGACATGGTAAGAAATTTAAAGAGAATTTTTACCTAAAGTGTTTGTAGAAGAGAAGAAGAAGAAGAAGAGGATTTTGTGAGGGAATTTTGAGAGAGTTTTGGGATAGTAATTGAGAGGGATTTGGAGAGAGTTTTTGGAGTGAAATTTGTGAGTAGAAGATGTGTGAATGAAGTGAAAGAGGAGGGGATTTATAGAAAATGATGGTGATTTTTGAGTGATTTAATTAAAGAAAAAATTAAAATAAATAGAGGAAGAGAGAGGGGATTGCACTGCCTAAGGGAAGAGAAGAAAGTGAGATGTAATTTTTTGGATTTTGTGTATTAAAAATAATAATATGTAAGATAAGATATGATATAAAGTTATGGAAAAGTAAAAAGTAAAGATAATAGGTTATGGTGTTGTAAGAGTAAGATAGAAAAAGTAAAGATAAATAAATAGTATAGAATAGTAATGAATAGTATAGTGTAAAGTAATACTACTAAAATACGATAGTAAGAAAATACGAGTACAAATGTGATATTGTTATTTTTAGTTACGAAAAATTATGAAACTGATATTTTTAAAATCCTTGTATTAAATCGGTCCTAACGAAATTATCAAATATTTGTATTATTCCGGGCTCGGGACATGCTTTTCAGAACTGATCTCGTTTGAGTTGAAAGGACACTTGAAATTTGTAAATCTGATATTTTTATGCTTCCTCTAGTCATTACGGACTATTTTCACTAATTAATTTAACTTCGTTTTCTAGGGCTAAAGAATACGGGAATGACGGATCTAAATTATAGGGTTTGAACTAGACTTTTGTTGCCTTTAGGGTTTCGGTTAACTTTTAATTCTAAGATCAAACTTAAGATTAACCGCAAATTTTATGGGTTTACACGATTGGTTGTAAATGACCGGTATACCTAACCTCGAATGAAGGGCATAAATTCATTTAACATGTAGTTCTTGGAAAATCATATGTCTTGCTTGCTCATGTGTTTGATGCATCACATATGCTTGTCTAATTATAACTTGTTTGATATTTTGATTTGATTATAATAACTTGGGAATATTCTCACTAAGCTAGTTGAGCTTACACTCTCAAATATTTGTTATCACAAGAACATCTTTTTATCTACCAGAAGTCATCTTATATTCGAGTTAGACTATGCTTTTAGGAAGTTTTTTGGGGAAATTTGATCAAAGGTTTAGATAGAAATTACCTTAAAATCTTTTAGCTATAGAGATTTAGTATGTAAGACTTAATTGTATTTCAGACCCATGGAAATTTATCGAAGGAATGCCTAAGTTTATGTAAAGACTTTATTATGATTAATATGGTAGATATATGTTTATTAGTTCTTATATACTTTATATTACTATTTAAACCACATATCCCACCGGTGTCTCTATTGCTGTATTAGACACCTTACATATAATATCGAACTTTTGCGTGACTAAGGTAGTAATTCTTAGGTCTTAATATCGTATGTGGTGGACTGCCATGTTTAGGACATCCTTTAGGGTGTGACAACTATTGCTTAAACTACATATCCCATCGAAGTCTCCTATTGTTGTGTTAGATGCTTTACATATAATATCGAGACTTTCGCTCGCGTGACTAAAGTAGTCATTCTTAAGTCTTAATATTATATGTGGTGAATTGCCATATTTAGGGTATCTTTTAGGGTATGGCATTAATTGAGGGAGAGCATATTGAATTGAAAAGGGTTAATTGTGTATAATCGACCTCATCAGAAAGGGGGAGATCATTGAACTTGTATGTTCAATATGGATTTTGATGAGACAATATAATGCACAACTAACTATTCAATTATGGTAAACTACACTTAACTAGTCAAACAATATGATGAATAATATGTTAGAATACATATGCGTATATTGTAAGCCCTTGTTCCCTTAACAATCTGAATTCGATTTCGGAGATTGGAACTAGAAACCAAAACCCTAACAGAATACCTTTGGACTAGTTGGACCTAGAAACCCTATGTCCGGCAATCTTGAGAATGAAACCCTGGAACAACAAAGATGATTTAGCTCTGCAATATAGCCCTAAATAATTTATCAAAACATAAAAGGTCAGAATTCAGAACAATTCATTTGTTTCGGACCCGATCGGGATCTGTTCTCGAAAACCGGTCCTCGGACTCCGAAATAGAAAATTAATATATAAGACTTGTTAGAACAGAAATTTAGTAAGAAATTAAAAAATATATTTATAATAATTTTTTCGGGTTATAAAAGTTACGGTTATAGCCCTTTTATCGTAATTTTCATTACTACCAGTAATTTAGTTGTCTAATCAACTTTTTGATTTCTTTCATACTATTCATCAAGTACAACCACCCATACCCTATTTTTACATCCTTACAACCTATTATTACAATTTTACATCATTTCCTTACAAATTTATCTTTCCAATACATTTTATTACTTAAAGTTATTTATTAAATTTGAATTTTATTACACAAAATAATTAAAATTCTCTCTCTCCCTCTCTTGCATAGAACCGACGCCCCCTCCTTCACTTCCTCTCTCATTTATTTGATTTTTCTTCAATTAATTATGCATACAAAATCCTAATTTCTTTACCTATGTAATATCTCTTTCACCATTCACTTTTTCACTTTTCTTCATTTCTCACAAATCAAACTTTTGGAAAGTTTTTCTCTCCTCTCTCCCTCTATTCTTGCCGTGAGCTCCCCTTACACACACACACACACAAAAATTTTCTTCAAGTCTTTTTACTTCACTTATCTAAATATGTAATAGATCCTAACCCTACCATACTAAAACATGTAATGGCAAGATCATACATGTGTGGTTTCATCAAAATCCCCATGAGCTTTATGCTAGGGATGTGGAAACACTTAAGCATGAGATCCTTGCCATCACAATATTATAGATCTTGATAATAAAGTTTTCCTATTAGTATTTTGTTATATTATTGTTATATATTGTTCTTATGGAAACTTTGTGCATATAATTTCATTTTACTCTCATCTACATATTGTTTAGGTTGCATTTACATCCATAACATGAGTAGTATAGTAGATCTATTTGTTTAGAGTACTTAAAATGACATAGTTACTTGTTTTACATGCATGAAAGATTTGCAACATGATAGTCTTAATGAAGAGATGCTAAAACTCAAGATCTATTTTGTTTCTATCAAAAAGTGATTTTGAAAATTTGGATCTTGAGAAAGAACCATTTAGAAAACCTATTTTCCAACTCCAAAATGAAGATATTACATGTAAAATAAAGGGCTTGGGCGATAGGTATCATAAATGAGTGATTTTTATAAGATGAACTTAGTTTTACGAAGAGGAATTTCAAAACAAGAAAAGTGTTATAAAAGTTAAGTTAGATCTATGCTTCAACACCAACACAAATTTTAAAATTCGTAACTAGGGTGAAATACCAAGAAAACACCTATTTTCCAACCTTAAAACAAGAGTTTTATTAAAGAAATGGAAGCTTGAGGGAGTAGGTTTGATTAGAACTTAATTTTAGAAAGATTAAATAAGTTTTCACAAGAAATAATCTCATAAATCAATTTTCCAAAATTCGGATCTAAAAATGATCCCCATTTAAACACTTATTTCTAAATATCAAAATGAGGATTTTAATAGAAAAATAGAAGTCTTAAGGAATAGATATAATAAACACTTGATTTTTATAAGAGTAAATGTGTTTTATCAAAGTATAAACTTAAAACAAAGGAAATGTTTCCAAACTAGGATTAAATAATATTTTCATTTCCAAAAATTGTGTAAAAGTAGTCGCTAGGCAAAACCCACATTTGACATCTATTTTCCAACCTTTAAATGAAGAATTTTGTTAAGATAATAAAGATATTAGGTATATAGATCATCAAGGCTGTCACGCCTCAAGGGGTACCCTAAACGTAACAATTCGCCATACTCAATATTAAAGCTTAAGTATGACAACCTTAGCCATTCCCAAAAGCTTTGTTATTAAGTATAAGGCGTGCTTTCACAATTTTAGAGGACCATACATGGAATTATGAAGCTTAAGAAGATATAATAACATATTAAGAAAAGATGATTCATAATATTCATTTATTCATAACAATGTTCTTACAAAGCTTAAGGACATTTCCCTTATTCACAAATATATTACAGGAGTATTTCTACATTCTATCTACTAAATTTTATCTTAGGAAATTCCTTAACCTAAAAGGAAAGTACCTGGTTGCAAGGTCCTCGTGGCCTCAACCACAAATAGGGAAACTGCAAAAGATATCTATAAGGGTATAAGCTAATAGGCTTAGTGAGAACTATTTCCATAATTTACTTCTTGTAACAAAATTTCAAACAAGTTATTTAATTAAACAAATGAAATGCAACATAGACGTGGGCAAACAAAGCATATAGTTTTCCAGGAACTATATGTTGAATGGATTTACGCCCTCCATTTGAGGTTTGGTGATATGTAACCTCAAAACAAGTAGTTTTAGTTAAAAGATTTATGCTTTCGACCAATATCGCCAAGCATATGAAGTCTACTTGAATTGAGCCTTGCTTTCGGATTTTCCGCCAAGCATTTCCTTAATGTCGCAAAGCAATCATTTCGGTCACTCTGCCAAGTGTTGCTTTCGACCTGAGCTTACTATCCTTCTCACCCAAGGATAATAACCCAATGCAATGTAACTCACTTCATGGTATGCATGAATCCATTTATTTATGATATCATAACATTATTATTATCAGATTTAAGGTGATCAAAGAATTTCAGACAAATCAAGTATTATACTAAAACAAACATAAATCAATTCTAGCCTCGGTATTCTTAAGATCCTTTCAATCAGTTATCTTACATACATATCCATTTGTCTTTCCTTATTTCTAATGCGACTAGATTACAAGCACAATCAAGTAAAGCAATTTAAGGAAATAAACTCATGATAACATGACGACAATTTATCTTGCAGATAAGTCGCTTATACACTCCACTTAATCGAAATAGTCTTCGGGGTAAAGGTATTCTTCCTTGGAACCACCTAGTCAAAGAAAATAGCCAAAAATGAGTATTTCTTGTTGATATTCTTGAATTTTGACAAAACAATGTCATGAGAACGTCAAAGTTCGTATAAATGAGAGTTCCAATTTAAAATAGCCATAACTGGGTCATTTTAACTCGGAATCGCGCATATAATATACCGATTTCTACCTACTCGAAAAGATCTATCCATTTCTAAAACTATTTTCATCAAACTAAACCTTTTAGGCCCCGAAACAGTGGTGATCAGATTCACCACGAATTTTCTAACTCAAAAACAATTTTATTTCAAACTTTAAATCATTCAAAATTTGTTTGATAAATACTTAATTATCTATATAGTTGAAAATTTCTCTTTTTATAGTTACATAGCTCATATTTATTCATGCTCAAGTGTTTGTTGTTCATTCATGTTTCTTTGAGTAAAACAATGGCAATTTGATGTTTTAGAAATCCATAGTTTAAGAGAATTCATTTTGTAAATCTTTTAAAATAAATACTTCGATTCTTTTGTTTTCAAAGAATTTCCTTTTGTTTGACTTATTTATTTTTCCTAGATGACTTTTTGAAAAGTAATTTTCTTCTTCTCTATATTAGTGCTATTTTTCCTATTTATTTTCTATACAATTTTTCTTTAACCATTTGTTTGAAAAGATCTTAGTTTGAAAATTCCCTTTCCTTTCTTATGTTATGTTTTTCATAGAAATAATTTTTGTATAAAAAATCATTTTCTTTTTGAAAAACAAAGTGGACTAACAAATGATTTAAAAAGCTTTTCATAACAAAAATAGTTTCTAAAATTGTAGTGAGTTCTTCTAATAACTTGAAAAGGAATGACTTTATTTTTTGTTAAACCATTGATTTTATATTTCATATAAACTTATTCCTAAGTGATAAAATCTCGTTTTTATCAATTATTTTTAGAACTTGAAAATTGGACAACAATCTTAATGAACATGATTTATGAGAAATAATAGCAAACAAAAATTAACATAAATAATAAATAAAGTCAAGTATTTGAAGTCTTATCTTCTTCAAGGCTTTTGGGACTAAGAAATAGTCTAGTCCTAAAGGAAAATAAAATAAAAGAAGAAAAATTTGTTTTGACTTGATGAGGACAAGTTTAAGACTAGAGAGTAGAGACTAGTCTTAAAATAGCAATAATTAAATAAATTGCAATTGAATAATTAAATAAATTACATTGCATGAAAATAAATAAATTACAAGTGAGCTTATATGCTCTAAAGAATATGTGTATATATATATATAGATACATAATAATACTTAGATATAATAATAATAACAAAATAAAATAATATAAACATAATGGATTTTCATGAACAAGAACAATACATGAACATAGTATAGTTTCCATAACACTTAGTCTTTGGAAACTCACACCATGGTCATGTAAAGTTACATGACATGAGGAGAAGAAAAATAATAAGAAAGTTTACCTAAAGAAGGTTTTGGTAGTGTTATGTGGTTATGGGTTTTATTGTAGGTAGAAAGTGGTTTTGGAATTATTTTGAGAGAGTTTTGAGAGGTTATTTGGAGAGAGTTTTGAGAGGAGAATTTGAGAGAGTTTTTGTGGGAAATTTGTGAGTAGTAATTGTGTGAAAGAAGTGAAAGAGAATAAGGGTATTTATAGGAAAATGTGGAGTGATTTTTTAGTGATTAAAATAAAAGAAAATTGAAACAAAATTGAGAGAGAGGAACGAGGGAGGGCGCCGGCCATGCTTTAAGAGAGGGAGAGAGAGAGTTTTGTTTTGTATTTTTATTGATTAAATGAAGTAATAAGTAAGGTAGATGTGAAATCAATTTATGGGAAAGGTAAAAAGTAAAGGTTATAGGTTATGGTGTTTATAAGAGTAAGTGTAAGAAAAAATAGAGATAAAAGAATAGTGTAGAATAGTAATAAATAGTGTAATGTAAAGTAGATATGACTAATAAAATACCGGTAGTAAGAAAATATGCGTATAATTGGCATATTTGTTATTTTTACTTACCGAAAAATTATAAAACTGATATTTTTAAAAACCTTATATTTTTACGAGTCTAACGGTGTATTCAGAATATTTTTACTATTCCCAGCCTCAGGACATGTTTTTCAAGAACTGTATCCGATCGGGTTCAAGATGGGTCGCGGTTTTACTAATATGATCTTTTTAAGCTTTCTTAGGTAATTACGCACTTTTCTATATTCTAAACTCGTACTTACTTTCACCGAGTTGCTTATTCGAGATTGCCGGATTTAAGCTATTACGTCTAACTAGGGTTTTATTGACTTTAGAGTTTCGGTTGACATATAGATTAGGGTTTTAAGCTAAACCGATTCCAAAAATTTGGGGGTTTACAAAGGCCCTACCTTAGTAAGATTTTAGATGATTTTCAATAAGATAAAGCTAGTTTTCTCAAACAAGTGTTCTTGACATTATTGTAAAGTAAAAGTGTTTCCAAAAATTCTTTTTTTAAAAAAATCATTAAGGAAATACATATAGATAGCTCATATCATGTCATTCATAATAATAACTTGTAGATATTGCATGCACTTATAATATACTTGGTAGAAATAATGCGAATTTCACAAAACAATTTCAGAAATGCAAGTTTTAGCTACTGATCAGATCTGATCCAAGCATTCCGAGACCTAAACATTTTCAAAAATTAAGAATAACATCATAAATAGATAGATTTTTCGAAGTAGATAGAAATCGATAGCTTATTTGCGAAATTCTAAGTTAAAATGACCAAGTTATGGTCGTTTTAGGTTGGAATTTTCATCTACCATGAAAATTATGAACTCAAGAGTTTTATTTAATAAGTTAGAATTAGTTGTGGTTTAAAATACTCATTTGGGTATTTATTTCTTTTAGGTGATTTTGAATAGGGGAAAATTCTTATTTCTAGATCGCTACCATTAGAGACCGGTGTCCATGGCCGAGTGAGTTCATTATCTTTAAATTACATGCTTATGATTGTGCTTGTAATGATAGTGGCATTAGATTTAGGTCAAGATAAAATTGGAATATGCATGTGAATTCTATTTGATTGAATCGATGATAAGAATATTGAAATGGGAATTGTTATAAATATTTGTATGATTTAGTATAGCATTAAAGTGTCTGCAATATATATGATCGCTCTTAATTTGCTTAATTAATATGCCATGATCTTATAATTAAATTAACAATGCATACTATATGTTGAGTCACATTACATTTGTTATTATACCTTTGTGGGAAGAAGGCATAATAGCTAGGCAACGAGTGGGCCGGAAAACTCGAATATTGGCATAATGGCTTGAATTAAAATGAAAGTGGTGTACGCACTTGAATCAACTACAAAATTAGTGAGTGGGTGGGCACTTGAATCAACCACTATATAAATAAGAAAAATTGAAATCTATAGTCATATGGGCCTGAAACATCTAACCCCGAATGGAGGGCGTAAATCTATTCAACACAGGACTCTCGAAAAGTTTTATGTATTATATGCTCACGTGCTTGTGCATTTCATATGGTTGTTAATATAACTTGCTTTCCATATTGCTTGTTGAAGTATTTAATTTGGAAGTGAAACTCAATAGGCTAGCGTAGCTTATACCCCTATAGTTTCCTTTTGATGCAATTCCCGTACATATGACTGCATCTCCGGACCTGGCCAAATCAGGGAATGTGAAGTTAGGAGTGTTCCCCATTAGAAGTTTATGATTAACTCTATATAGTCTTTCATAGTAAACCTTAAACGATCGGGCTTTTCTTAAAGGATAATACCTAGACTTTTGTTTAGTAGGGGAATGCCTCTTAATATTTTGTAACTGATCTTGAGATATCCGTGGTTGATGTTTTTATGCTTATACTATCAAGTTGAACAATCTATCTCCAACTGCATATGTACTCTATTGTCGTGAGGGAACGCCATGCATCTAATACAAGACTTTTGAATGTCTATGGTAGTAATTCTTAAGTCTATTTTAGCATGCGACGGACTGTTACGTTTAAGGTATCTTTTGGGGCGTGACATATATTGCATGTTTTTATGGAGATTGTGTAGAGCGGGAACAAATTAGTGATGAACAATCTTGGTTGAAGGTCAAGTTGAGAGCTATACTTCTTCATTCACTAAGGCATGGCAAACTCAAGACCAAAAATCGACAAGCCCAAAAATGTTGAGTCATTAGTCAAGGGTCACGTCCAGGGCTTGACAAGTCCACTCCTTAAGGTGCGACAAGCTTAAAGGCTAAAGCTAGACAAATTAAAAAATGCATAGTTTTGGTCAAGGGTCACGTCGAGGGCTCAACATGTTGATTAGTTAGGGGCTGACAAATTTAAAACCAACATTCAACAAACTTAAACGTACATAACTCTGGTTGAGGGCCAAAACTAAGGCGCGATGAATATAAGGCGTGACAGGTCTTCAAGCATGACAAATTTGAATTCAAGGCTTAATGGAGTCTACGTAAGTAAAGATTTGTTGAGGGCTAAATTTAAAGCGCGATACTTTATGGGTAACAAGATTTAAGGCGTGGCAGCTTAAAAGCATGAGCCAATGTCACGTCCTAAGAGGTACTCTAAATGTGACAGTCCGCTATACATAATACTAAAGCCTAAGAATGACTACCTTAATCACGCAAAGGCTTCCATATCATATACATGGCGTATATCACAACCAAGGGCACATATCGGAGTAACACAATTTACATTGATAACGATCAAGTAGCAAGATAAAAGGAATGCTTATCATAAAACATAAACATGATTGTTTACATATCTTAGGGGCATACTCCCGCTATTATCTCCAAATCTATATAAATACATTCATTTAGGAATCTCCAAAATACTAACATAGCACACATTACATAAAAGGAATTTACAAAGTAACTTCATCCTATATTTCTGTTGCCTCCATAAGAGTTTAAAATCCATCTATGACTTCCTTAACGTCATGATCCTTGAATAGGGCCATGGGTATACTTGTTTCAACAAAAATCTATGGGGGTATAAGCTACAACTAGCTTCACAAGATATTCCTTTTCATTCGCACCGTGATTTCAAACAAGTCCAATTAAATTTTCATGCATATGTTATGCATGCTATGCAACAATCATGTGATTACACAAATATATATAGTTATTCGGAAATCATATATAGAACTGACTTACCCTCCGTATTGAAGGTTAGAGAATTGTTGATGAAGATCCTCGACCTTTTACTGCTAGTCCCTAGGCCCCCGCCCAAAGTGTTCGGTTGGCTCGGCTCCGAAACCCAAAGTCATATTCCTCGAGCAATTTGGATTCTCTAAGAAGGAATGTAAGTGTAAACCCCCGAAGTTTTGAAATCAAATTAAAGCTTAAACTCTAATTAAAAGTCAATCGCATTTCTAAAGTCAATAAAACCCTAGTCTACCGTAACCGCTTAAGTCCGACATTCCTGTTTAAGAAACCCGAAGAGAGTAAGAAAGAGTTTAGGCGATAGAATAGTTCGTAATTATCCAAGGAAGTTTAAAAAGATCAGTTTAGTAAAGCCGCAACTCGTTTTGAACCCGATCGGACACAGTTCTTAAAAAACATGTCTCGAGGCTTGGAATAGTAAAAATATTCCGAATATACCGTTAGACTCATAAAAATATAAGATTTTCAAAAATATCAATTTCATATTTTTTCGGTAGTTAAAAATATCAGATATCGCATTTATACATGTATTTTTTTACTACCGATACTTAAATTGTCATGTCTATTTTATATTACACTATTTACTACTATTCTACACTATTTATCTATCTCTAATTTTTCTTACAACCTACTCTTACAACTCATACCTCTATTTCTTACACATTTTCTTTTCCAATACAACTTCACATCTTTCATATCTTTCTTTTAATTAACAAAAAATAAAAAATAATAATAATTTTTCCTCCTCCTTTAGTCCTAATTAGTGCCGACCCCTCTCTCTTTCTTCCCAAATTGTTTTATTTTCAATTTATTTAATTAACACAAATTATCTCCCATATTTTCCTATAAATACCCCCTGTTACTTCTACTTCTTTCACACCTCTCAAATACTAAAGTTACTCTCCCAAAATTCTTCAAGAATTCTCTCCCAAGAAGTTCTCTCTAGTTTAGTTCTTTTAGGTAATTTTTCTTCAAGTTTTCTTTATGTTCATCTACATAGTATGAGCTTAGTGTGTGTTTTCTAAACCATGAAGGTTAAAGAAAGCAACAATAGGTTCATACTTTGTTTTTGTTTATCATCTAATTCTTTTATGTTGCTTTTATATCTAATATATCTATATAGCTCTATATATCTTTTAGAGCATATAAGCTCAATTGTTTTGCAATTTATTTACTTTCCTTGCAATTTATTTACTTCCTTGCAATTTATTTACCTTCATATTGTTTTTAAGAATAGTCTTTCTAGTCTTAGACTTGTCCTCATCAAGTCAAAACATTTTCTTTTTTTTTTTGGGACTAGTCTTTTCTTAGTCTGGAATACCTTAATGAAGCTAAGGTTCCAATACTTGATTTGTTTTCTTATTAGTTTATTCTTTCAAGTTATTATGTTTCTTTATGTTTACATAACTTTATGATTCGTATTCATGCATGAACATAATGATTTTTGTCTCAACAAAATAAATGAGGAAATGTTTTCTTGAAAATAAAGATTCTTTTCTAGAGATAAGAAGTAATTTTTCTTAAACAAACTTTTCTAAGAAATTTAGAGGAGCTCATAAACATACATAGAAAAGAACTTTTTAAAATAAACAAAATTTTTACTAAAACTTCACTTTTTATCAAGTATTAAAAATTCTTGATCTCAAGAAACAAAGAATTATTTCTTTAAACATAGAATTGTTATTACTTTCAAAAGAAAAGTTGGAAACTAAGCTTAGAAAATAAAATCATTCCTTAGGAATTTAAAGAGATTACGAAAATTAAATTTAGGAAAAGAAAATACTCATTTGAAATAAATTAAGATATTTTCAAAGCAAAATAAAAAGAAATATTTCAAAAGCTCTCACTTTCTAAAGATATTTAAAAGACTTTACTTTTTATTTGAGACAACTTCATTAAACTTCATACATTTGATATGAGTCAATAAATATATGTATATACATTTCAAAGGTTTTACAAATTGTTATAATATCTATCTCTTCAAAATGAGCTTGAATAAAAGAAAGAAAACAAGTTTATAAAAATTCGTGGTGAATCTATCCGCCACTTTTTCTGAGCCCAAACAACTTAGTTTGATGAAAATAAGTTTAGAAATAGATAAATCTTTTTGAGTATGTAGAAAACGGTATATTATACGCGAAATTCCAAGTTAAAATGAGCAAGTTATGGCCATTTTAAGTTGGAATATCCTCTTATACGATTTTACCGCGATTTTGAGAAAGATTTAGAATCTTCAAGAACAGAAATTTCATGAAAGACTCATTTTGGGTATTTCATCTTGTTTTGGTGGCGAAGGACCCGAGATCACCTTCTTGGAAGATTACTTCGATTAGGATCTACCGACATGGAGTGAGTTAATCCTTTACTAAGTTATATTTCCTTATTTTGTGCTTGTAAGTAGTAGTGCTAGCAATTAAGAAAAAGATAAATGACTATTGATTGTGTGACTTGGAATTATGATTGGTTGAATATAAGTTAAGAATATCAAAAGAAGATTTGATAAATAAATCGCGATTCTTCTATTGATATGATGACAATTGTGTTGATCACCTTTAACTTGAACTAAACATTATTTAGTTAAATATATTGAAATAGCCATAATTTTGATATATATATATATATATATTAATGCATGCTAAATTTGATAATTATATGTGTGTATGTGTTTGAGTGGATTAGTGTGTTTAATGTTGGGTATGTTATAACATATGTAATTAGATAATATGCTATGATAAATATATCTAGGTTGATAGTTTATTCATGTTAGAAATTATCATGTTAGTGTTAATTGTTATTGTAATGAATTGTATGTGTTGGATTTAAACATGTTTTAGGCCTAAATTAGATACTAAACTTAGCAGATTTTATTTTACCCCTCTTAAGCCCAAATTAAGTCCAATTCTAAGCCCAAATAAGGCCCAAGCCTTTCCCAAATCTACCTCCTCAAAAGTCAATAATATTAAGATAGACATCAAAGTCTAATTAAATCATTAGACTCTCTAAAACAGAACAAAGAAAAAGAAAATTCGTAATTCAAGAAGGCCAAAATTTTCAAGACCCAATCAAGTTTTCTTGGACTCAACACATCAAAAATCCTTCCCTAAGCCTTATATATACATTGAGGTAAGTTTATTTGATGTTTGAGATGGTTCATTTCCCTCTTCATCCATGAAATTTGCATGTGTGGTATAAAACAAGTGGTTGATATGTTAAATTTTTGTTGAGATGTTGTAGAGTTGTTGGGAAAGGTTTAGAATGCTTGAGTTGTTGTAGATAGGTTGTAGTAGGCTCTCATATGGTTTAGAATTGAAGTGTTGAAATATGACAAGCATTAGAATTGTTTGAAGTGTGCTAGGGTTGGTGAAAGTTGATGAAGAAGTGTTTGATTTATGTAGAGTAGTGTTTGAACTTGTTTGAAGTTGAGGAGTGGAGATCACTCTTGTTTTATGTTGTTAAATGTATAAGAAGTGTTGTATGAAGTTTGTATAAGGTTTGGGACATGTTAGGAGTTGAGAAAAGTAAGTTAAAAGTGTTAAAGTTTGAAAAAAATTCATAAAACTGTCAAACGCTGATGCAAACGGCCCCATTTGCAAGGGTGTTTAGAGCAAACGGCCTTCCAAACGGCCCCGTTTCCAAGGGTGTTGCGCTCACGGATCAAAATTTCATTTTTCTTGAGTGCAAACGATCTCCCAAACGGCCCCGTTTACAAGGGTGTTGCGCTCACGGATCAAAATTTCATTTTCCCTGAGTGCAAACGGTCTCCCAAACGGCCCCGTTTGCTAGGGCATTTCGCTCTCGGATAGTTTTCCCTGTTGCGATGCTGTTTTGTAAATTAGTCATAACTTTTTCATCTGACCTCCGATTGAGGCGATTCAAATTGCGTTGGAAAGCTTAAAAAGATATATACAACTTTCATGTTTTAAGTTTTCACAAATTTTAAAAGTAAAAATGCTTAAATTTTAGTTCTTTTCAACTGATGCACTTTCTAAACAAAGTTTAAAACTTATTTTTGGTTATTAAAGGTTCTCCCAAGCTTGATAAATGATCATTTAAGTATTTGTTGAGTATTGTTTGATAATATATGATATCTAAATGATATGTGATGATGTTGTAATGATTTATTTGAATTTCTTTGGATGATTATACTTGAGAATTGATGAATATATATACTAGAACTAAGTGTGAGTTTGTAATTACTTCTTTTTACAGTGAGTGATCCCCTTTCGGTTATTCCCATTGATTCTCGAGCTAGTACAGGTACACAATACTTTGATTAATTGTTGCTTAGGATGGGCATATATCAATTTGACCTTAATCAAAGATTAATGAAAAGATATTGAAATTGGTTGTGCTTTACGTCGTTGAATCCGGATCCGGGGAGCGACAACCTTGTCATGATGCAATGGCACGGTAGTTTAGGCACTTAGTCCAATCCTATGTCATGATGCAATGACTCAAATCCATGATGCAATGGTGGTTTCTTTTATTGGCTAAGTGGGTAGCTAATAGGGTTAACTGTATCGGTATATCCTCTACTTAGGCTCGGAAGGAAATAATATGTTTTAGTTCACGTATGGGACCGTTGAACTAATTGTTATTATAAACCGGGATAAGTGGATTATACAAAGGAGTGTGAACCCTAGATGAAGCTATTGTTCTCTATCGGTTAGATATAGGAGATATAGGTATCCGGTCTATCTATATCAACCCCCTGAGCAGCTGCTGTTACTCAGGACCCCTAGAATTCCCAAGCTTGAGTCGGAGTTTGAATACTCCAGTATTGTTTTATTCACTTAACTAAAAGATAATGAAGTTGTGGTGATTTATTGCATTGTTTTTAGTTAAGTGAGCATTGCATATGTATTTGTTTGCATTATTGTGTACTAGGCCTTTGGCTCTTGCTGCTATCTTGCAGGAGATTTTGATGACGAGCTTTATGACGATATGGGCTATGGGAATGATTGGGAAGACTCTATGGATGACTAGGAGAGAGGCCTAGTATATGCTTAGGATTCCTTTTGATGAAGATTGCTTTTTGAAGTGTTTAGGCTTATTTGTTAAGCCTTGGAATGTAATTTGTGTTGAATTGTATTTGTAATATAGTTGGGTTGTAAGTAGGACTTCTATGTTTATATGTTCCTTGAGAAGTTGTAATGCATAAATATATTAAGTATGACTTGTATATAGTTAATGACCTACTACCCATGTAGTGGTAATGTTTTAATTCAAAGCATATGAATGTTATATCTGTTTTAAACAAGTAGCCATTACAAATATTTTTTTTTAAGACGACCTTACGTATAATACTTGAATATTGTTCGTAGTATTTGGGTATTATGCGTGGTCGGGAGATTTGGCACACTTAATAATTGGGTTAAGTGGGCCGGGTCTTTACATATATATTGAAATTAATTCATGCATATCATAAATTGTGAGTCACATTTATTTCACTACAATTCTTTGTGTGGGGAAACGAGAAAATGGTAGTAGTGGCTAGTAGGAGCCGAAAAGTCTACACGAGCTAGTAGGAGCCAGGAAGTCTATAGGGCGAGTAGGAGCCGGTAAATCTGCAATTATTAATGGTCGTATGGGCCTGTAACCTCCCAACCCTCAACATAGAAGGCATAAAATTCATGCTACACTTGATTTTCGGTTAATCATGTGTATTTTGTTTGTTCATATGTTTGGTGCATTCTCATATGATTGTTTTAATACTTGTTTGAATTATGGAAATGTCTTGTAGATGGAATTATCTCACTAAGCTAGATTGCTTATACCCTTATAGCTTTTTGTTACAGTATGATTACCTTTGGTTGACCCCAAGGAGCCCCGTATGTCAGGTATGAGTTTAAGCTACTAGGAGTTTTTGGGAGAAGCTATATGTATTTAAGTTTGAACATAGGCTTCTAGGAAAATCTCTATAGTAAGTTTGTGTTATATTATCTTGTTGATAGACTTTTAAGATGGGGGAATGCCCCTAAGATGATGTAAGGAATTATTATTTAAATAAAGGTTTCATGTTTATCTATATAAGTTCTTGCTTGCTTTTATTATCTACTTAAATATAATACCCTTGTGAGTCTCCTACTATCTTGGAAGCACGCCTTGCATGTGATATCGAAGCTCCTGCATGACTAAGGTTATCATTCATTAGCTTTAATATTATATGCGGCAGACTGCAACGTTTAGGGTACCCTCCGGGGCGTGACAGTAAGCCTCGGCTTTCTTTGTAAACTAAACTTGACTTCGAGAACCGAATTGGAAATTGAAACCCTAAATCGAAATAACTAAGGTTAGAAAGAAACCTAAAAACCCTAAGTCCGACTCCACCAAGAATTAAACCGTAGAACTTTTGAGAGCTAAATAATCTAGATTATAATTCTAGAGAATACATCGAAATATAAAAGACCAGTTTTCGAGAAATTATTGTTTTGAACCCGATAGGGATCCATTCTAGAAAATCGAACCCCGGAACTCGAAATTAGAAAAATATTCCGGAATACTCCTTAAAAACTAAATTTAATAAGGAATTCAAAAATATATTTATTATAATTTTTCGATTTATAAAAATTATAGTTATAACCTTTTATCATATTTTTTTTACTAACCGGTAATTTAATTATCTAATCTACTATTCATTACTATTCACAGTACAAGTCCATACCCTACTCATGCTCACAAGCCATACCCCTACTCTTATATCTTTACAATCTAATCTTACCTCGTTACATCATATTCTTTACATTTATCTTTTCAACACATTTTAGTACAAAAATTAAATTGAAAAAATTTACAAAACTCATTTTCTCTCCCTCTCCTCTCAAGGCCGGCGTACACCCCCTCCATTTCCCTCTCAGTTTGTGTTATTTTTCTTCTTTATTTTATTCATACAAAACCCTAATACCTCTCTCTATAAATACTCTTTTATGTTTTCTCTTTCTCTTTCTTCATTTCATTTTTTGGAAATTTCACAAACTCTCCCTCTCTTTTCTCCTTGCCGTGACACCCCCACACCCCATTACACACTCACACGCTTTTTTTTTTTTCCTTCAACTCCTTCTGCTTACAAAGCCTAATAAGTATAGATCTAAACTTTACCACCACAAAAACATGTAATGGCAAGATCATTCATGTGTGAATTCATAAAAGTCCCCAAAGCTTCATGCTAGGGACATGAAACCATAGAACATGATGATCAAGCTATCACAAGTTGTGGATCTTATGTTTAAAGTTCATATTTTTGTCATAATCATAATGTATGTTCATATAGTGATGATTTCACATAGGAATCTTGCTACTACATTATTATCATGGTAGTATACTTCATTTCATGCATCTAACATGATCATTACACTTAGATCTAGCTTTTAAACATTTATTCTTTTACATGATATTGGAGATCTCATGCATTTATTATGTTTAAGATGAATAAATGGTCATAAAGATTTTTGTCTTATGTAAATGAATGTTTTGTTATTTTTAAAAGTTAGGATATTTATGAAGATGAGCCAGAAAGCTCAAGAACAAATTTGGTTTCATCAAAACAAACTTTTGTAAATTCAGATGGAAAAAGAGTTGTATTTTGAAAACCTATTTTTCTACTCCAAAACATGATTTTTATGTGAAAAATGAAGAGCTTATGGACTAGGTATTAATAAGAGATGATTTTAATAAGTTAATGGTAGATCTACTAAGAGAAATTTGTCAAACAAGAAAGATTTACAAGATAGAAAATTTGATCTTGTGATAGTTACATGAAATTCGTAACTAGGCAAAGAGGATATGTAAACACCTATTTTTCAAACTCAAAATTAAAGTTTTATTAAGGAAATGAAGTTCTTAGGGGATAAGAATAATGGAGCCTTAAATTTTTAAGTATCAAATAAGTTTTTCTTAAAGAAATCACTTAAAAACCATTTTTACAAAATTCGGATATAGGAATAACCAATATTCAAACACTTATTTACAAAGTGAAAAATGAGGATTTTTGTTGAAAAATGAAGACTTAAGGAATAGATATGGTAAAGACTTAGTTTTAGCAAGAATAAATAAATTTTATTAAGGAAAATCTCTAAAACAAGTGTGGTTTGTCAAGAATACAAAACTAGACTTGCTAGATTAAGTATTCATGATATCTTGTAAAGTAGAAGTTTCTAAAAATGTTCTCTAATAGAATATCATCAAGAACACACATATAGGAAGCTCATAACATACCATTCATGATAGTAATTTGTTAATATTGCATGCATATTTGGCATGGATAGTAGAAATATCATAATTCCTCACAAAAACAATTTTGAAAATAGATGCTTGGATATTGGCCAAAATTGTTCAGATCTTTTTGAGACTTAAAAGTTTTCAAAATTTAGATATTAGAATTAGATAGATATTTCGAAGTAAATAGGAATCAGTATATTATTTGGGAAATTCCGAGTTAAAATGACCAAGTTATAGCCGTTTTAAGTTGGAATTTCCAATAATGACGAGAATGGTGAACTTAATAGTTTTTTTATGAAATAAAATGGATTAGATATGGGTTGAAATACTCATTTGGGTATTTTTTTCGTTTAGGTGACTTAAATCCCGATGATTCATTACCACCGGATTATTATTACTAAGAGACCGGCGACCAATGGCCGAGTGAGTATTACTTCCTAAGTTCATTTCTTACTTGTGTTTGTAGCAATTAGTTGCACTAGATTATGAGACAAAAGATAAAATGAAATTTCATAATGGGAATTATGGGGGATTATGTATACTTATTGATGAGTTGAGAAATTGTGATATGAATATCGAAACAAGGTGATTAACTAATGCTTGTTTAAAGTATTCTAGGATTGATTGTCTGCGAGATTAGTTGATCACCTAAAAATTTGTAGTAACAATTATTCAGATTGATAAATTAATATGGACATAAGCACTTCACGATGGGGATGGAGTATTAGCATATGTTGGTTACCTGTGATCCGTAAACGGCTAAAAGTTGGTTGATCGTGATCCATAAATGACATAAATGAGTTGGTTGATCGTGATCCATAAACGACATAAGTTGGTTGATCATGATCCATAAACGACATAAGTTGGTTGATCATGATCCATAAACGACATAAGTTAGTTATCCGTGATCCATAAATGGCACACTAATTCAACGGTAGTACCGTAATATTCCTTAATCTGCTAAGCCCGAATGGAGGGCGTAAATCCATTCACATATGATTTCTGGCTGATCATATGATGGTTTGTTCATGTTGTTGATGCATTTCATAGGATTGAATAATTAACTTGATTGAATGATTCGTTATAAATGCCTTTATGGAAGTATTCACTCACTAAGCTAGTGTAGCTTATGCTCCCACAGTTTTTCTTATTGCAATATTCATATATATGGTTAAAGTCGAGGCATCATACGAAACAAATACAGGAACTAGGAGTTTCCATTAGAAGTTTGTATTTGATTTTGTATAGACTTCCATAGGAAACCTTAATATTTATTGGATGACTGTAAAAGACCATGTTTAAACTTAATATTCTTTTGTAGGGGAATTCTCCTAAAGCTCTTGTAATTAATTATGTGGACTCATAGTTTATATTCCGATGCTTATAGTATGTCAAATTAAACTATTTATCTCCATTGGTTAATGTATTCTATTGTCGTAAAGGTATGCCTTGCATCTATACGAGACTTTGGAACGGTTGTGCTAGTAATTCCTAAGTCTTATATAGCATGCGACAGACTGTTATGTTTAGATTACCCTATGGGGCGTCACAAGAACATAGCCCATGTCCCAGCACGATATCAACCAATCGAACTCTATGTGTAGGAGTAGCATCCTTCCGAAAGAGATGTGACTCGATGGATGCTATGCGTAAACATTTTATTTTGCTTAAATCAAACCTTATTAAGGTTTCTTAGGGGCAATCAAACAATTTTGCAAACAATAAGCAAGCATAAATGCAGGTAGATAAAATACTTAACAAACAATTTGAAGTTTCGATATTCTTACTTCTCTTTTCATCACATAAGCATAGAATCATATATATACATAGCCCTGGATTCCCCATACATGTTAATTTTTATCTTTTTTTAGTATATTAATGCCACTATTCTCCAAGCACAAGCAAGTAATGAAATTAAAAGGAATAACTCATTCGTCCATTTCGCAATTTTCTTAGTCGTAGTAATCTTCAGAAAGGGAAATCTCGTATTCCACATCACATAGACATAAGAAATACCCAGAATGAGTATTTCGTATAAATTCTACTTAATTTTACTATGTTCATTAAAATCGCATAAAATGAAGTTCCAACTTAAAATGGTCATAACTTGCTCATTTTAACTTAGAATTACGCATATAATATACCGATTTCTACCTATTTGAAAAGATCTATTCATTTCTAAGGTTATTTTGGTCATATAAGGTTGTTTAGGTTCCAAAACCATGGGTACAGATTCATTACGAAAATTGTAGTTTTCAAAACACAAGTTTGCAAACTTTTCTTTATCCAAAAATACTTGTATAAAAATGTAAACATTTGTATAGTTGAAAAAAATCCATTGAGAATAATATATATATATATATATATCATATTGTATGCAAGATTCTAATGGTGTTATCTCAACGATTATATTTCATAAAACAATGTTTTGCAGTGTTGAAGACTTGTATCTTAACAATTTTCTTCCTAAGTGTTTTAAAAGAATTTCATAATTTCTTGAGTTATTATTGTAAACCCCCAAACTATTGGAATCGATTTAGCATAAAACCCTAAACCAGAAGTCAAACGGAACCCTAAAGGTCAACAAAACCCTAGTTTACCGTATCAAATTAAATTCAGCATTGCCGTTTTCTTTGGCCCTGGAAAACGAAGTTGGGATAATTAGCTAGAATAGTTCGTAATAACCATAGATTTTATAAAAATATCAGTTTTGCGAATTTCGGGTATCCTTTGAACCCGATCGAACACAGTTCTAGAAAAACGTGTCCAAGAGCCCGAAATAGTAAAAATATTCCAAATACACCGGTAGACTCGTAAAAATATAAGGTTTTCAAAAATATCAATTTCAGAATTTTTCGGTAACTAAAAATAATAGATATAGCTATTATACGCGTATTTTCTTACTATCGGTACTTTATTAGTCATATCTATCTTACATTACACCATTCATTACTATTCTACACTATTCTTTTATCTCTATTTTTTCTTATACCTATTCTTACACTCTACATAACCTATAATTTTACTTTTTACCTTTCCCATAACTTTATTTCACATCTACTTACACATTACATCTTTCATTTAACAAAAGTAAAAAAAATAAAAAAAAAATCACTTCCCCTCTTCTACAAGCATGGCCGGCGCTACCCCCCCCCCCACCCCCCCCCCCCCCCCCCCCCCCCCCACCCCCCCCCCCCCCCCCTCTCATATGCCCTCAATTTGTTTCAATTTTTTATTTATTTTAATCACACAAAAATCACTCCTCAATTTCCTATAAATACCCCCCCCTCCTTCACTTATTTCACACATTCACTACCCACAAATTCTTACAAAAACTCTCCCAAAATCCCCTCTCAAAACTCTCTCAAAATATTTCTATAACAACTTCTACCAATAACTAAAACCCATAACCACATAACCATACCAAAGTCTCCTTTAGGTAACCATCTTCTATTATTTTCTTCTTCTTCATGTCATGTAACTTTACATGACCATAGTGTGAGTTTCCAAAAACTACAAGTTATGGAAACTACATTATATTCATGTATTGTTCTTGTTCATGCCAATCCATTTATGTTTATGTTGTTTTATTATTGTTAATATATTATTATCTATATATATACATAATCTTTAGAGCATATAAGCTCACTTGCAATTTATTTATTTCATGCAAAGCAATTTATTTATTTATTCCATTACAATTTATTTATTTATTCTTTGTTGAATTAAGACTAGTCTCTAGTCTTAGACTTGTCCTCATCAAGTCAAAACAAGTTTTCTTTCTTTCATTTTATTTTATTTTGGGACTAGTTTACTTCTTAGTCCCGGGAGCCTTGAAAAAGCTAAGACTCCAATACTTGACTTTATTATTTATGCTTTATGTTATTTTGTTTACTATTATTCTCATAATCATGTTCATTTAAATTGTTGTTCAAAAATTTGAATTTCTAAAAATGATTAAACAAAAGAAGAATTTTTGTCACTTAGAAATAAGTTTATGTAAAGTATAAAATCTATAAGATAACAAAAGATAAACTCATTTCCTTTTTAGTTATAAAAAGAACCCACTATGATTTTAGAAACTACTTTTACTTTAAAAAGCTACTTAAAAACTTTATTACTCCACTTTGTTTTTCAAAAGAAACTAATTGTTGATACAAAAATGGTTCTTTTTATAAAAAGATGAACAAGAGGAATGGTTAAGGAATTTTCAAATAAAGACCTTTACAAACAAGTAGGCAAAGAAAATCTATGGTTTGAAAACAAAAATAAAGTTATTTCTTTTCAAGTTACAAGAAGAAATCAATAAGATTTTAGAAGCTACTTTTACTACAAAAAGTTCTTAATTGTTCCACATCGTTTTTATAAAGAAAACAAATTTTCATGCATGGATGATTCTACGAAAAACATAAGACATGAGGGAGGAATGAGAAATCTTCAAAGAAAAGATTTTTGCAAACAAATAGACAAAGAAATCCTTACAAGAAAAATAAATAAGACGAATAGTGTATTTTCTAAAAACTCCACAATAGTATTAGTATAGAAATCTTAGAAAATAGAAAGTCTTATTTTCAAAAGTTACTTAGGAAAAATAATAAAACCAACATGAAGCGTTTTTAGAAAACAAAAAGAAACAAAGTATTCATTTTAAGAAATTTACAAAAATAATTTTTGAAAACTATATTTTTCAAAACTGACATTATTTTACTTAAGAAAAATAATTGGACAATAAGACACTTGAGCATGCTTAAATATGAGTTATATAGTTATAAAAAGAAAATTTTTCAACTATATAGATAACTAAGCATTTATCAAATAAATTTTGATTTCTTGAACTAAAGTTATTTTGTGTTGGAAAATCCGTGGTGAATTTTGTCACCACTCTTTCGGAGCCTATATGGCCTTTTTTGTTGAAAATAAGTTTGTAAATGGGTATATCTTTTCAAGTAGATAGGAATCGGTATATTATATGCACGATTCCGAGTTAAAATGACCAAGTTATGACCATTTAAGTTGGAACATTCCTTTATACGAACTTTAACGTTCTTTTGACATTGTTTTGTCAAAAATCAAGAAAATCATCAAGGAATACTCATTGTGGGTATTTTCTTTGGCTAGGTGACCCTGAGGAAGGATTCCATTACCTCGAGGATTATTACGACTAAGTGGAGTGTGTGAACGACTCATCCACCTAGAGGAATAGTCATCATGGCATCGTGAGTTTATTTCCATTAAATGCTATACTTGTTGTGCTTGTAAATTAGTTGCATTAGGATTATGAAAAGATAAAACGATGTGTATGTAAAATAATTCGTTGAAAGAATTTTAAGAATATCGGAGCCGGAATTGTTATAAATGTTTGTTTTAGTATAATAATTGATTTGTATGAAATTCTTTGATTGCCTTAAATTCAAAAATAACTATGCCAGGACTTTATAAAAGAATTTACGCATATCACGAAGTGAGTCACATTGCATTTTGGGTTATTATCCTTGGGTGAGAAGGATAGTAAACTCATGTCGAAAGCAACACTTGGCGGATGATCCGAAAGCGATTACTTGGCGGCTTAAGGGAAATGCTTGGCGGAAGATCCGAAAGCAAGGTCAATCAAGTAGGTTCGGAATGCTTGGCAATGAGTGCTCGCGAGCATGAAAACTTTTTAACTAAAACTACTTGAATTGAGGTTATGTATCACCAAACCCCGAATGGAGGGCACAAATCCATTCAACATATAGTTCTCAGAAAACTATATACTTGTTTGCCCATGTGGTTGTTGCATTACATTTGTTTGCTTAATCAACATGTTTGAAATCTTGATACAAGAAGTTATTTATGGAAATAGTTCTCACTAAGCCTATTAGCTTATACCTCAATAGGTATCTTTTGCAGTTTCCCTACTTATGGTTAAGGCCACGTGGACACTGCGGGCAGGTAATCTCTTTTGAATAATAGAAATTCAGATAAAGTGTAGCATTAGTATTAATGTACAAATATCCATGTAATAGATTAGTGATCAAGGGAAATGCCCCTAAGTTTGTAAAGCCATTAACATGAATGAATGATTATTATGAATCCTCTTTTCTTAATGTGTTATTTATATCTTCTTAAACTTCATAATTCCATATATGGTCCCCTAAGGTTGTGAAAGCACGCCTTACACTTAATATAAAAGCTTTTGGGAATGACTAAGGTTGTCATACTTAAGCTTTAATATTGAGTGTGGCAGACTGTTATGTTTAGGGTACCCGTTGGGGCGTGACAATTATAAGTATATTCTTATTTTGTTTTCTAAAATAAATTTTCTCTTAGCCTTGATCTTTTACAAATTTTACTTTTAGTGATAAAAATGAAGTTTTCAAGAGTTTTATTAAGTTGTTGATAACTTATAATAATTTGAGTTGTCTATATTTTCTTTTAAAAGAATGACTTCTTTAAAAATAAACTTTATTTCTAAAACTTGGTCTTTTAAGTCTTTGACCAATTTTACTTGGAAGGAAATCATGCTTTAATATTTCCTTAAGTTTTTGATAATATCTATTGTTTTTGAAACCTCTACTGTTTATATCCTTTTATATCTTTGAAAATGAGTTCATCATTTAGAAACATTGGCAAACTTTTATTTTGCTAAGTGATTTTATAATTTAGTGAGTTGATTTTATCTTAACTTATAAAACTTAATTTAGTTATTACTTTTGGTAAAAATTCCTATAAGTAAGCTTTTTGAGAAAAGTTTATTTATCAAATAATTATTATTATTGAATTTTAATAAACTTTATATGACTTATCATAGTAAAAGCAAATGTTTATTTTGTTAGTTAACTTCTTTGAGTAAAATCATTTTTTATTGTTATTTAAGAAAAGTCTTGGTGGGTTTGAAAAAGAATTGTAGAAATAATTTTCCTAGGTGGGTGATAACAAAATCTTGATATATGTAAAGAGAGTTTGGTTTCATTTTTCCTTTGTTTTCTTGGTAAAATTATCCTTATTGACACTTAAGAAAACTTTGAGAAAATTTTAAGAAAAGGTTGTAAAAAAAAATACATTTTGTAAGTTGTGTTGCCTAGTTACATGATAAAAGAGTTTTAGTTTCAAGTTCCTCTTTAAAGAAAAATTCCACTTTGAATATTGTTGAGACAATATCATTATGAGGATGCATGTATATGAGCATGTAATATGAAAATGATGAAAATATAAGAAAAATGTAAGAAGCAATATAATAATATCAAGTATTGGGAAACTTAGTTTTATTAAGGTATCCTAATCAAGCATTGGGAGCTTTAGCTTAATCAAGGCAACCCGATCAAGTATTGGGAGCCTTAGCTTCATCAAGGCATCCCAGACTAAGAATAGACTAGTCTAAAAAAAAAGAAAAGAAAAAAGAGAAAGAAAGAAAAGAAAAAGCAATAATAGAAGTATTAAGAATAATAAAAGCAAGTTAGTAAGAGTTAATGAGCATTTAGGCTCTAATAAATATATATACATATACATAATAATATATATACTAGGGCCCGATTGATAAATGAAAGAAAGGGTTTATGAGCCCTAGCCCTACAAGCCCACACCTATGTAGAGTAGATTGTTCAACAACAATATCAACAATAATAACAACATATATAATCATAATAACAAAATAATAAAATCAGAATTCCTTGGCATATACAAGAACAAAACATGAACATGTTGTTGCTTTTACTACTCATATGAGTTTCAAAAAACACCATGGTCATGCCAAGTTACATGACATGGGTAAACTAAATGGTTGAAAGAAGTTTACCTAAAGTGTTTTTGTAGTGTGAAGATGGTAGATGAATGGGGTATTGTGTGGTTGGTAGTAAGTGGTGGATAGTTTATGTATAGAGAAGGATTTTGTGAAGAATTTGTGAAAGAAAGTTTTAGTAGAGAGAAATTTTGGAGAGAGGATTTGTAGAGTGATTTTGAGAGAGTTTTGTTATGGTAGTTGAATGTGTGAAAGAAGTTGAGGGAAATGAGGTATTTATATATAAATATGGAGGGAATTAGTTGTAATAAAATAAATTTAAAAAAGAAAATTGTGAGAGGAAGCACAAAGGAGGGGGGCGTCGGTTCTACATGGAGAGGGGGGAGAGAGATTAAATTTGTATTTTTTTTGTAGGAAAATAATTAATATGTAAGATATGATTTGATATAAGATGTATTGGAAAGGTAAAAAAGTAAGAAATAGTCGTATAGGTAGTAAAATAGGTAGTAAGAAAAAGTAGAGATCGATGAATAGTAAAATAGTACTATGAATATAGACTAGATAATTAAAATACCGATAATAGTAAAAATACACGTATAAATACGATATTTGTAATTTTTAGTTATCGAAAAATTCTAAAATTGATATTATGGAAACCTTATATTTTTACGAGTGAATTGGTATTAACGTAATATTTTTGCCGTCTAGTGTACTGGGGTATGGTTTTCGAAAACTGATCCTGTTCGGATATGAAAGATACTAGAATTTTGCGAATATGATACTTTTAAGCTTCCTTATATTATTACGAACTATTATCATCAATTATTTCCATTTCGTTGTTTAGGGTCTAAGAGCACGGGATTGCCGGATCTTAAACAGTAAGGTTTGTTGTAAACTTTGTTGACTTTTAGGGTTCCGGTTTGCCTTCTAGCTTTGTTGAGTTATTCGTAATATCATAAAATATTAGGGTTTTGTCCGTATTATATTTTTAGTTCAACATCTATGGTTTATTTCATTTTATTTGTGATATTTAATATTTTTCAGTTCTCGGGATCGTTTAACTGAGTCTAGGGTTATGGGTTGACTCAGTTTAACTTTTAGTGGTAATTGAAATTTTTTATTCTAAATTTCACCGAAGGATTTAAGGTTTTAGCATTTTGTTGTCGATCGTTATTTGGATATATCATCTTTGATTTGTGTGTTAGAGATCGGATAGATGATTTTGGTTGGCGTACGGATGTTGAATCAATCGATTGTTGGATTTTTCCATTTTGTTTTAAGGATTCTTTTTTTCTTGAGGTTAATAATTTTCGTATTTGATCTTATTTAGAATTCGGTTTTTAACTTGGTTCAATTTTTTAAGGTCTCGGTTTTGGTATTTAACTTATAGGATCATTTTGTAAGAATTATGAAAAATTCAAGGATTTACAACCGATGTGGCAAAAAAAGCCATAAAAGAGCATTTAATGTTTGGTGACTTAAAGACATTATCTCTAACAGATATTTGATTTTTGAAGGATATAAATACTCTGTCATTGGGAGATTCAAAAAGAGTGGAAAAGAGCTTTTATTTGCGAATAGACAAATATTTAATTTTCTTGTTCTCTTATTCATTAACTTGTAAATCTTAGGAAAAAGAGAGAAAATATTCTAGTGTTCCATTCTTAAATTTTCTATTTGTCAGTAAGCATTTAGAGAGAGAGAAAAAATATTTTTTTTCTTAAGCATTTTGTAAAAGTGGTGTATTACTCATATTGAGCATGATTATTTGGTGATTAATATAGTGGTTGTGAAGTCCTCGATTGGAGGCATTGATGGATCGTAAAGAGTAGGAAGTGGGTCAAACTCCACGTTAAAATATAGACTAAATTCTTCTATCCATATCTCTTTTAAATTTCATATTGTAATCTACCGTTGTATATCCGTTGTCATTAAAGTTAATTTTGATATGCTATAATAAAATAAACTGTTTGAGCTTTTTAGGACAAATACTCAATTCACCCTCCCCTTCTTAAGTATTTTATTGTCCATTTTCTCGTTTTCATCATACATGTATGATGAGCTAACATTGTGTTTTGACTATGTTTAAGTATAGGAATAATAAACACATGATTTAGAGAGAGCCTATATAAGGTGAAACTTGAGAAAAATATCAAAATAGAGTTGTATGCTAACTTGGACGTGATATGACCTTAGTGATTCCTTTAATATTTGAAATAATCTTAGAAATGGATAGAGCAACTGAAGTAGATAGAAATTGATTACTCATAAGCGAAATTTGAAGCTAAAATGAGAAAATTATGATCGTTTTAAGTTAGAACTTCTGTAACCAGGAAAATAGAAGTGATAGAGTTAGAAATTTGAGTAAGACCTAATACAAAATACTCATTCTAGGTATTTCTTTGTCTAAGTGATGAGGATTATGGGACTCCTTTTCTCAAAAATTATTTCTACTAGGAATTTCTCTAACGAACGAATTAGTTCTTCTCTTAAATTCAATACCTAGTATGTGTTTGTACAATAGAACACTAGAACATAGGGAAAACGTGGGTGTCGAATCCAACAAATAAAAATATTTATATTTAACCTACTCTAAAGATTTGTAAATAGGGTTGAGCAGGATCGTCTCCACAGAACTAGTAAAAATCTATTTCTATCAAGATTGAGAAAAGAGAAAAATTGGGGGATTTTTGAAATCAAGCAAATAAAATAACCTATTTCTAATTAAGAAGATTTATATATATTCAAAAGATTATCTAGCCTAGGTTTCATTACAACTCAATTCTCAGATTGATCCTTGACTCAAATATTATCCCTACTTTGCATAGGTTAGTTATAAATTCAATAAGCTCTGAAATTCAATCTCTCCTTAGATATTAAATAACCAAGATAAGATCTTTGATTATTCCTAATCAAATAGATAACCCTAAATACGCTCTTAAGGTTTAATCTATCAATTGCATTAAGAAAAGAGAAACCTAACCCTAATCAATAATCTCATAAAGCATGGATTATTTAAATTAGATTATATTTCATCACAACATCAAATAACCATCTATTTTATGACTATCGTGTTGTTTCATCACCTATATTAGAATACTCATACAATTACGGATATGAGTTCTAATTGATTGTTTATCGTTCAATCATCTTACAACCGGATCCAAAGCTATAAGATATAATCAAGCAATAATAACAATAGATTCAGATGCAATACAAATATGAAAAGATAAGAAAAATAGAAATCAAACCCATTTAGGTCTCACAATCCATCTTGAATTGAGTTGCAATAATCCCTTGGCTAGATTAAGAGATTAGTTGTTCATGATTCAAGAAAAGCAATCTTTAGGGTTCTTAAAAGGTAAAGAACAAAAAGATTCCAAGATGCCTCTCTCTTGGACTTCTCTCTCTATATATAGGAAAGAATAGAACAATAATTCGTATGAAAACTGGCTGGCACGATGTTGTTACATGGCTGGTTGCCATTTAATCTCGAACAGGCTCCTGCAACGCGATGGCCGGCCCCATGGCCGGCAGCCATTAACTCCCCAGTGCCGGCCATGCATGTTGGCCGGCGGTGATCCTTCCATGGCCGGCGGCCATGGAGCTTTTGGCCGCTCCTCGTCAACTTCCATGGCTGGCGGCCATCTTTTCATGGCTGGCGGCCATGACTCCTCTGATGTGTTTTCTCCATACTTAATTCCTCTAAGTCTTTCCTTTTGCTTTATGGACCTGAAATGCGATATTAACTTGATCAATATCAATTCCTTATAATTTCTATAAAATTTATAACAAGTTTGTCAAGTTTTATCCAATATAAATTGAGTAAATTATATCTCAACAAATTCCCCCACACTTAAACCATTGCTTGTCCTCAAGCAATATAATTAGAACCACAATGGAAATCTATCATAGAGAGTGCTAACTTCACTTTTTAAAATTCCAAGCATCTTTCTTTGATTATTCTCATGACATGCAGTTTAAATGCCTACCGCTCTAACCAAACTGATTCCATGCAATTAAAATACTTCAATCAAAATTCAAAAGGTAATCTAAACAAAACAAACTTTAATCCATATGTTTAGCAAAAGATTCTTCCATTCAAAAGTAAATTCTCAGTTCAGTAAGGAAAAACACCCATTTGGACTTCATTGGATATTTAACAGATATATACTCCTCACAACATAAAGTAAAAGCATATGATATCAACCATTTCCCTAGACTTTCTCCATATTCATTGTAAGTCTTATTTCAATGATGCTTTAGCATTCATTTTCTTTTTGATTTATTCAAGCATATATTGAGCCTTCAGAGAGTGTTCTCTGGACGGGTTTTTGCCCGCTTCTTTTCAGCTCTTTTTATTATATATATATTTTTTTTTTCTTCAAAGCTCATATAGTGAACTTTTGCCTTTCCTCCCTTATCGTTATAGTGAGTTCATCGAGTCGATACATCCTGGGCTCATCACCCAAGTGACCGGGTTTTAAAGGGACCCCTAAGAACTCTCTCTCACTCTAACATTCAAGTTTGGATACTCATAACTCAGATGCCCAAGTCAGCGGAGTAGTGGCTATGCTTGTTTCTTTACTTTGAATGCAATACACATAAAAGACTTTTTTATCATGGTTCACTAAGTAAAAAGTGTCATTTATCTCTTTTACTAGATGTTGAAAAATTCTTTTAAAAAGAATTCAAGAGGAGTATATACATGTTAACTTATTCCTAGAAGTAAACCTGTTTATTTTTCACTTAAGAACTCGACCTACTCTTAAACTTCCAATTCTAAGGCTAAATACAAGATAAATTTGTTCCTCAAAGATTTTGCTACTCAATTTTGACCAAGTATTATAATCACAACAATGGATGAGTAAGGCACTTTAGCAAGTCCATTTCCATATTTATGTAGATGCTATATAAATCATTTAGCACAATCTCCAGATTTCATAAAATTTTTGAAAAATTTTTGCAAAAAATTTGGCCTAAAATTGCCATTAGGCATATAGTACTCAAGAACAAACAATTTAACAATTCAAGTGTGGGTACACAAATCAGATCAGATATCTCAAATATGCAAATATATTCAAATATTCCGACATCAACAGACAATAATACTCAAATCTCCTTATCATCTTATCCCTTCCCCACACTTATTTTTAACAGTGTCCTCACTGTTCTTAATTTATCCCCTAATGGGAAAGGAAATAAAGATAAAAGATAAAGGAATAACGATACTTCCCTAGTTTTTCTTTTGAAGCTCTTTTGTATAGTCCTTTGTCCATTTCATGAGAGAGTTTTTCTTCTTCAATTCAAGATCTAAGACCTACAAAACCAAACAAATAAAAGAAAACAAAACACACAAAAACAAAAGCATTAGTAACAAAAACCATGGGTTGCCTCCCATGAAGCGCTTCTTTATAGTCCTTAGCTGGACTATTCCAACTCTTTATCATGGAGGTTCAAAAATAAATGTATCCCAATTGTCAGAAATAGGAAAACCCTCAAGTAAACTCCTCTCTTGATTCACCCTAGTGATTTCTCCATCTAAAGCTTTTAACAATTGATCATAGAAGATATCACTAGTGTCTCTTTTATGCTCATCCTCTTTTGAATTCAACTTATCATCTCCAATCTTCTCCATAATTTGTCCAGTGTCAACTAAATTTTCACCAAGTCCATCCACTTGAGATTCATCAACTAGACACTTGTCTTCCACATCCTCCACAACCTGTTTTTCATTTCTATGAATAGCAAAAATGTTAGAAATATTAGAAGTGATTTTCTTTTCACTATCCACAGAAAATTTAATGATCTCCCCATCAAACTCCATAGTCATGACTCCTTCATTCACATCAATTTTGGTTTTAGATGTTTTCATAAATGGTCTCCCAAGCAAAAGTGTAGGTGATTTTGAATACATCTCCTCACCCATGTCAATCACATAAAAATCAGCGGGAAACACTAATCCATTGACTTGAACTAAAACATCCTCCAAAATACCTGATGGATATATATTAGATCTATCTGCAAGTTGCAAGATTACTCGTGTTTCTTTCAAAGATCCAATATTCAACTTCTCATATATAGATAAGGGCATGATATTAACTGAAGCTCCTAGGTCACACATACAATTTTCAATCTTAACTTGATCTATTGTACAAGGAATAGAAAACGTACCAGGGTCCTTGCACTTTGGTGGTAGCTTCTTCTGGAGATAGCAGAAATATTCTCACCCATATAAACCATCTCATTTCCTCTAAGCTTCTTCTTGTTTGTGCAAAGATCTTTCAGAAACTTAGCATATCGAGGTATTTTCTTAATCACATCCAATAAAGGAATATTCACCTCGACTTTCCTAAAAGTCTCCAAAATTTCCTTCTCTTCATCCAATTTCTTGGATTGATTCAACCTAGAAGGGAATGGGGGTATAGGCTTGTAGATCGGGGGTAAAGATTTTTCTACTTGTTTTTCTCCATGTGGGGGTTCTTTTTTCACTTTCCTTGGAGTTGGTCTCAATTACCTTCCTACTTGAGTTCTTGCAATTCCTTTCCAAATCTCAAGGAAATTGCACTCACATTTTCTCTATGATTCACATGTTAGAAGGCAACTTACCTTGCTGTTCAACTTACCTACTGAAGTGCAAGTTTACTCATTGATCCAATTTTGATACTTTGCTTCGTCTCATCCTGAAATTGTTTTGTTGATTGCAAGAGACTTCACAATGTCTTCAAGTGATGAGCTTGAAGACGAAGCTTGTTGTGGTGGTGGTTGTTGTGGCCTTGATTGGTATGGCTGGTAATTCTGAGGCCTTGGTTGATAACTGAAGTTTGGATGATCCCTCCATCCAGGATTGTAGGTGTTTGCATAGGGATCATACTTTCTCTGAGGTGGTTGTGGTTGTCCTGGAAAAACTCCAACCGCATTTGTATGCGCAAATGAATCATCTTGTAAGGTTGGACACAAGTCTGTGGGATGATTTGATGCACAAATACCACAAGCTTTCGCTTGTTGGTTATTTCCAAGGATAACCTGCTGAACAAGAGAAGTCAAGTTAGATAATTGAGATTCTAAGTGTGAGACACTTACCTCATTGACTCGTCTTGTTGAAGGATCTTGTCTGAAACCAAATTGTTGGGAATTTGCAGCCGTGAGTGAGATCAAATCCCTAGCCTGGGCAGGGGTTTTATCTACTATCGCTCCTCCACTCGCTGCATCCATCATCTTCCTTTCCATAGGAAGTAATCCTTCATAGAAATACTGTATCAGGAGTTGTTCGGATATGCCGTGTTGTGGACAACTGGCAACCAGTTGTTTGAACCTTTCCCAATACTCATGCAGATTCTCAAGATCCTTTTGTTTAATCCCACAAATTTCCCTCCTTATGTTTGCGGCTCTAGTAGCAGGGAAAAATTTGTCCAAAAATGCTTGACCATATCAGTCCATGTGGTGATTGATCCAGGGGGCAAATAGAATAGCCAATCTTTGGCTTTATCCCTCAAAGAAAAAGGAAAAGCCCTCAATTTTATTTGATCTTCAGAAATCCCTTGAGGTTTCATGCTAAAACAAACAACGTGGAATTCCTTCAAATGCTTATGAGGGTCCTCGTTTTCCAGGCCATGAAAAGAAGGCAACAAATGAATCAACCCGGATTTTAACTCAAAGTCCACATTCAACTCAGGATATTGAATGCAAAGTGGTTGTTGAGTCACATCCGGAGTTGCTAATTGTCTAAGTGTTCGGTCCGGATTTGCCATCTTCTTCTTTTCTTCTTCTAAATCCAAACTTTCAGATTCTTCTCTTTCTGTCTCACTGGATGATTCTGATAATTCCAATGCTTGAGTTAATCCAGGAGATGAAGTTGAAGTTGCGTCTAGAATACGCTGTTTTGATTGTCGGCGCAATTCCCGTTCCGTCTTCTCTATATCTGAATCAAATTCTAAAGTACCTTTGTGAGAAGCACGGGTCATAAACAAAAATCAAAATAAAAAGAAATAGAAATAGATCTTTGACACCAGTTCCCCGCAACGGCGCCAAAATTTGGTGGGTGTCGAATCCAACAAATAAAAATATTTATATTTAACCTACTCTAAAGATTTGTAAATAGGGTTGAGCAGGATCGTCTCCACAGGGAACTAGTAAAAATCTATTTCTATCAAGATTGAGAAAAGAGAAAAATTGGGGGATTTTTGAAATCAAGCAAATAAAATAAACCTATTTCTAATTAAGAAGATTTATATATATTCAAAAGATTATCTAGCCTAGGTTTCATTACAACTCAATTCTCAAGATTGATCCTTGACTCAAATATTATTATCCCTACTTTGAATAGGTTAGTTATAAATTCCAATAAGCTCTGAAATTCAATCTCTCCTTAGATATTAAATAACCAAGATAAGATCTTTGATTATTCCTAATCAAATAGATAACCCTAAATACGCTCTTAAGGTTTAATCTATCAATTGCATTAAGAAAAGAGAAACCTAACCCTAATCAATAATCTCATAAAGCATGGATTATTTAAATTAGATTATATTTCATCACAACATCAAATAACCATCTATTTTATGACTACGTGTTGTTTCATCACCTATATTAGAATACTCATACAATTACGGATATGAGTTCTAATTGATTGTTATTGTTCAATCATCCTACAACCGGATCCAAAGCTATAAGATATAATCAAGCAATAATAACAATAGATTCAGATGCAATACAAATATGAAAAGATAAGAATAATAGAAATCAAACCCATTTAGGTCTCACAATCCATCTTGAATTGAGTTGCAATAATCCCTTGGCTAGATTAAGAGATTAGTTGTTCATGATTCAAGAAAAGCAATCTTTAGGGTTCTTAAAAGGTAAAGAACAAAAAGATTCCAAGATGCCTCTCTCTTGGACTTCTCTCTCTATATATAGGAAAGAATAGAACAATAATTCGTATGAAAACTGGCTGGCACGATGTTGTTACATGGCTGGCTGCCATTTAATCTCGAACAGGCTCCTGCAACGTGATGGCCGGCCCCATGGCCGGCAGCCATTAACTCCCCAGTGCCGGCCATGCATGTTGGCCGGCGGTGATCCTTCCATGGCCGGCGGCCATGGAGCTTTGGTCGCTCCTCGTCAACTTCCATGGCTGGCGGCCATCTTTTCATGGCTGGCTCCATGACTCTGATGTGTTTTCTCCATACTTAATTCCTCTAAGTCTTTCCTTTTGCTTTATGGACCTGAAATGCGATATTAACTTGATCAAGTATCAATTCCTTATAATTTCTATAAAATTTATAACAAGTTTATCAAGTTTTATCCAATATAAATTGAGTAAATTATATCTCAACATGTTTGTACAATAGAACACTAGAACATAGGGAAAAGATAGACAAAAAAATGGATTTGCATGTAGGATACCATGAGATCATGCTTGCAATTCTTCTATGCTTGATCAATAAATAATAATTATACTAAAACTTTGAGATGGATGACCAATACTCTATGTTTTACATTATCATGTTGTTGCGAGTGTGGTTACCTTGTTGATAACATCAAAATGGAAAGTAACTTGCTTAGGAATAAAATAATAAATTGATCATGTATAGCACGTCGTAGAATCACATCATTGAAGACTACTACTCCTATACGAAGAGTTGAAAGACTGATGAAATCTTGCTACAAGCATAGATCTGCACCTTCTTGAGGAAGTTATAGACGTTTGGGGAGTGCATCCCTAGGGATGAGTCGCACCAGTTGATCATTGTGAGCAAATGTTCAATGATTAACAACAGATGAAGCAGAAAACCTCAATTCGATTTCCCTAACTCTTGTCACGAATGGGTAAATTGATTATATGTGTGGTTTCTAGATGACCATACATATTTGTATGTTCATATGGTTGTTGCAAAGCATGTGCTTTAACTAATAAACTTATTTGTTAATGGTTGTTGGTGCGAATTATAGGAAGTATCGTATTAAGCATGTTATATGCTTACAACCCCATAGATCTTTATTGAAACATTAATACTTGAGACCATACTCGAGGGACAAGATGTCAAGAAATCATTAGTGGACTCTTAGAGCTTTAACGAAAGATCTAAGAATATAGGATACAGTTCTCTTGGAAACCCTTTTGTTGAATATATGATATTTTATTAATTTGAAGACAGTTATATATAACTATAATACTTGGCCCATTTGTGGACATTAGTGGGGCTATGCCTCTTAAAAATGTAATATACTTTGTTTAAATTTATTGATATATAGTTCTCTTACATTGCTATTTAATTGCTACAATTATAAATTGTGTTACTCCAATATGTTTCCTTTGTTTTGAAGTACGTTTTGTGCACAGTATGGAAGCCTTTACATCACTAAAGTAGTTATTCTTCATCTTTTATACTATGTACGATGGACTATCACGTTTAGGATACCCCTCGAGATATGACAACCATCTTGTACATCTGTGTTATGATTGATATCATATACAAATGCAAATAACTCTAACGTGTTTTGTCACACCACAAAGGGTACTCTAAACGTGAAAGCCCATCACACTCAATATTAAAGCTTAGGAATGACTACCTTAATCATGCAAAGGCTTCGATATCGGGTGTAAGGCGTACTAGCACGATTATAGAGGACCGATCTTTGAAGCAAGTAGTTTAAGAAGTTATAGACATAGCATTCAAGAAATGGAAATCATAATATAATACTTAATCAAAATGTAAACGTAATCTTACAAACAATAAGGGGGCATACCCCCATAAATGATTACATAAGCTCCAAGTCTATTCTTCAAAATAGGAAATACTTGGGAGATTTCTATGGAAGTCTAGTTTTTATTCTAAACCAAGACTTCTTCCAAAAGCTCTTGAGTCAAAGGTTGATACCTGAGTGTAATACCCCTGGGGCTTCAACCATAAAAAGGGAAACTGCAACATATATCTAAGGGGGTGTAAGCGTTACTTGCTTAGTGAGAAATATTTCCACAATAAAGTACTCATGCAACAAAATCAACCAAATTAATTATACAAGCATATGAAATGCAACATACATATGAGCAAACAATATACATGATTAACTAGAAATCATATGTTGAATGGATTTATGCCCTCTATTTGGTGTTAGGTGTTCCAAGCCCCATACGACTGTAGTTCGCAAACAAAACTTTTGTTGCTCATTTGGACTACTAATCGCCATTAAAATATAGTTCTTATAGGCTACAACTCGCCGTTAATATTAATGTAGATTTTCGAGCCCCCATTTACCTCACTACTATGCTCTTATTCCACCAAGCGTATAGTAATGAATGCAATGTGACTTACTTTGTGTTATACATGAATTTATTTAATTAAGTACTCATAATATGATTTTAGATATCTTAGGGGTAATCATAGAATTGGCAAACACATCAATATTATGCTAAATCCACCATTTGATTATAGACAATTCAAGCTTCGATATAGTTAATACTTATATAAAGCACATGCACTTTCCATTTTTATCTTTTCCTAATTCTAGTGCCACTACTCTACAAGCAAACACATAAGTACAAATTTAAGGAAATAAACTCATTCAGCGATAGTGTGGTAATCCACTAATTGTAATAGTCTTCGGGATGGGGAACATCTTCTTTCTCATCACCTAAACAAAAGAAATGGGTATTTCATGGGAGTTCTATTTAAACTTTCTAATTCTATTTCATTCTTTTTGTCAAAAAATTGGGTTATGTGAAATTCTAATTTGAAATGACCATAACTTGCTCATTTTAAGTTAGAATTAGATATTGTTTTCTACCTACTCGAAAAGATATATCTATTTCTAAGGTTATTTTTAACATTTAAAGCCATTTGTGGGTCGGTACAGATTCAACACAAAAATTCTAGCCCTTAAATTGTAATTTTCCTAAGTTCTATAACATAAAAAATTCCATAGCAAACACATAGATATTTATATAGTTGAAAAGTCTTTTAATATAGATATATACTCATATCATATGCATGATTCTAGTGATGTTGTCTCAATAATAATTTTTTATAAAGCAATTTATTCTAAGAGTTAAGAAAATGAAGTTTACAAAATCTCCTTTTTAAGTTATTGGAAAGAAAGTTAAATATCTTGAGTTTCTTATAAAGGAGTGCCTATGTATTCTCTTTATATTTTCTTAACTTCTTAAAAATAAATTTCTCTTCAAAATCCAATTCTTTAAGTTATTTACTAATTTTATTTTCTAAGTGGATTTTAACTAGTGAGTTGCTCTTAAACTTGGTTAGAAAAATTGTTTAGCTCTTAATGTTATTTTTTTCAAAGTATTGATATAAATCCTATAAATAAGTTTTTAAGAAAAATTTGTTTAACAAAGAATTATAAAAATTTATAAAGATTTATTTAACAAATTTGGAATTAAGGTAGTTGAATCATTATTCTATGTTTTAGTGAAAATCTATCCTAAGTGTTAAAAACCATATTTCTTGAGAGTCTAATTCTTATTTTTTAAGTGAAAGAAAAAAAAATCCTTTATTCTTTGAGAATTTTATCAAACAATAACATTATGATCATGCATGGATATGATTTTGTAACTTTGTAAAAAAGAATAACTCATATAGAAAATAAAGGATGTAGAAAATTAAGTAAGCATATATATGCAAGAACAAAAATTTGGAAGTGTTAGCTTACATTAAGAGTTCCCGGAACTTAGATATGTACAAGTTCCATAAAAAGAAAAGAAAAACATAAGGAAGCTTAAAGGAAAAGAAAAAGAAGAAAATTATGATAGTCTTAGATTTTTATTCAAGTCTTCCAAAGACATAGAAATAAAAAAGTCCCATAAAGAAAAACAAGAAGATAATAAGGAAATCATGAGACTCTTTGATTTATGTCAAGGCTTCCTAGACTTATATTATGAACAAGTCCTAAGGAAAGAAAATAAAACGTTTTGTCTTAATGAAGACAAGTCTAAGACTAGAATGACTAGTCTTAATTATTTAACATGAAATAAAAAAAATTTCAAGAAACATAAATGCAAAAATAAAAGTTAGATTAGTGAGCATTAGGTGTCACGCCCCATAGGGTATCCTAAACGTAACAGCCCGCCATACACTATAAAAGACTCTCGAATTTCTATTTGAGCCCTTTGGGAGTCTTGTATAGATGTAAAGCGTCCCTTTACGACATATTCAATCGATGGAGTTAAAAAGTTTAATGTGGCATTCATTAGCCATAGATAATAAACCAAAACACAAATTTATCCTTTACAAAATCTAAGGGGCATTCCCCCGCAAAATAATATTAAGTCCATTACAGTCATCCAGAGTCCTTTAGTTTCCAACGGAAGTCTAAGCAAAAGCGAAGTAAACTTCTATGGGAAACTCCTATCTCCGGTACCTGAGCTGTGGCTTGCCTTGGCTTAAGCCAAATGAACTCGTGCTGTAACAAATAAAAGCTATGGGGGCGTAAGCTAACTAGCTTAGTGAGTAAGAACTTCCATATCACAATTAACACAATTAATACAATTCATTCAAACAAGTGATTATTCACGCAAATGTATGCATCAAGCAAATGAGCTCAACAAACATATGACCAGCCGGAAATCATATGTGGATGGACTTACGCCCTCCATCCCAGGTTAGCAGATTAGCGAATCCTGCGGTACGACGTCGTTTAAGCTCACGGTCAACTGAATAATAATTTGTTTTATGGATCACGATTAACCAACATATTCGTTTTATGGATCACAAAAAACCAACCAATGCTAATGCTCCATCCCCGTCGTGATATGAATGAGTCCAATTATATTTGAAGTCAAATATATATTAATTCAATTTTCTTAGGTGGCCAACAATTATTCGCAGACAATCAATACAAAATGCTAGCTAATCAGTCAATAGCTTAACACCCGGTCTCGATATTTTTTAAGTTCCATTTCACACATCAACAGTAGACAAATATATAATTCCCATATACCCCATCATACATATCCATTTTTATCTTTGCCTACACCACTAATGCCACTAACAATACAATCACAAACATTAATTGAGAGTGGAAGTAGTACTTACTCGGCCATGGTTCGCCGGTCTTTCAGTAATAGTAATCGAGTGGTAAGGTATCGTCTTATAATCCTAATAAGAATCTCATCATTTAATTATTTCAAGCTATGCATCTAAACTAGATGAATTTGGAATTCGCGCTATTTGCGGAAGTTCCAACTTAAAACGACCATAACTTGGTCATTTTAACTCGAAATTTCGTAAATTTTATATCGATCTCTACCTATTTCGAAAGATCTATCTATTTCTAATATTATTTTCAAGTTTTGAAAACATTAAGGTCATAGAACAGTAGGATCAGATCTGTTCCGTAAAATCTCCGATTCCGAAAAATTGTTTTGCATTTGATAAAAATGTTCCTAGTTGATGATTCATGTATAGCTGGTATATGAATGAGTTCCTAATATGACTATCATGTAATGAACTCAATATATGCATGGTTTTGATCATCTTTGACGATGAACTCCCATGGACTCCTAATTATTAAGAATTTCATGATGATCACTTATGAAAAGTTAAATTTTTCCAACTTTACATTCCCTAGGGTTCCTATGATTTTATTCTTGGAATTTACTCACCCTCTATATGAAAATGAGTTCTCAACATCTATATTAATCATGACCTTCATTTATGCATAAAAATCCACATAGAAATCCGAATTTTTTAAATTTCCTTTTCTTGCAATTTCTTTGTGGGGAAGACTTGTTTAATGCATCAAAATTGAAGCTTCATTATATCTATTATCTAAGGGCTTCATTTAACTCATAAAACATCCAATTGAAACTTAAATACTAGGTGTTTATGTAGGCATGATTCTAAATTACGAATTTGACTATAAATCCATATATCAATATCTTTCATTCTAACTCCACTACTTGTTTTACATTTTTCTCATGCCTAAACTCATCTAAAATTTATGAAAATCATTCCTTAAGGGCATCTATTACATATACCTTCCAATTTTTATGAAAAATATGAGTTTTAAAGTGGTTTTGGTGGTCTTTAAGGTAGGGTTCTAAATTCATCCGAATTTCCAACAAATCATCTCTAACAAAACCTTTTCTTTTTCAATTTGCTTGCCTTCTATACATGAAGATCTACCATCTAACATATCTATACATAGTCAAGGCTACATTTTTATGATCATCAATGCATGAAAATCAAATAACTATATGAACATACATGTAGATGAAGATGTGATGTCTAAACATTAGATCTACTAAATATAATGCATGAATCATGAGTTTCATGGCATGAACACAAATATATATGCAAGATCTCTATTTTACATGCATGAACAAGGTAATATCTCAACAAAAACTCTTCTAAACACTAGATCCTCTTCTTGTGATGGCTTGATATTCTTGTACAAGTGTTTTCATGTCCCTAGCATATGCTCATTGGGATTAAAGATGAAAAACACACAAGAATAGCTTTGCCATTACAAGATTTGGGAAGAACAAAGCTTGAAATCATAACTTTAATGGAGATTTTAAGAAGAAAAGAAGATGAAACAAGCTTGTGGGAGAGTGCATGTGTGTGTGTGTGTCATGGCATGCTAGAGGAGAGAAGAGAGAGTTTTTTCAACCTTTTCAAATTTTTGAAGAGTGAAAATGAAGAGAGAAAGTAGAAAATGAGTTTATATATTGTGTGCATTAGGGTTTAGTTTAATAAATTGAATAAAATTAAAACAATTTGGAGGGGATAGGGGAGGGGATGCGCCGGCCAAAGGGGAGGGGAAGTGTGTGTGTGTGTGTGTGAAATTTGATATTTTGTAATTTAAGTAATTAAAATGTAATAAATGTAATAATTATTTAGGAAACAAAAATTCTTGGAAAAGAAAATTGTAATGAGTAGCTATAAGAATGTAAGAATAAGGTATGGGTAGTGTGTAGTGTAGGTTGTACTTGTGAATAGTAGACAAGACATCTACTTTACCGATTGTAACGAGAACACGGGAAAGGCTATAAACTGTAATTTTTTATAGTTCGGAAAATTATAAAATTGATATTTTGGAATCATTATAAAATTACGGTTCTAATGAATATTCCAGAACATTTTTCTGAGTTCGTGTCCCGGGGCACGCTTTTCTGTAATTAGCTCGGGAAGGCCCGGAATTGAAAATTCCCGAATTTAAAACTTTCAAAGGTCTAAAATAAATTTTAGAATGATAATTCATATCATTTACTTATAAAACTTCTTTTATTATGAAAACCGAAGGAAAGCCAGATTTAGGGCTTCTAGGCTTTTCTCACTAACTAAAACTGACTGATTAAGGTTTCGCTTTTCAACTTCCGAGTTTTCTTAACTACTGAGATTACCGGGGTTTACATTAGGTTCTAATAATATATATACATACTTATATTTAATAATATTAGAAGTTAGGTTAGGAGCAAAAATAAAACAAAACATTTATAAATAAACATGGTGTTGAATAAGACATGAACAAATTGTTATTTTCATGATTTCTTTCCTAACATAAAGCTCATGGGGTTTTAGAAATCAAAACAATAAAGTGTTCATGTTATGTTAACATGAAAAAAAAAAAGAAAAGATTTAGATTTTCACCTAAGGGTTATGAGGACGGATGATGGTGGATGATAGATAAATAAAAGAAAAATTTGTAGAAATAGTGTGAAAATGGGGAAGAGAGGCTCACGGTCAAGAGGGAAAAGAGAGAGGGTTTAAGAGAAAAATTTGGTAGAGTTTTGTTAAGGTTTAGAAAGTATGTGTAAAGAATGAAGGAGTGTGGGGTATTTATAGAGTTTTGAAGTAAAAGTTAGAATGGATAAATTAAATTGGAAAAGGAAAATAATAGATAAAGAGAGATGAAAGGGGCGTCAACCATGGAAAATGAGGGAGAAAATTGATTAAATTTGTATTTTTGTAATGAAAAATAAGTAATGTGTAAGATATAAAAAGTATGAAGTAGTATTGGAATAAAAATGATAAGAAATAGGTATAGAAGGTTATAAGAATAGGTAGCAAGAAAAAATAAAGATAGTGAAATAGTAACGAATAGTAATTTGAATAGTAAACAAGATAAATTAATACTAGTAGTAAAGAAAATACACATAAAAAAGCTATATTTGATATTTTTAGATACCGAGAAATTTTGAAATGATATTTTGTGAATCCTCACCTTATTACAAGTCTAAATATGTTATCTGATGATTTTCATCGTTTCATGTACCGACTCCCTATTTTCGAAAACTGATCCCGTTAGGATCCGAAACAAATAAATTTTTGACGAATCTAATTTTTTAAAGTTGTATTATGTTATTACAGACTATAATATAAGATTAACTCATTTATACTGTTTTAGGGTTTTAAGTGCGGGATTACTAAATCTAGACTCATTAGGATTTGTTATTGACCTAGTTGACTTTAGGGTTTCAGATTGACTTCCGGTTTAAGGTTTAAACATAAAACTTAACATGAAATCTAGGGGTTTACACGTTGGATTAAATAATGAATCATCTTACTTATGTGAAAGGTTGAATCTTCCCATTTTGTGTGGAGTGAGAAGGGCAATGCTCACAAAAGGACTTAATTAATGGTAATATATTTTATGTCTAGTTACAAGAGAAAAGACTTGTTGCAAGTGGTAAAGGGAGGTAAGTTGATGGGCAGTGGGACCAGAACACCATGGTAGCAGTTGTTTGTCAAATATATTACCTTCTTTTAATAAAATTTTCTATTTTTTATTTTTACAGTTTTAAATTAGTTTTTAGAATTTTCAATTATTTATTTATTAAATTGATCTTAATTTAGTTATTTTATTAATTTGAATTAATAACTTCTAGCGAATGAAAATGTACTAAATGTCAAAATTTAATTGAAAAAACTACGGCATTAAGAAAATCCTTATTCATAAGTTTTTGCAAATGTTAAGGTGTCAAATACATAACAAAAATAATATATGGTTTTGGAATAAAATATAAAAATAAGAAACAATGATGAGTAAAAATGTACTTTTTCTAATAAAAATTAGAGAAGATGGGTTACTTCTTGGTACTATCCCATTATTATTTTATTTTTCTTCATTTTCATTACCATAAGAAAAAAAAATTTTCTACATATTTTATTCCATTTCCACTTTTTATATCCAAATATTAAAAAAAAACTCATTTCTTTTTCTCTTTTTGTTTTCATAACTTGCTTTCATTTCCACTTTGATAAAGATTTACCAAACACAGTGATAAGTTCATCCATGCCATACAAAGTAGGGCTGTGAAAAAAAAAAAAACCGATGAAACCAAAAAATCGAATCAATCTGAAAAACATGGTTCACCGACCTGCTGGTTTCGGTTTGGAATTACAATTTTTATTTTTTTTTCTGGTTTTTTATTTCGGTTTTAGTTTATAACCACAAAAAATCGATGGTTGACTATTTTAATATTTATAAATATATTACATATGTAATTTACATGCACATCTAATTATTTTTTTTAAAAGTATATACCTATAAATTATATATGTTAATATTCTTTGAATTTTAATTAAAGTAATATGTTTTGTCCTATGTTTGATGAGAGTTAATATGATAATTGATTTGGTTTGATGATAATATATCCAAAAGCTTTTTTTTTCCATTTCCTTAATTTATTTTTTTAGCTCTTGTAATATATATAATAATTTAAAGTAAAACTCTACGGTGAAGTTTAAATCATAAGGTTTGTTAAAATTATCGATTTGATTTGTTAAAACCATTACGTTAAATAGTTAAAAACCGAAATCTAAAATAATTAATCGAAAAAAATGATTAACCACTAAGACGATTAACCATTAGATCGTTTAATAATCGAGATATTAAAAAATCAATAATTATAATTAAATTTAAAAAATAAGAACCGAAATAAAACACCCAATAAAAAGTGAAAGGAAGTCAAACAAGTTATTCTACAAAGGAGTCTAAGGGTTTATAAGTTCATAGTCCCATACCTATAACTCCACTGACCCATTGGCTTATATAGGTAGGTAAAGTAAGAAGAGGAAGTTATCAGTTAGGTGTCCTATAGCCATGACACAAAGAAAGGAGCTAAGACCTCTTTTATACAGTACATTCAGGACAAAATCTCTCTGTCTCGCCTTCTCCGCTTCCACCACACCATTGTTCCCATTGGTCCAACATCCTTCGATACTTTCATTGTTCCAAACTTTCTTCTCTTCCCTCAAACCCATTAAATTTCACTCCTGATAAGCTCTTCTTCTGGGTCTGATTCATATTTTCTAAATCAACTATAAAGTTGCATTTCCGTCGAAAAAAACTATAACGTTGCATGCTTTACTACTTACAATTCACGCAAACGACTCAAGGATCGAAATTGGTGTTCTGGGATTAGTTTGGATTGCGGAAAATTAGTTGGATGGCTCTTCAACTTCAGTGGACTGCTTTCTGCTTCAGTACCGTATCATCATCTTGTTCTGCTTCTTCTTGTCCTCGTAATCTAGTGACTTGTCCTCGGCCTCAAACTGTCAAAGCTTCTTCTCTTTTCGCCTCCCTCCACTTACTTGTAGAGGTACGATTTGTTACTTGAGTAACGTTGTAATTTATTTGTACTGTCACCAACGTTATGATCGTCTTTTACTAAGAACTTTGGAGGAAGCTTAAGTATTCCGCTTAAGTTTTCCCAATTGTAGTATGTATGTTATGGTTGTTCACCAGAAACTGTTGGATTGGGAAATTGATCGAGCAGGATTCAGGTTGACTGTATGGTGTTACGAGGTTGATTCGGTTGAGGATATACTTGAATAGTGTTATACTTTGTTTGTACCATCAGTGATGTCATGGTTGTCTTTTAGTAATTACTCACGAGGAAGCTTAAGTTTTGCCAATTGTGGTATGTATCTCTTGCGGTTGTTGACTGGAAACTATAGGAATTGGAAATCGATATAGCTAAAGCCAGGGTGAGTATTTTTTGGGAAATGTCAGTGTACTTACTTTTTATATATAGAGAGGAGAGGAGTTAGCCTTTATACAAGAGATCTAAGAAAGAAATAAGGATATCGACATGGGTACCAAATAAAATAGGGTACATAAATTGATAGCCGCACAACATTATAGGATTAGCCCAAAAGTTACACCACTGTTAAAAAGATTAAAATTTTCCTACATAAAGCTTGGGCTGTCAAAGAGGATATTTCCAATCTTCTATTATTCCTTCCTCTCCATATAAGATAAACGAGTTCGAAAGTTACATTGTCAAAAAGATTAAAATTTTCCTAAATAAAGCTTCAGCTGTCAAAGAGGATATTTTCAATCTTCTATCATTTCTTCCTCTCCATATAAGATAAAGAAGAACTGTTAGTATCTTTCTCTAAGAATGTTCATTACGACCTTTAAAACTATCAATATATCAACCACTGTAGATGCCAAGAGTATGCTATCAAAAGACAGGTGGAAGTGATTTTGGAGCTTATGGCTAAATGAACTTTGTGAATTCGCAACTGAAAAAAAGGTGGGAGTGAGATTCTTCTCCATCATTATATAGATGGCTCTGGTTTTGTGCTATTATACCCCACTATAATAATAAGTCGTGTGAGTAGCTTTTCTCGAGTAGCAAGCCATAGAATAAAAGAATGGCGTGGGATGTTTCCTTTATACCAAATGATAGAGTGCCACAACATAAAGTTTGTCGTAGGTTGAAGATATCTATATGCTGTTCTAATTGTAAAAATTTTGGATGGGTCGGGTCGCCATATAAACTTGTCACTTTGCTCCACCCTAGGTGACATGGCAAGAGGAACTTTCTCCTTAATAGCATCCCAAGTCTCCTTATTGGCCAGACCCATCTATCTCCATTGAACATCAAATCAAGAAAAGCTTGTTTAGACCATCCCAATCTATATATGGTCATTTCGCCTAACAGATCAACCAAAGGGCCTCTCGGGTGCCATTAATCATACCATAGTGAAATCTTACCCCCATATCAATTTTCCATGAGAATAAGGGTCGTGTCCAAGACTGAGCTTGCAAAATCTTCCTCCATGATCATGATGATTGAGCTGAAATTTTTGCAACCCAGAAATTTCGACATTTTAGTATCTCACACAAAATCCATCGAGGCAATAAGGATCCTTCCACATCTAAGCATAAATGCCATGTGTGTTTTGCTTGTGCTACTTTGTTCCATGGTTTCAAGTCAAGGATACCTAGTCCACCTTATTTTTTATGCCGACACACTTCCTCCCATGCTACTTTAGCTTTGGCTCTCTCTTGATTTGACCCATTCCAAAGGAAACGTTTCATTTTTATCGTAAGTTCCTTTAAAATGCTCTTGGGCAGGACAAAAATGGATGACCAATAGACTTGGGGAGAGAATAACACACTTTTGACGAGTTGAATTCTGCCTGCATAAGAAAGGGTCTTAGAAGACCAATGGTTTTTGCAAGCTGCAAACTTGTTGATCAATTCACGACATATAGACTTGGATAGCTTTGTAGAAATCAGAGGTACCCCCAAGTATCAAATAGGCAAATCTCCCTTTGTGAAACCCATAATCTCCACAATGCTGTCCTTAATCTCATCCGATCTCCACTCACAAAAACTTAACTCTTTGTGGCATTGCATTATAGACCCAACAACTTAGAGAATTCCTGAAATCTTTGTTTGATAAGTTGAGCTGAACCAATCTCCCCTTTGCAAAAAAATGAGTAAATCATCCGCAAAACAAAGGTGATTGAGTTTCACTTTTTTGTATCTCCAGTGTTGCTTAAATCTTGGGTTATTGTTTAGCTCCCTCATTAAGCAAGAGAAGACTTCCATGACTAGAACAAATAAATAGGCAGAGAGAGGGTACCCTTGTCTTAGTTATAATACTGGGTAGTTTAGGTTTAGGATAAACTTGAATAGCGTTTTATTTTGGCCATGACTAATGTCATGATTATCCTTCACTTATTGCTTGGAGAAACTTATGAATATGTCATGGTGGTTCACTGGAAAATGTTAGACTTGGAATTGGATCTGGCAGGATACTGGGTAAGCATTGGATGTTATGGGGAATTTAGGTCTAGGATGCAATAGAATGGACCTCTTGCCTGTATTCTATGTACCATGACAGATGGCATGATTGTCATTTTCATATGACTTGGAAGAAACCTATGTAGTATAGATGTGAAATGTACCCTTTTATGGATAGTGTCCATGCTTCTGTTCTCAAATTAATCAATTCTGTGATTGAATTATTTATCTGAAAATCTATGATCACATCAATGAGTCCTATAATCACTGTCTTATTTCCTATTCCAAGCTTTATCAATTTGATTATGTTTGTCTTCCAAACACATATTTTTATATTGTTTCAATATTTGGAATTATTACAATCAAATATTATCCCAGTGACCAAAAATGTTTTGGTTGACTGGTAGCTGCAAATGCTGGGGGTCCTGAGAGTTGATAACATTTTCACTTGAAGTGAGAATCACTCCTTGTTGAGACTCTCTTGTTTATTTCACCCTTTAGAATACATTTTCTATTAAACAAAGACACCGACAAGGTAAGTGATCTTTCTGCTTCAATGACTTTGATATCCTTCCCAAATTTGTTTGTGCAGCAAAAGCACTGGGAGGAAGTGATGGATCGGCAACAGAATTCAATTCTCTTATAGTTTGCTTTGGTGAAATGCTAATTGATTTTGTCCCAACTGTGAATGGCCTTTCATTAGCCGAGTCACCAGCGTTTAAAAAAGCCCCTGGAGGAGCACCAGCAAATGTTGCTGTGGGCATATCTCGTCTTGGTGGATCATCTGCCTTCATTGGAAAGGTACAATTTTCCATCATCTTAAGAAGGTATATCTTTGCAAAGGTTAAACAACTCTTGACTTATTAGCACAGAAGTTGAAATTTTTGACCCACTTCAGTAGGCTTGTTTTGCTTAACAAGTGCTATGAATTGCCTTTTCAAAAACACTCTTCAACTCTGGATTCATTTTAATGGTGATCCACTTAGCATCTATTATAGCTTTATGCGGAGAATCGAGTCCTTTTTTTCCATCAATAGAGTGACTTTCCTTTTCAAAAATACTCTTCAACTCTGGATTCATTTTAGTGGTGATCCACATAGTATCTATTATAGCTCAATGTGAAAGATTGAGTTTTTTTTCCGATCAATAGAGTGACTGTGTGTTTTAGAAGACTCCTAAACATTACATCTCTTCTTAAGTTCAAGGATAATAACCTTAGGTGTGTAAATCTGTGCTAATTCTCTCTATTATCTTTCATCAAATTAACAGGTTGGTGAAGATGAATTCGGCTACATGCTTGCCAACATTTTGAAAGAGAATAATGTGAACAGTGAAGGAATGCGGTTTGACCCCGGTGCCAGGACTGCTTTGGCATTTGTTACACTTAAGAGTGATGGAGAACGTGAATTCATGTTCTACAGGAACCCTAGTGCAGATATGTTACTCAAGGAGTCTGAACTTGACATTGATTTGATTAGGAAGGTATGCGTGTGAAATACATAGAAAAGTCTCTGCTAATTTTTAAACTTGAGCTTTTATGTTAGTTGGTTATTCATAATGGTGTCACAGTAGGAGACCCTTGTTTCATACCCCTGCATCATCATTCAATACCTATTTAATTAAGTCATCACCTGGTTGGCCTAGTTAACAGTTCTAACCCCTTATTGAGGGAGAGTATAAAGTAACAAATATAGAAGTCCAAGCCAAGGATGTTTTAAGTTTAACATATTTTAAATCTTTTTCCTGATAAGTGTAGGATCAGTCGACTGTTAGTGGGCTGTGATGCTAAACTTATCATATGTTCAAGTCAGTCGATGATCAATGATTAATTAGAGAAATCTTTCTCCTGAAAATCCAACCAAAGGAAAGTTTCCTTAACAATTACATAAGAGGAGTTGTATATAGATAATTTATGGTATATCTCCTTAAGCTCTCATCACCAAGGATATGTTAAGGCCTTATTCATAAATAATGCCTTGACTCTCACATCCACTATGTAGTTTGACTCATGAACTTCGGTTTTTCGAAACTAACCACCGTATTATCAATTTGGTGCGAATAAGCCCTCTGCTGCTAGGCTGTTAATTATAAACGATGCAGCCATCAGTGAGGAAAAACTGTTGTGGATGTTATTTAATTGCTGATGCTCTTTTCTACTTCACAATTTGGAGTATTGGGAAGAAAATGGGTTAAAATGCACATAAATCAAACATATGGTCTTGATTGCACAAAATCAAAGGCCAATGGCTGAATTACAAAATGTGCAAAGTTTCAGTTCCTTATTTTTGTCTTTGGCCATTTTTTTATAATTCTGCAAATTGAGATTCTGTGTTCACACACAGTTGTATGTTTTTTATTGCTGAGGTGCGGTCATCCTTAATTAATTGTTTTTCATATTGTTGAGGTTTCTTTAGTAGTAAGATTAATCCTTTAATTTGTCCTACTTTCATCATATTGGCAGGCAAAAATATTTCACTATGGTTCTATAAGCCTCATTACTGAACCATGCAAGTCAGCTCATATTGCTGCAGCTAAAGCTGCAAAAGATGCTGGTGTACTACTATCCTACGACCCCAACTTAAGGCTTCCATTGTGGCCTTCTGCAGAAAAGGCTAGAGAAGGAATCCTGAGCATATGGGAGATAGCTGATATCATAAAGGTAATTCAATAGGAATTAGATTCTGACAATTGAGATTTACTTTTACTTATGCAGTCCACACATGAAACATTACTTCAAGTCTACATTAGTAATGACACCTTTGTGAACCTTGATTGTATGTTACAGATTAGTGAAGAAGAAATTTCATTTTTGACTAAAGGAGAGGATCCATATGATGATAATGTTGTCCGCAAATTATATCATCCAAATTTGAAGTTGCTTCTTGTGACTGAGGGTGAAGAAGGTTGCAGGTATTACACCAAGGTAAGCTCACAACTCTAATTGATTTTCTCTTACTTCACATGAGATATCGAAGCTTTGCTGACTGATTCTATATTAAAATATTGACATTATATAAATTTCCAGGGTTTTAATGGCAGAGTCAAAGGTTTAAAAGTGGACACTATAGATACCACTGGTGCTGGTGATGCCTTTGTAGCTGGAGTATTGTCACAATTAGCTGTAGACCTCTCCTTGCTTCAGGTAATACCTGTCGTGCAAACTTCTCATGGCAATTTTATGTATTGCATTTGGGATTACATGATATTTCACTAAATTTGAGCGGGACTAGGCCGTTGAGACTTGTAAATATCTATCCAGTTTCTGTAGTGTTTTTGTTGACTCTTGTAATAGCATAGATCTTTTAGTAGTAATACATTTTTCCTCTATTAATATGAACTTTTGATTTGTCAAAAAGAGGGAAAAAAAAAGGGAAAAAAAAAAGAGCAAGGAAAAGGGAAAAAAAGGAATTATGTCCAGTGTCCAGGAAAGTAAGTGTAAAGTGTACAAATTCTGGTACTTGCATGCATTTTTAGCTGGCAAGATTTAGCTGCAAATAGCACCACCAGCAAATATATATTTTATTTGAGATGTATATGGAGTTTAGAGGTAAAATCTACTTGATATTTTAGTTCCTGTTAATGAGAATGTCGTGATGCTGGACTCTCCAATGACTTAAAGAAGACTGTACAAGCACAAGATAAAGGATACACACACACAGACACATATATTTGGGTGATGTAAATTAAAAGGATACTTTTTTAGTTCACCAATATTATGGCATTTTATGACTCGAGAAACAGAGAATTGATCATGTGTTAAGGTCTTGAACCAATTAGCTGTGAGGAAGAAGGGAATGCCTGCATGGTCGGTACAAAAAATATGATCTGATCCATTGTTTGTCACTGCTTGCACCTGAAACATATGTACACAGTCTTAACCCTGGCTTCAATTTCACCAAGGGAGCTACTAACTGTTGCTTTACAGCTAGCTTCCAGCTCCAAATCTCATAATTTGACCCTGTTCCTGGCTTTTATGAGTTACTGCATGAGAGTGCTCACCTTGAAAATTTCATGTTCTATCATGTCTGCTGTATTGGTTTTCTGATTAGCTCTGCACAAGCACTCCTTCTTCATGTTTTCTAACTGCCACGAGATGTGATTATGCATCACAGGATGAGGAACGACTTAGAGAGGCTTTACGCTTTGCCAATGCTTGTGGTGCATTGACTGTGACAGAAAGAGGCGCTATCCCTGCCTTGCCAACTAAAGAAGCCGTACTGAACACACTGCTAAAATCAGTGGCGTAACGGGAGCAAAATTTTCTCCTTCATTCTTCAGAGGCTAGATTTCTGTTGGAAATAGTCGAAATGATAATGGGCTTCCAGAATTGAAGGTTATTTTGCATCTCATCTGAATTATCTACGGGAATCGATGGAGAGTCCTGAAAACATTCCAAGCCATTTGTATGAGCTATTGGGTTTTGTATCTTAAAGTTATGTTGTTCTATTCCAAGAATAAATGGTTGGTTGTGTTCATATTACCAAATGACTTCAAGGTTCGGGTTGCTATATAGTCAAGTATGTTTAAATTGAATACTTTAGGTGAGGTTATATTTTGCTTTAAGGTCATAATGGTAGAAATAATCGCCCATTGTTAATTTCATGAGTTTATCCTAGAATCAGTCAGTACGACTGCTGAGAAATGCGGTAGAACTAAGCCAACGTAAAATGCCAATGCTGTGCCCCGGAAGTGGGGAAGACAAACGAGCATACTGTCTAGTTGCTACCCTTTCACTAGCTCTGTTATCAACTCTTAGGATAGGTGAACACTGTTTGGAACGCTGGAAATCAAAGGAAGGGGCAGGTAAGTGGGAAAATAAAATGAAGTGTTTGGCGATGTTTATTGGGTAGAAATAAAATGATATGAAGAGAAGCGAAGGAAAAATAGGTTTTGTCTATTTTCATCAAGAATAGGATGAAAAAAAGAGAAATGAGGGGAAATTGATAAAAGTGATTTCTCATTTCTCTTATTGAACAAATATTCTATAAATATAATTTTGTCATTCCCCCACCCCCCTCCCCATTTATTTTGTAATTTACCAAACGTAAAGCATATATTTCACTCATTTCTATTTTTATCTATCTCTATCTGTTGATTTCTACTTTTAAAAAAGTAGCTAAAGACATCAGAACAGATAGTTGTCTAGTATGCAATGAATACTTAGCATACTACCAACTAGAGGTGAAAGTTTAACTTGGCATCGAGCTGCGAGTTAGGCATTCTGAGTGGCTTTAAGGTATATCCTTCAAAAGAAGTTTCGACTTGTTCATCCAAGGCACTTGTGGATAGGATATCGAGAGTCTATTTCATAGAAATAAATGGTAGGTAGTCCTTCATCATGGGATTAGGGTTGATTATGATTTAGTTAGCCAATCCATCATCATTTTTTTTAACCAAAGCAAAGTGATCAGTTTTTTAATATCTCAATTCAAAGCTAGTTCATCATTAATGGTTAACCTATTAACGGTTAATCTTTTTTTTTAATTTTTTTAGTTTTTAGTTTTTAATCATTTGGTGGTTAATTAAAAGTTACACTCAATCATATTTTCAATTATAATCATAAAAAATTAGATCCTTTTGTTTCATAATAATATTAAAAAATTGCAAATCAACAAATGAAATAACAACAAGACCAACAAATCAATAACATAAGTCTATAACTAGTTCATAAGGCTTAAAATTCAATGCCAACATCATACAAATTAAAATTCTATGACTTCTTCATATCGCAAATTACACCATAACCACAACACAATAAGTAAAACATAAATGTTCCAATTAATACATTTGATCCATTTATATTTTTTGAAATATTAATGCAATTTATATATATATATATATATATATATTTCAGATTGGTCAACTGAAATCATTAGTTTTTGTAGGTTATAGACTAAAATCGAAATCGAAAACAAAAAAAATAAAAATTAAAACTCTAACATTAAACCAAAACTGATGTACTAGTTAATCATATTTTTTCAATTAATTTTCTAGTTTTAGTTCGACTTTTTGGTTTCATCAGTTTATTTTTTCACACCCTTGGTGAAATTATTGTTCTTCACAAGTAGAGATGTGAACATATTTCTACTATAAATTGCTACAGTGGAAAAGGTGCAATTTATTCTAAAAATGTTGTAGTTGTCATTCATTAAATGAATATATAAATTAATAATATTCCAATGATTTGATGATATAGTATACAAATTTTAGTTACTAAATAACTCACTAAAATGTTTTTAAAATAATAAACCCTAACTATAATCTTTTTAAAACGAACTAAAAATTTTCATCTTTATTTTGAATAATACAGTATTTTCATATTTAGGTCTTGTAAGTCATGGTAGTTAAAAAATTTCTGAGGGGGAAAAAGGAAAAATAGTGGATTAGGAATTTTTTTCTCTAACATATGCCTGAACGGAAGAAAAAAGCCACTAGAATTGTATACATTTTGAAGTTCTTTTTCTAACTTTAAGGTACATATTTATCAAAAGGGAGCTTTTACAGTCCGTCGATGGGACCATCCTACCATTAATTTAACCTTTAAAATAAACATAGTAAATGGAATATTAATTAATTTATTGATTCGATCACGTTTGAGTACAGTATGATCGAATATAGTGTAAGCGGCTGGATGGTGATGGAACCGATCTCATCAAAATTAATGATGGTACCATAGGATTTTCCTCATAAAAAAAGTTGAAGTATGGGAAAATTATTACCAAGACGTCAATGACAACTTATAATTAGGTCTTGATTGGGTAAACTGGTCAACCAATGATACTTATTACAAACGGATAAAATTACCACATGTGGATAAAGTTACCATGATTAACTTACCATATATCGACATACTTACCACAAAAGAATGAATTTATCTTATTAAACAAAAAAGATGGTACTTACCATATTTAGATACTTACCATAAATGGACCTGTCGTTAGCTCAAATAAGGTAGAGGTTAGATCAAGATGATTTAGGCTTGAATCAATATAAAGAGAATAAGGCTTGCAAGATAGAAACTTTGTTAGTGGTGTGTCGAGCATTACCTTAGTATGGCTACACCAATGATTAAGTTAAGAGATTGTCATGATAAGCCCCTGTATTATATGTAAGTAATTGATTGAGTGCGGAATTATAGTTCTTCTAGGAGGAAGGTGAATATTTATAAACAATCAAGTTGGTAGTTATAGATTTCATGGGAAAGTTGGCAGTTGGAAACAATTGTGGATTGGATGCCTAATTCGATCGAGCTACATGTGCCGAGTGGCAAGCAAAGCGGAGGTGATCGAGTAAAAGTCATGGTTCTTAGAATAAGGCTAAGTTGTGCATTGTAGTGTCTATTGTCGAGGTTTAGCTTGGTGAGATAGCCCTATCCGTTAGTGTGTTAAGCTTAGCTTAGTTAGCCTAGGTTTTGATTTAGACCATCAACAGTTGTCCCCTCCTACTCTCTTTGTCTCAAAAGCAAGGGGAGTAAGTTAGGTGTAAAGGCCGACCAAGTTGAAGAATTGGCAGAGTGGCCGAGCAATTAAGGGTTGTTTGGTTGTATAGTGATCCTGAATGTTTCCCGTTGTCAATGATCACATCAAAATGTCATTTATAATTGTGTTTAAGGAATGTTGTCTTTTCAAATTCTAGCAAGAAGATCCTTGAGTGGACACACGTTGCAAGGATGGGATGTGGCGGTCAGTATGTCTGTACTTTGTTAGATGGCATCATCCTATACCATCAAATCTTAACTATTGGTCTTTGGGCGATCATGTCTCTAATGGTTGGGGACTCGTGACTATTCATTTTTTCATCATTACCTACTTTTCTTGAGGGTCTCCTTGGGATCTATAATATCCTTTTAGCATAGTTGTTTTATTTTTTTCCTATACTTTTCTCTACATCTTCGTGTGATAAAAACCTTCTATATTTCTATTCATCCTTCGAGTGTTCATCATTGTTCAAGATGACTAGTGAGAGCTATAGTTCTTCATGCACTGTGAGCAAGCTCGCTCATGGTAGTAATCCTACAGAGGCTTCCCCCCCTATATAATAATGAGTTTAACCCCCATTGCCCAAAATGTGGTGGAGCATAAGGCCTAGGATTATGACCTTATCTTTGAAGATTATTCCATGTCTCCTCATGATAGTGGTCAACTTTTTACAATCATGGACTCTTTACCTAGGGATATTTGTCTAGTAATGGGCACAGAGAGAGGTGATCTTGGAGATGCTTTCAACTCTCCATTTGACCTGGGTGTTGCCAATGGGCCAAATAATCATCATAGTGAGATCAACATGAGTGATCTCTATGAAGTGCGGGAGTAGTTTTTTGTTGAAGCTCCAAGTGACTATTCGAATACTGTACCTAGTCCAAACAATCAGGTGACCTTAGTGCCATAGGTTTTATGCTTACCTAAAGTATATGGATTTTTGCTTGTGTTTCGTTTTGTCAAATTTTTAGGAGGAGGTATGGACTTATTTGAGCAGGAGGTCAACCCAATTAATGCCAAATTCATGGAGGCTATTATTTACCTATGAAGCTTTACGTGTTGCGCTATGGTGAAGACATTCTCCTTAATTACTCCAATATTTTTTTACCATAATGTGCCTCGATGATGAATGGATGCAACTGCAGCAAAGGAAGGAGTTATTGTTGTTTACTAGGTTAGACTTGAGTATTAGGAATTGGAAGGGTAAGTTTATCATCATGGAGTTGGAGAACGATGCTCTTTTTACCAAGCGGTAGGTGAAATTACGGTTTTTGGGCGAAAATGGGACCCTTTGAAAAATTTGTCCCGAAATGGGACATTCTGGAAAATTATTCCAAAAAGGTTGGTGAAGGCGCTGTCTAAGACAGCGCCTTCGAGTTTACAAAGAAGCCGTCGTTCCAGGTGAAGGCGCCGTTCCTAACGACGCCTTCAGTGCAAACAGTGAAGGCGCTTTTAGGAACGGCGCCTTCAACTGATCCACCCCCCTTACTCCCCCTTGCCCTGCGAAAAAAGCCCGATATACAACCAATGTCAGCTATAACCAGTAAAACAGATAAAAAAGTGTGAATCGAAGATTTTCAACCTGCAAAAATTACCAATACTATCTCCCTGACTCCACAGAAATAATTCGAACACCCAAAACAGAAATTGTAACACCAACAACAACACATCCAACAGCTCAATCCTGCAAACTTAGTTCAACACCCCAAACGTGCAGAAGCAACATTCATGAGAACAGAACTAAGATAAAGAAAATATAATTACATGCCATAAATACATATGAGTTTAATAGTTTAAATGAAAAGCAAATACAAAGTAGGAAAATATAACGCTATCTCCTCCTAGGGGGCCTCCGTACGCTCCTAGAGATCCTAGACAATATGGATCGTGCACCACGCTGTGCAGTGCTGGCTCAGGAGGATCAGCCTCCTCAGTAGGTGATGCACTGAAATCTGGTGGAGGGACAGGGGAGGCATGGATGGATCTCCTATGCTGTGATAACTGTGTAACTCCCTCACCCATATCGGCATCATCAGGTGGAGGTACTGGACGCCTCTTCTGCGGCGGTGGTGGAGGCTGATGAGATGAAGAGCCAACCTCGCTGTATGGAGTATGGTAGGAAGGCAATGATGAGGTGCTATGGCGTCCCCTGACAACTGTAGATGTGGATCGAGCTAGTGATGGAGCATGACGAACAGTCTGGTACTGCTGCTGATCATGCTCACTCTCATCCTCTGCAGCAGCTTCAACCTCGGTAGGTGCGGTGTACCGAGACTCAGGATAAAGATGGTCGATAACACCATGCTCATCTACAGTCTGTATGGCCTCATCTGCAATGGAATGAGCTTCTGCTATATCAGAAGTCATCCTGATCCGCCTAAATCGATCGGCCTGCAATAATGGAGGAAGTAAGATTCGCAATTGCATATCTTTATATATGAGAAATGAAATATAATATCTATGTCTCACCAAACCACCGACCATAGCACCAGTATGGCTAATATATCTCCTGGTGACACGTCTAAACCAACGCAAGTAGTCAGGGTCGACCCCGAATGGAAGGTCAACATCGACCAGGCGATCATGTCTCTCATTCCACATTTCATGATACACAGCGTGATGAACAATCCAATTAGTGTCGACCCGCCCCCTCAAATCTATCTTATGCAGGTCCCTATCCGTGTTACATCCAGTTGGAACTCTCTGGTAACCCCCAAACTGTCGAATGACACGATCTGGGAAACACCACTCGATGTATGAAAAGCAAATGAGGGGGACCCGGGCTGTCCAGACATCCATACCCTGACGACAGTATGGTGGAAGTCTATGGAGGATGTCATCTGTGTAAGGGAGCCAAACAATCTGTGCCATAAAACAAAACTCGTTACACAAAGAAACAATAATACTTATGTAAGTTTTTGGGTGAATGTGAAAGGATTTATACCTGTTCAGACCCTATCATGTCAAACGCCTCCCTATAAGCTGAGATGACGTGAGATGGGTGACGAGTAGTGTCCCGGATGATCGACCATCGTGCAGCAAGGGGGCTGCAGCATGCAACGGTGGACCAAAACGTGCTCGAGGTGCTATAACAGGGAATCGATCCCATGCCCACACCTGCAATAGCACAAGCGCTCCACCAATCTGCTCCACACCCTCGAGAGAAGCACGACAAAGCTGACGGTATAACCAGCTAAGGCAAGCACTACCCCAGCTGTACTGGCCCGCCTGAGCGAAGTCCTCTAACAATGGCAGGAACATAGAGTGTACTAGTGAACCAGATTTATCTGCAAATATACACCCACCCATTAGCTGCAGTATGTAAGCACGAGCATGCCTGATGATCTGCTCCTCCGGTGCATCATCCGGTAAATGTGCAAAATGTGACCGTAGCCAAGTAAGGCTCAGACGACCTCCACGAGAAGTACCACCCTGTGGGTAAGCCCCTAATAGCCTCATGCACTCTGACTGCCACCGGTAGCAATGGATGTGCTACCAACTACTGGTAAACCATGTACTGGCAGTCCTAACTGGACCTCCACATCCTGTAACGTGATGGTCATCTCCCCATGAGGCAAGTGGAAGGTGTGAGTCTCTGGACGCCATCTCTCCACCAATGCAGAAATGAGATGCCAATCAAGCTGAATGTAGGGGAGACGTGCAAGACCAATGAATCCAGCCTGCTCCAAATAAGGCAATATACGCTCGTCTATAGGGCGTCCAACCTGGTCGTGCCTGGAGGTCGGTTCCCTACGCCTAACAAGGAGCGCTGTAGCGGATGCCTGGAAGAAATACATGAAACGTTATTACCCATGTTGATATTGTGAATCCACAAAGCTTAAAATGGAAGTGCAGTATGTGATTTGGTACCTCATCTAACCAAACAGCTGAGGAACGATGTCTGCCCTGGGAAAGTACTGAATCATCAATGGGGCCTGGCTCCATCTACCCTGCATGTAAGAAGGAAGTGAGATTACATGAAATGAGAAAATGTGATTAAAATATGATAACTACATAATCGAAAATGAAACAACATTCGACAAATTCAAACCACGATATCACCAAACCTTGACGAACTTTGTCCTACTCTGTCTGGACAACTCCTCCTATTGTGACCATCCCGTCTACATAGGCCACAGGTTACTCTATCGGGCCGTTCTCTCCAATCCATTTCCATTGTATATCGCTTTGACCTAGGTTTTCCTTTTCCCCTTGCACTCGCGGGATCAGGAATAAGGCAAGGGAAGTTGGCTGGGGATGGCCATTCGAGTTCATCTCCAATTGGATAGAAATGAGATTCATAACATTGCACTTCATTCGTCCACCTATACCATGGGCCGACAAAGGAAGTCCAATCCACATTAGCAAATCCTGCAGCTGCCATTACATGGGAACATGGCAGTCGGTATATTTGCCATTTGTTGCATGTGCATGAAAGTTGCGAAAAGTCAACCTTATGTGTTCTACCACCACGCTTCAAGCGACCTTTCTCCCGCAAGTACCCGTACGTACCTCGAACAATCCAGTACCTCTATTAAATCGAGTTACTTGATGTGAAGTAGCCCGTGAAGCCCATAAATCTATCTTCTTCTTCGCATAAGTGTGAAAACCTCGCCGCTCATAATGGCATTCCTCGCTGCAGACAGTCTTTCTTCCCAATACATGACACAGTTGTAAAAGATTTTTTTCACCAGCCCACATACAGGTAATCCTCTAGCTCCCTTGATGACAGAATTGTATGTTTCTGACATGTTTGTAGTCATGTACCCAAAACGGTAACATCCATCAAATGCTAGTGTCCAAGACTCCTTGGGTAGGATCATATCTCCATTTGATTGTACTTGATTGAACCACTCTACTGCTTCTTCGTCAATATTCTTCACAAGCTCCATAGACTTCTCGAATTTTCGCGCCTGAGCCTGAAATGCAGCATATGTCACTAAGTTTTTGCACCTTTGATTCTTATAAACTTTGTTGAAATTGCTGGCAATATGCCGTACGCAAAATCGATGCACCGCAAAGGGAGGTTGCCACCCATTTGATTCATCCGCAACAGCCCCAATAATACCAGCCCCCCTGTCTGAGATGATGCATACAGTCTCTTCTCCCCTGTGTCCTATAACCCCTCGTTTCAACTTCCTCAAAAACCATGACCATGCTTCTTTAGACTCAGATGGAGCCAGACAGAATGCTAATGGTAAGATGTGATTGTCTCCATCTACACCACATGCCACGAGTAACACATGCTTGTATTTACCGTATAGAAACGTACCATCAACACTAATAATAGGCCTGCAATGCTTAAAGGCCTCAACGCAAGGACCAAAGCTCTAGAAAACCCACTTAAAATGCGCAAGGTAATCTTATCCACCCCTACTCTACTATCGACCCCAGATTACTTGACTTGATTACATTGAAAAGCTTTGGAAGTTCATTGTAAGATTTGACCCAGTCACCATAAACCATAGCAATTGCTTTTTTCTTTCCTTCCCAAATCCTTCTACGAGAAACCATATACCCATATACCGCCAAACAATGAGACTCGAGCTCCTTTGCTTTGCAATCTGGATTTTTCCGGACAAAACTGATAAACTCTCGAGCTAGGATATTCGAGTCTATCTGTGAATGGTCCTGTCCAAGTAACGGATTAGTGCAAGAATGGGGACCATCAAGCTTGGTGATTACAAAAAGTCCTTCTAGTTTTTTCAAACAAGCTCGTATCCGCCACGGACAACCTTGATCACTTTTACTGCAATGAGCAATCCATAGATTTTTCTTGGACTCATCAACTCGGAAGTTGCAGTGTGTTCTAATGTGAGCAGCTTTCACAGTCTCAATTAGATCATTCTTTGTCTTGAACATCATCCCCTTCACTAATTCTTGGCTATCACAAATATTTGCAGACATAGCATCCATTTCATCTTCAAATGTCACATAGCCATCACCGCCTCCACCTACATTGAAATAGGGAATTGAGTCTCTTACCGAAGCTGACTTGACATTGAATCTCGTGGCAGTGAACTATGTGGGCCAGCAACACCTGCAACGTTTCCCCTTTGAACTTCTTCTCCTACTGTATTGTCATCCTCCTCGTCTACCTCATCTTCGATTGTATCCCCATTTTCATCCACATTAAAACCACCATCAGAGTGATCATCTTCTATCCCGGTAGCAAACACTGGTGCCACTTCCTGTGCTACTCTATTCTCAAATTCTGACAGTGTCTCATCAAATGGCATGGGTTCATATTGTTCACAATGCATGGGCGAAGCTGGCACAGCTCCTTCATTCTGTGAGCGAATATTCGAAGACGAACCAAGCTGCAATTGAAACTGCTGCCCACCAAACATGTCACCATGTTGTTCATTCAACTCATATGGAGCATGAGCTACATTTTCATGAGTCGCAGCTCGATCAGTGATCTTCACAAATATTTCCTGAATTAGCCTAGCACCCAACTCAACAGCAAGCGAAATCAGATCCTCAAAACTGTCATCATCTGCAATTGGCATCAACATATACACAACCCCATGACTCATATAATGTGCGTGTCTGTGTATTATCTCCACATCACTATGATTACAATCCACACCTATCTTGCCACAAATGATTGCCTTAAAATTTTCGAAGTTGGCATTCACCCTAACCTTCACCTTCCCGATGGGCGGCCTGTCATATTGTGGCCCATAATTTCCATCCACTATGTTGCCATGAGCATAAACAATGAACCTTACATAATTAGCCATTCCAAAACCTATCCACAGCAAACTAAAATGTTAACACAACACTTCAAACAACATTCACTCACATTTTAATTCAACAACATGAGTCACAAACCGATATCTTTTACACCACTCAAAACCACTTCCCATCACTACTCCTACACCACTTTTAATCATTTGCATACACTACTCCTATACAACTTTATCGATCTACATCATTCACTCAAAACAAACAAACTCACGTATAATCACATTCCTTATCACTCATGTTCATGTAAACATCATAATCCTCAACTTAAGCTATTGAAGCATTTCATCGAACACCTTATATGCATGAAAAAATTCTCCATGAAAACTCCCTAGATCAGCCAATGCAATTCCGCAAATTTCACATATACACTATATACTACTCCTACAACACTTCATAACTCAGAATCATTCGCTAAAACATCCAGATCTGACAAAATTATACAACCACATACAAGTCCATTTTTCATGATTTTAACACCGAAATTGTGAAAAAATTACACTACACATTGATAAACGATGAACTTACCTGAGATTGGAGAGCTTAATCCGCGCAAAAATCGGTGAAATGGAGATTTGGTGGAGGAATGAGGCTGACCGGCGGAGGAGAGAATGAGAGGAAGAGAGGAAGGAGAAAGGGAGAAATGGGGCTGGAAGAGATTCTGGGGAAATATAAAAGACTAAAGGCACCGTTTGTAACGGCCCTATCTCCCAAGCCTAAAGGTGCCGTTTCAAACGGTGCCTTCCTCGCGTCCCAAGGGCGCCGTTAACAACGGCGCCTTCCCTCAGCCCAAAGGCGCTGTCACTGACAGCGCCTCCACCATCCCCCACCCCCGAATATTTTCCCTCCCCGTCCCATTTCGGGACAAATGCGGAAAAACGCGACCCATTTTCGGTCAAAAACCGTGAAATTACCACCCACTTTGGGTCAGTTCTAATTACTTGTGAATAGTGAGGTAACTGTGGAAGAGTTGAAGGCCTTTATGCAGTGGAGTCGAACTTCTCAATGCTAAGAATGTCGTGCAGTTTTATCTAGAGTAGGGGCCTTGTTTCGTACCCCAAATGTTCTTCAAAGAGGGGGAGAAAGATGCTCAAGGTACGGCCTGAGTAGTATTATTTTAGGCATTTGGCGTTGAAAGTTTGTTGTAGGGGTCATTTCTTACGACATACTACGCCGTGGGTTTGCCTATCATTTTTTGTGAAGTGAGTTACTGATTTTTTTTCTTTTTTTTTGTAAGAAGTACAAGTAAGGGAGGAGTTTCAAACATCAATTAACTTTTGGGTCCAAAATTGACCAATGGCAAGGCATGCAAGAAGGCATCACTGGCTTCTTTAAATAAAAGGCATGAGGTGTAGCTTGACTGTCCCATCCCAAAGGGTTCAACAGCTTGAAAAGGGAAGGCGCCGAGGGAGCTTCTAGTGGTAATGCTAGTGCAAAGAGGGCAAGTGCCAAGTAAGTTGGGTGTGATCAGTTTTAAACCCCTCCTTCATTCAACAAGACAATCATAGAAGTTCTAGTATGGTAGTTGAGGCATTTGATCGCCCAAGGTTTGATTGTCAATCGAAAAGCCCTATTGAAGTGGACTCGAAGGGGCATCATGGGGAGTATGTGCCCAGCCTAGTAGTATTTGAAGGGATATCCGGGCAAGTAAAGTTATCATGCGATGGTAAATGTTTGTTTCGTTAAGGTGTGTTGAGTGAAACTACTAATTAGCTAGGCTATTTTGCTTATGTAAGCATTCTTCTATTAGTTTAGCTTAGCTTTCTTACATTGTGCACTTATTGACCATTTTTCTTACAGAGGAATGTAGAGGATGTTGCGCAAGTTAGTTTGTATGGGAGAAGCTTGCAACAGGATAATCACCAGTTAAGGTCCAAGCGCTCCGATCATGACATGCATTTGATGGAGGTAGATTGACTCTTGCCATAAACCGATTTTACATTAATACCAGTGAGTATGCTCTACTTCAGGCTAAGGGTTTACCATTAAATTCTTGAACAGTGATTTCAGATAAGGGAGAGGCACACCAATCGATATAAGAAAGAAATTTTGGCTACGGAGAGGAAGGTTAAAGAGTGATTGCAACAACTTCGGGAGTGTGAGGCTTTCATCTAAATGAATTTTTGTTGAATAGACAATTATAAGCATGAGCTTTGTAAAGACAATCAGGAGCTTCAAGTTGAATTCATTCGGCTTTAATAGTTTTGGGTGGTAGTCGAAGAGAGCTCACTGAGAGTTGAAGATTTTTTGTGTTTGTGATGCGCAAATGATACTGCAAACACACGAGTTGCAAGATCAAGTAGGCTGAGCCAGGTTAGACCTTTAAAAGTCCTATAAGGATCTATACAGTGCTAGAAAGGAGGCGGATGATCTCTCTAAATGCATGAAGGCCTTAAAGACTGAGATCATCGCTTTTAATGCTGGATAGCATGAGCCTACCCTTAATGAATATTTTGGCAGTTAAGATAAGGTGAAGGAAAAAGTGAAGATTTAGTATGGGGTGATCAATGAGGTCATTTTGTATATCCACGGTCAGTGAACCTGCAGTACAGTTCATTGGGAAAACTTCCTTAACTACTTCTACGAGGAAAAGTAGAGGAGGGTGGGGCAAGGGATGAGGATGAGAATGCGACTGATGGTGGTGGTGAAGGTGGTCTAGTCATTCAAGATGCTATGAGACTGACTAAAGGTTGTGGCCAATCAGAAGTTGACAGAACGGTACACAATGTTGGCCTAGTGGGGTAGTGTATTGAAACTGGCTTAGGAGCCCAAACAATCTGGCCAAGACTAAGCTATTGTTGTTGTTGGAGTAGAAAAAGGTATGTGGCCTGCTTTACTAGGTGAAGAAGTAATAATTCTGGTTGGATGATAGGAATCGTGGGTTACTTGGATGAATAACCCGAGCTAGAGCTAACGACTTATTGAATTTAGCTTAAAGGATCCTTGCAATTAACTAGAACGATGATGAATTAGGCTATCTCAAAGGATATATGATACACTTCGGAATAGGATTAATTTTGATGTGCTTAAGCATTAATAATTCATCATTAGAGGAGATCATGCTCATGGTCACGCCTATGAAAGAGATTGCATTTGGACATCGAGCACTAATGGAGATCACACCTACCATCGCGCCCATGATGGGAATTGCACCCATGACAAAGGGCGTTATCACATCATCATCAAAAGCGAAGGAGACCCAAGGAGATAAAAGCATCATCATGCCGGTGACGTTGTCTGTAACTAGGCAAATCACACCGCGACTAACAATTTTGCAATGATGAAATTCGATCTAAAGGGATCACAATGCCCACCTCTATTTTCTGTGCTGTTTAGCGCTTTGTTTTCCATTTTAATTGTTTGTCTTTTATTTTTTCATGTTTACCGCTGCCTAATTTATGGGAGTATAAAAGGGTTATTAATGATATATTTAGCAACTTCATGCTTGTTTTTGCCTTCGGTAAATATTATATTGTCCTTCTGTGATGGATTAGCTTTTTGAATAAGATTGAGATTTCTTTTCAAGATTGTTCTTTGTTGTTTCTTGTCATTGTGCATAATATTGATTGATTGGAACAACTAGTTCGATTCTATCTTTGATGCATTATATCTAAGGATTTAGTCAATCATATCCTTTTATATTCCAATTTTCATAAAATCAAAAAATCTAAAACACACTTAACCCTAGATCACGATTAACACACTAGATCCTCAAATTGTCATGACCCTAGGGTGCCTTAGGCAGGATAATCCGCTATAACAATAAGGAAGCATAGGAATGACCCCATTATCACTCAAAGGCTTCACTTTTTGTTTAGAAGCATATCCACTCCTCAGGTAACTAAGGTGGCATACAATACCCCACTAATAGAACTATAATGGGAAAATAATGAAAATTCATTCTATCACAAGACCATAGATACGACCATAAAGCTACAAGTATAATTTATATCTCCATAATTGAGGTTTATAATAGAAGCTCTCAGTGGCCCACAGGTTACCTCATATGTACATCTATCTTCTAATACTTACCTGTGGAAATCCTCTGTCTAGTCTCTACTAGAGATAAGCTATGACAACAATCTATAAGGGTGTGAGTGAACCACAACTCGGTGAAGTGTAATCCTCACACTATATCGTTCATGCAAAAGCAACCAAGTTATTTAGTGGCCTAAGCAAAATGTAGCAAGCACATGACAAATGTAAACCCCTTAATTTCAGGGTTTAATTGGAGTAAACCCTAACCTTAGTCAAATCGAAACTTCAAAAGTCAATAATGATCAAGGCATGCTAGTAGTTTTAACCCGATAATCTCGCACTCGAAACCTGAGAACAGTAGAAATGAGCTAATAGTGGATTATAGTTTGGAATAATATAGGATAACTTAAAAAGATCAGATTTGTCAAAATTTTGATCTTTTCAGACCCAAACAAGATCAGTTCTCGAAAAACTTATCCTAGTGCTCGAGATAGTAAACATATTCCAAAAATTAATATAGCTTCGTAATTTCATAACGATACATAAAATATCAGTTTCATAATTTTACGGTATCTAAAAATATTAGATATAACGGTTTTACACGTATTTTTTCTACTATCGGTATTTCATTTGTCTAGTCTACCATTCATCATACTATTTTTACTATTCACTACTATTCACCTATCTCTTACAACTTACACACCTATCTCTTACATTTTCTTTTCCCATAAGACTTTATACACAACTTCTCTTACACTTTATTTACTTTTCATTACAAAAGTACAAAACAAATCAAATCTCTCCCTCTCTCTCTCTCAAATCACACTGACTCCACCCCTACCCCCCCTCTCAATTTCTTTTATTTTTAATTAATTTTATTATATCCAAATTCCCTCCACATTTATCTATAAATACCACTTCTCCATCCATTTCTTTCACACCTCTCATTTACATAACTACACTCTCTCAATTCTCTCCACAAACCTCTTCAAACAATTCTCTCAAAAAACTCTCTTTTTTCTCTTTAGAAAAGAAATTCACCCAGTTGCTCTTTCATCCATCTTATGTAAAATTTCTAAACCCTCTTCCGTCTTTTATGAAACATAACATGAACACTTTGTATGTTATGATTTCTAAAACCCCGTGAGCATTATGCTAGGGTAGTATTCATAGAAACAACAACTTGTTCATGTCATTGTTCAAAACCATGATTGTTTATGTAGTTGTTATGTTCATATTTTGTTTATGCTTTAAGCTAACTTCCTATACGTATGATGTAAAGTATTTGTGTGTGTATATATATATATATATATATATATTAGAGCTTAAAAGCTCACTAACATAACATCTTATTATGCTTTTATTATTATGCTCTTACTATTCTTGCTCTTATTTATTACTCATAATAAATAATGTATGCCCCTAGATTTTATTTTATGTTTTATACTTTAACCTTAGAACCGAGAGTCAACCGGAAACCTTAAAGTTAACAAATCTATAACAAATCTTAGTAAATTTAGATCCGGCAATCCCGCGTTCTTAACCCTTGCACAATAAAATTGAGTTAATCATAGATTATAGTCTATAATAATATAATGAAGCTTGAAGATATCAAATTCGTCAAAATTTATTTCGTTTCGGACCCGAATGGGATTAGATCTGGAAAAACGTGCCTCGGTGTACCGAACGGTAAAAATATTCCGATAACACCGTTAATCATAATAATATAAGGATTCCAAAAATATCAATTTTAGACTTTTTCGGTATCTAAAAATATTATATATAACTTATTTACGTGTATTTTCTTTACTACGGGTATTAATTTGTCTTATCTACTATTCATGCCACTATTCTACACTATTCACTACTATTCATCTTTTTCTACTTTGTCTTATTGCCTATTCTTACACTATCATACATATTTCTTACAATTTACCTTTTTATAAAACTTTATTCACATCATACCTTACACATTATTACTTTTCATTAATAAAAATACAAAACAAATCACTCTCTCTCCCCCTTACATCAAGAACTGACGCCCCCCCTCTCCTCTATCTATCTATTTTTTTCTTTTCAATTTATTTTATTCACACTAAATTCCTCCATATTTATCTATAAATATCCCCTCTCCCTTCATTTCTTTCACAAACTTCTCAAACATAACAAAACTCTCCCAAAATCACTTCTCAAATATTCTCTACAAAATTTCTTCTCATCTTTCCATATTCTCACTATCTTCATACCACGACAACCTCTCTTTTTCTACCATCCATTTCTCTACATTAGGTAAAAACTCCTATAATTATTCTTATGTTCATGTAACTTAACATGACCATAGTGTATATTTTCTAGACTTATGAGAGTTAAGAAAGCAATAATATATTCATGTTTTATTTTTGTTCATGCAAAATTTTATTATTGTATTGTTGCTATGTTATGTTTTATTATCCATGTTTCTAATTTAACTCCTACATGTTAGTAAATATATTTATGTGTGTGTGTGTGTGTATATATTTCTTAGAGCATATAACCTCACTAACATGACTTTTATTTATGTTCATGAAATTTATTTCTTTCTTTCTCGCAATATATTTATATATTTGATGCTTTTATATTAAGACTATTCTTTCTAGTCTTAAACTTGTTATTATCAAGTCAAAACAATTTTTCTTATTTTTCTTTTTGAACTTGCCCATGTTTAAGTCCAGGAAGCCTTGATACAAGCTAAGACTTCCAATACTAGATATTTATTATGTGCTTATTTCATTTCCATATCTTCCATCTTTCATATTAATTATTTTTGTCATGTTACTTAATTATAAACTCATGTTCATGCATGATCATGTTGTTGTTGTCTTAATAAAAATAAAAAAGTTCTTTCCTTTAATAAAGAAAATAAGCTAAAGTCACCATAAAAAAGTAATCTTGTCACTTAGGAAAAGTTCTACTAAAATTTAGAATTTTGTTTCAACAAAAATTCTTTTCAAAAGTTTTAGACAAATTCATCATAAATTTTAGTGTGTTGTTATGCAAAAACTTTTTCAAAATTTAACTAACTAATTATTTACTCTCTTTTCAAACTACCAAAATAAAATTATCATTTAAAACCTTAGGGTTGATAATTCTTTGTTATACAAATTCTTCTTAAAAACTTATTTATAAGACCCACACTAACATATTAATAAATACAAAGATCAAGACAAGCTTTTCAAACCAAGTTAAAATTAACTCCCCAAGTAAAGTCTACTTAACGAATGAAATTGGTAGATAATTTGAAATGACTAAAATTTTAGAGCTTAAATTATCTTTTAAGAAGTTAAGGAAAAATAATTATATTTAGAAATAACCAACTTAATGACTCAAAAGTTTTTAGTTTTATTCCCAATAACTTAAAATAAATTTGTCAAGCTTCACTTTTTCAAACTATTAAGGTAAGTTGTTTTATGAAAAATCATTGATTAAGATAATATCATTAGAATCATGTGTATAATATGAGTTTACATATGTATTAAAATGATTTTTCAACTTTATAAATATCTATATGATTGCTATGAGATTTTTGGTTGATATAAAGTTTGGAAAAATTATGTTTTTTTAAGGGCTGGGAGATTCGTGACTATTCTGTACCATGCCATTTTAGAACACAAATGACCTTTTATGATAAAAATAACCTTATAATTAGATAGATCTTTTCGAGTAGGTAGAAAAGACATATAATATGCAAAATTCCAAGTTAAAATGAGCAAGTTATTGTCGTTTTAAATTGGAATTTCACCTCATACGAATTTTAACGAACTTAGTAAAATAAAATAAGTAAATTTAAGTAGAACTTTCAAGAAATACTCATTTTGGGATTTCTCTTATTTAGGGCGACGGGATGGAGACTTTTCTTACCCGAAAGTTTATTTTGACTAGTGGAGTACCACAATGGCCGAGTGAGTTTATTTCCTACATTCTTGTAGTTATGTTCTTGCTTGTAGAATAGTGGCACTAGAATAAGGAAAATATAAAATAGGAAAGTACATGTGCTTTACATATATGATTAATTTATGTAAGTATATCAAGGCGGGAATTGTTTATAATCAATATTTGATTTAGTATAGAAATGATATGTTTACAAATTTTATGGTCACCCTTAAAATATCTAATATTATGCCATGAGTACTTAATTAAACTGATTCAAGCGTAACACATAGTGGGTCATATTGCATTCATTACACACACTTGGTAGGATAAGGGCATGGTAATGAGGTCCGTAGAGCCTAAAACTCTACATAACGGCAAATGGTTGCCCAAATAAATTTAACTGTGAGTAGATACCCGAATGAACTGCATTTTATCGGTTAGTAGTGACTTGCATAAAACTATAGAAACCTTATTTGTGAAGAGTGGTCTATATGGCCTGGAACACCTAACCCCGAATGGAGGGCATAAATCCATTCCACAAATGATTCTCGGAAAATCATATGCTTAACTAAATAACTTGTTTGATTATTGGTTGTTCAAGTACTTTACTGTGGAAATAGCTCTCACTAAGCAAGTAAGCTTACCCCCTCTTAGATACCTTTTTCAGCACTCGTACTTGTGATTGAAGCCCCGAGGTTTTTGATTCAAAAGCTTTTGGATGAAGTCAAGGACTAGAAGTAGACTTAGACTTTTAAGTAAAACTCCGGTGTAATTATTTTGATTAGACTATGATAGACTTAATATATTTTGATAGAGGAATGCCCTTTTGATATTTGTAAGACTCCCTATGCTTTATATTTAAGATGCTTTTGTTATGATTTTCATTATTAATTGCTATTATGAACATCTTCTTAATCAACTTGTTTCAATGTTTGGTCCTCTATGATTGTGAAGGTACGCCTTACACCTAATATCGAAGCTTTTGGGATGACTAAGGTTGTTATACTTAAACTTTAATATTGAGTGTAGCAGACTGTCACATTTAAGGTACTTTGGGGTGTGACAAATAAGACTAGTTATCTTCTAGTCTTAAACTTGTTCTCATCAAGTCAAAGCATATTTTGGGACTTGTCCATGATCTAAGTCTTGAGAGCCTTTTACATGATCTAAGACTCCAAATTTTTTTCTTCTTTTTCTTTTCTTTAAACTTTCTTATGCTTTTCTTTTCTCTTTATGGCACTTGCACATTCTGAGTTTTGGGAAGCCTTGATGCAAGCTAAGGCTTCTCAATACTTGAATTATTTTATCATAGCTACAAGCTCATATTAATGCATGATCATAATGTTGTTTTCTTAATTAAATTTTCAAGGAAATAAAAAGGAATTCTTTTCTTTTATAAAAATAGGACTAAAATCTCTATAAAAATAATTCTTAATACTTAGGAGAAAATTTCCATTAAAACTTAAGATCGTGACTCAACAATATCCTTTTCAAAATATTAATAAGTTCATCTTGGAATTTTGCACGTTGGTCGGCGCTTCGGGATATGAATCGGCTTAAAGCTATTATTCTGCTGGTGAGTCTTTGGATGTCTTTAATCAACTTGGGTAGAAGCATGTTCAGTAACGCCTAAATTTCTTTTCAGGATTTGCCTCAATTGCTCATTGTGTGATCATTTATCCTAAGAATTTTCAAAATGATGCCCTGAATAGACACTTTTAGGAATTCAGTTTCATCCAGTATTGCCTTAGTCGATTGAAAGTTTCTCATAGGTCAATGAGATGGTCATCAGGATTTATGTTTTTCACTATCATGTCATTAACATAGACTTTCATGTTTCATCCAATTTGTTCTTTAAAGACTATGGTAACTAGTCTTTGGTAGGTGGCCTTGACATTTTTTAGATCAAACGACATCACCTTATAACAATATGTGCCAAAGTCCGTGATGAACAATGTTTGTACGTAGTCCTTTGGTTTCGTCATTATCTAATTATAGCTAGAAAAAAACATCCATGAAGCTTAGCAAGGCATGTCTGGACATGGAGTTGATAAACTAGTCTATCTTGAGGAGGGGACAACGGTCTCTAGGGCATGGTTTGTTAATGTCAATATATTCAAGAAATATTCTCCATTTGTCATTGGTTCTTTTTACCATGACCACATTGGTGAGCTATGTGGGATATTTTTCCTCTCTAATGAAGCCTACCTTTAGTAATTTCTGAACTTCTTCTTCTATGGTGGCTTGTCGGGCGGTGGCGAAGTGACATCATTTTTGTTGTACCAACTTCACCTTTAGATCAATGCTAAGCTTATAGGTGATGACCTTTAGGTCAATTCCCATCATGTCAGTAGGTGTCCAAGCGAATATGTTGCTATTGTCTCAGAGGAAACAAATTAGTTCATCTTTGAACTTCCTTAGCAATGTGGAATGATCTTGCTGATTTAAATCCCGAAGTTTTATGAACAATTAAAGCTTAAACCCTAATTAGAAGTCAACCGGATTTCTAAAGTCAACAAAACCCTAGTCTACTATAACCTCTTAAGTCTGGCATCCCTGTTTAAGAAATCCTAAGAGAGTAAGAAATACTTTAGGGAATAGAATAGTTTGTAATCATCTAAGGAAGCTTAAAAAGATCAGTTTAGTAAAACTGCGACTCATTTTGAACTCAATCGGACACAGTTCTTGAAAAACGTGTCTCGGGGCTCATAATAGTAAAAATATTCTGAATATACCGTTAGTCTCGTAAAAATATAAGATTTTCAAAAATATCAATTTCGTAATTTTTTGGTAGCTAAAAATATCATATATCGTATTTATACGCGTATTTTCTTTTTACCGGTACTTAAATTATCATGTCTACTTTACATTACACTATTTACTACTATTTTACACTATTTATCTATCTCTACTTTTTCTTACAACCTACTCTTACAACCCATACCTCTATTTCTTACACATTTTCTTTTCTAATACAACTTCACACCTTTCATATCTTACTTTTAATTATCAAAAATATCAAAAAAAATAAATTTCACTCCCTCTCTCCCTCCTAATTAGTGCCGGCCCCTCTCCCTCTTCTCTCCAATTTGTTTTATTTTTATTTATTTAATTAACACAAATTATCTCCCACATTTTCCTATAAATACCCCCTCTTACTTCCACTTTTTTCACACCTTTCTAACACTAAAGTTACTCTCCCAAATTTCTACAAAAAATCTCTCCTAAGAAGTTCTCTCTAGTTTAGTTCTTTTAGGTAATTTTTTCTTCAAATCCTCTTTATGTTCATTTACTTAGTATGAGCTTAGTGTGTGTTTTCTAAACCATGAAGGTTAAAGAAAGCAACAATAGGTTCATGTTTTGTTTTTGTTCATGATCTAATTTCTTTATGTTGCTTTTATGTTTATAACTATCTAATATATCTATGTAGCCTTATATATCATTTAGAGCATATAAGCTCATTTGTTTTGCAATTTATTTACTTTCCTTGCAATTTATTTATATTCATATTGTTTTTTTAAGACTATCTTTCTAGTCTTAGACTTGTCCTCATCAAGTCAAAACATTTTCTTTTTCTTTTAGGACTAGTTTTTTCTTAGTCCCCGGGATACCTTGATGAAGCTAAGGTTCCAGTACTTGATTTATTTCCTTATTAGCTTATTATTATGTTTCTTTATGTTCCATAACTTTATGATTCATATTCATGCATGAACATAATGATTTTTGTCTCAACAAAATAAATGAAGAAATGTTTTCTTGAAAATAAAGATTCTTTTCTAGAAATAAGAAGTAATTTTTCTTAAACAAACTTTTCTAAGAAATCTAGAGGAGCTCATAAACAAACATAGAAAAGAACTTTTTGGAAATAAACAAAAGTTTTACTAAAACTTCACTTTTTATCAAGTATTAGAAATTCTTTTCATCAAAATGGAATGATCTCAAGAAACAAAGAAATTATTTCTATAAACATAGAATTGTCATTACTTTCAAAAAGTGTTAAAAACTAAGCTTAGAAAATAAATCATTCCTTAGGAATTTAAAGAAATTATGGAAATTAAATTTAGGAAAAGAAAATACTCATTTGAAATAACTTAAGATATTTTCAAAGCAAAATAAAAAGGAATATTTCAAAAGTTCTCACTTTCTAAAAATATTTAAAAGACTTTACTTTTCATAGTTTGAGGCAACTTCATTAACTTCATACATTCAATATGAGTCACTTAACATATGTTTATACATTTCAAAGGTTTTACAAGCTATTATATTACCTATCTCTTCAAAATGAGCTTTGGATAAAAGAAGGAAAACAAGTTTATAAAAATTCGTGGTGAATCTATTCGCCACTTTTTCGAAACCCATATGACTTAGTTTAATGAAAATAAGTCTAGAAATAGATAGATCTTTTCGAATAGGTTGAAAATGGTATATTATATGCGAAATTCTGAGTTAAAATGAGCAAATTATGGTCATTTTAAGTTGAAATTTCCTCTTAAACGATTTTATTGCGATTTTAAGAAAAGTTTAGAATCTTCAAGGATAGAAATTTCATGAAAGACTCATTTTGGGTATTTCATCTTGTTTAGGTGGAGAAGGAACCGAGATTACTTTCCCAGAAGATTACTTTGATTAGGATCTATCGACATGGAGTGAGTTAATCCTTTACTAAATTACATTTCCTTGTTTGTGCTTGTAAGTAGTAGCACTAGCACTAGCAATTAAGAAAAAGATAAATAAATAATTGTTGTGTGACTTGGAATTATGATTGGTTGAATATAAATTAAGAATATCGAAAGAAGTTTTGATAAATAAATTGTGATTCTTGTATTGATATGATGAAAATTGTGTTGATCGCCTTTAACTTGAACTCAACATTATTTGGTTAAATATATATTGAAATTAAATCATGCATATCATAATTGTGAGTCACATTTATTTCACTATTATTCTTCGTGTGGGGAAACGAGGAAATGGTAGTGGTGGCTAGTAGGAGCCGGAAAGTCTACATGGGCTAGTAGGAGCCGGAAAGTCTACATGGGCTAGTAGGAGCCGGAAAGTCTACAGAGCGAGCATGAGCTGGTAAATCTGCAAATATTGATGGTCGTATGTGCCTGTAACCTCCCAACCCTCGACATGGAGGGCGTAAAATCCATGCTACACTTGATTTTCGGTTAATCATGTGTATTTTGTTTGCTCATATGTTTGGTGCATTCCCATATGATTGTTTAAATACTTGTTTGAATTATGGAAATGTCTTGTAGATGGAATTATCTCACTAAATTAGATTTGCTTATACCCTTATAGCTTTTTGTTATAGTATGATTACCTTTGGTTGGCCCCAAGGAACCTCGTATGCCAGGTACGAGTTTAAGCTACTAGGAGTTTTTGGGAGAAGCTATATGTATTTAAGTTTTGAACATAGGCTTTTAGGAAAATCTCTATAGTAGGCTTGTGTTATAGTTGTTGTTATCTTGTTGATAGACTTTTAAGACGGGGGAATGCTCCTAAGATGATGTAAGGAATTATTATTTAAATGAAGGTTTCATGTTTATCTATATAAGTTCATGCTTGCTTTTATTATCTACTTAAATGTAATACCCCTATGAGTCTCCTACTATCTTAGAAGCACACATTGCATGTGATATCGAAGTTCCTGCATGACTAAGGTTATCATTCATTAGCTTTAATATTATATGCGGCGGACTGCCACGTTTAAGATACCCTCCGGGGCATGATAGCTGACCGAGGTGAGATCCTTATAAAGTGGGATTTCTTCTATTTGTTTGGTCAACTCTACTTTTGCTTAGTGGAGGTAACCCTTTTTTGGTCTAGTTAATCAAGGAATGAGTCTATTTGGCATACTGCATCTCTTGCTAAAGCTCGAACATATAACTTTCGACACAGGTCCTAATCTCCTCTGCATACACTAACCCCAGATAATGTATGGAATTTTGCCTTCAAGTGGATTAGGGAGGGGACCGTTTGGAAAAGAAATAAGGAAGGTAAACTCATTATCATATTATTAGATGACCAGTAGTCCATTACTGAGAACATACTTCATTTTAAGCCTTGTGCTTGTCATCACCTAGTCTCATTGACAAGGTGACGATCCTTCTAACCTTGATGATTATTGAATCTAAAGATCTCATGTTTGGATCTTGTCATCACTAAGCCTATCGAAGGTATGGCCGGAGATGAATGATAAGTCTATTTTACTCTATTCTATTCATAGGAATTTGAGTTTAATTCGATCCATTTATAGATAAATTCCTATGATGGTGCTTTTATCATCTAAATGTTGTTTTTTCAACTCTTAAAATCAAAAGAAGCAGAAACAATGTGACTTGAATTGGATTGGGGCAAAACAACAACAATTGTGCAAAACAAAACCTGATCGAGCCCTGCCAAAAGACCTATCGAAGGCAAAACATCAAGGAAAAATAGTCCATCATGCCCTACATTGAGGCCTCAACATTTGTTTTAAGGTGATCGATCCCTGCACTTTATGAGAGAGCTTCTGTCGTGCCACAATGTTGAGCCCTGAATCTACCCCATGACTAAAGTTGGACAAAAATCATACTTTTGTGAGGAAAAGCAAACTTGGATCAAATGCTACCTTCGAGCCCTTGACGATCGTGATTTAACCTTTGGTTGGATCTAGAACAAAACCTTAAGCTTATTGATAGAATACCGTAGCTTAGGTCAAGTCCTTGACTTAGCCTGTGAAAAGTCATCTCCTGAGCTGGCAATTTAGACGCATGCGCATGAAATAAAGAGTGAATTCCATTATAAGAATCTGCCATATCAGCAAATAAAATCATTATGGTTTCTGTGCCCCTAGCCTATAAATAAACTTGCATAGGCATGCGAAAAAAAAAATATGTATCATTTGTACAAATTTTCTAACATAGTATAGAGAGAGAGAAAGAGAAAATTCTTTAGCAAAAGAACTATTTCTTTTTGCTTTGGAAGTCTTGTAGTTTGCTGGATAAATTCATTATAACCATAACGCTTGTTTTCTGCAACGACCTATGCTTAATTTGTAAATTCTTCTTAAATTCCATTTTATTTCTTCAAGAATTTGTGCTTAATGATTGCATCCATGGAGAAATAAATATTTAACTTAGGGTTTGTGAATCTAAGACCTGATTCATGTGATTTCAAAATGTTTTAACGATTATTATTGGGTATTTGTAATTAGTAGCTAAAACTTAACTTTGTGGGTCTAAATGCATGGTGCACCTTTTAGATTCATATATGATTTCAACCAAATAGATTGATAAATCATTCTTTTGAATAAATCTGAGCTATTAATAGAATTGTTCATAATCACCTTGAGAGAAGAATGGTGAAATTTTCTGTCAATTGTTTTTAAAATTCATTACGTGGATCTAGATCACTGATAACTTGTGAAGAGATTCCGGTAGTCTGGTCTGGATCTAGAATTACTGACCTTAAGAGAGGCTTTAATTTACATTTGTAAGTCCGACGGTACAAACATACCAGTATACAACTTTATGAGCTTGTTAAGGAACCACATGATAAGGACTTGCTGAAGCAACCCCTAAGGCTTTTCTTCTTGCATTAACAAGTTTATCTTGCGATTTGCCCTGAAAATCTATGTTCATTCACTAATTTTAGTATAACTTATGTTTTCATTATGATCTTCTAAATTTTCTTTCGATAGATAATAGATGAATGTGAGTAAGGTAGATGCCAACGATCCCTTGGAATACACGTAATATTTTCTATGCTACTTCGCTAGGCGCATGTGTCTGGTGTTGGTAGTTGCTTCTAAAGTTGAATGGAATTTATTAGCTTTATAAATTTTCAAAAATTTCAACTTCATGTATTCTTTAAAATGATTTTAACCCAACGAACCAACCAAGTTTTCTAGCATTGTTGCCAAGGATCGGTATTGGATTCATGAAAATGAAGCTTAATGATGAACTCATATTTTACATACATTTTGTGGATAAAATTGATACAGATTTGATAGAAATCAAGTGGAATTTGTATTTATAAGTGTAAATTTTGTGAAATCAGGTCAACAAAGAAGTAGTGAGCAAATTCCAAAACAATTGGTTGAAGATCAACATGTACGCCGGCTCAAAAGCACCCAACGCCGCCGGCGTAGAGGCTGTGTAGAACGACCACAGAAGCCAATTTCTAACGTAGTCTTCATCAACCAGCCAGGGTAGAAGAAATTTGGAGCAAACATTTGGAATAAGGAGTTACGCCGACAAATTCTGCATTAACGCAGCCGGCGTTGAGCCTGTGTACTTTGTCCACAGATTACAAATCCTTAACACAGGCTCGAATGCAGCCAATGTGGGGTTTGATGAAGCAAGGAACGCCGACCTTTTGGGATTCAACGTAGCCAGCGTACTTTTCTACGTATAATCCTCTAGGAAATTTTGAATGATGATCTACGCAGGCCAGATTTGAAGCAACACAGCCAGCGTTCATCAAGCGTAAATTGAAGAGGCACTTTTCATACAACGAACGCCGGCCAGATCCACATTTACGCTGTCGGCGTACATTTTGTAACTACCGGCGTACATCTATATCAGTTTATATTCTTCACGCAATTTTGCTCTATTTAACAGTGTTTTTGAGAAAGAAAAAGAGAGAAAGAGACACAAAAATATTCAGAAAGATTAAACAAAATGTTCTTGTTTGTTTTCTTTTAGGGCACTAAGACCCTAATGTTCTAGCAATTTAGAGTGGATTAGGGTTTAGCTACAATCAAGCGTTGCCTACAATTGTGGGATTTTGGATTTGGAAATTCCCGTTTCTGAAAAGGAACCATTTTTAAGGTGTTTTCAATCTCTATTCTTTTATGTTTATGCTTGATTGTATATTGAGATGCATGTTTTCATTGTCAATTATGAATATGTATGAATGGATTGATGATTTGATGCATGAATTGAATTGATATTGGTGTTGATTATTTGGGAATTTGATTATCTTTGTTTGTAATCTGTTTAGTTTATGCCTGATCAACATAGATTAGATAGAAAGGATTAAAGATACCTGAGAAGGATTCAATGATCCGCACAAGCAAAACTTAGGTTTTTGAATATGATTTGTCATAGAGATATGTAAATCTGTGATAGAACTTGAGAATTCATTAATCTTTATGCGGTTAGGGTTACAAATTTGGGTCACTTAACGGTGCTTGTTTTGTATTCTTAACTAGAATAGTAATTTTGGTGAGAGCAAAATGCTATTAACCTGAAATCATAGATAAATTATCTTAATAGGATAGTTTATGCTATGAAAGATTTTGTTACATCGAGAGGTGAGCAATTCTTAGATGAATTTGATCAAATCCCAAGTAATCAATGTTATATATCAATTTAAAGCATGAGTCATTTCACATGAGAATAGAAATACATCATTCATATATCATCTGCATCTCCTAAACCTAAATCCCTCGTTATAGTTGCTGGAACATATGGTTTTAGTTCTTGATAAATCATTTGAAATCTAGTTTTTAATTTAGATCAACATAGATTAATTACACATCTGAAAAATCAATTGCTTAGATTAGGGTAAAAGTTTAATTCTAGTAATTAGCCATTAGCTCCCTGTGGATACGACTTGGACTTTCCAGAATATACTGCTTTGTACCCGGTGATTTTGCTGACCGGTTAAGTAATCCACTCGTATTTGAAATTAAAATCTTTAGAATATTGAGAAGTGTGGTTTACTGCAGTTTCAATTTGGCGCCGTTGCCGGGGAGCTTCGGTTGCTGATATTAGAATAGGATTTACACCCTTAGACTAAGCATATTCTCTATAAAAAAATAGTTTACCTTGATTCGTGTGTTCTTGTATGTCAGGTGAACAGGTCCAAGATTTACCCTACGACCCTGAGATTGATCGGACTTATCACCGCCGACTAAGAGAAAGACGAGCAGATAATACGAGAGCAATGGAAAGAAACCAGCAAAATTAATCCCCCACCTGTCAATGAGCGACAGAATGAAAATCCTCCTATTGGGCAGCAACAATTGCCTGTTCCTGTTATGGGCAAATAACAATAACCCTCCAGCTCCAGGAAATGAGGTTCACAGACCAATGTGGGAACTATTCATGCCCACAGTTGATGGAGTTGCACCATCTATTGAGTGGCCTGCTATTCAAGCCAATAATTTTGAATTAAAGCCATCACTGATACAAATGGTGCAAGGAGATCAATTTGGAGGAAGCAGTTTTGATAACCCCCATGATCATCTGAAGAATTTCTTGCAGATCTGTTCTACAATCAAGAGTAATGGGGTCTCCACTGATGCAATTCGCCTTCGATTATTCCCTTTCTCATTAAGGGATAAGGCAAGAAGTTGGCTAAATTCATTACCTCCACATTCTCTTACTAATTGGGATCAGTTGGCACAACAGTTTCTGGAACAATTTTTTCCTCCAACAAAACGATCCAATTGAGGAATGAAATCTTTTCCTTTCGGCAATATGAAGGTGAAGTCTATATGAAGTATGGGAAAGATTTAAGGAGCTTCAGACGTTGTCCTCATCATGGAATCTCTCTTCATGATCAAATGAGAATTTTCTACACATCTCTTGGAGATTCCTTGAAGACAATGATTGATGCAACAGCAGGTGGCAGTTTGATGTATAAAAGTGCTCCTGAGGCCTATGATCTGATTAATGGGTTGGCTCGTACTACGTTTCACTGGCATAATGAACGGAACAAACCAAAACCGGTTAGTGCCATTTATGAATCAGACGGTTTCAAATTACAACAACAAGTGGATTCACTTACGCACAGATGAAACACATGCAACCTATGTCAGGAGCTGGACCAAGTCATAAGCCACACATGAACATGATCTCTTATGATGATCCTCACATGAGCTATTTGGAGTACCCTGTGGAAGATTCTTCTGCTTCATATTCTGGTAATGCAAGCTAACTATGTTAATCAATATGACAGGAATGCTAGGAATTACAATCCATACTCCAACACTTATAATCCTGGATTGAGGGATCATCCAAACTTTCGATGGAGCAATCAAAATGCACCTAGAGCATTACCGCCACCACAAATGATGCCTCAACAACATTCCCAACCACAAAAGGAGAAGGATAAGACAGTTGAGCTTTTGCAAGAAGTGTTGAAACAACAATCAAATCAAGCTTCCATTATTTTGGATTTGCAAACTCAGTTAGCTCAGTTGTCTGAAGCATCTAGGCACCGACCTCAAGGTACTCTTCCAAGTACCACTGACAAAAATCCAAAGAAGATGTGAAGGTAATCACTCTCCGAAGTGGAAAAGAAATTACTAAGAGTAATGAAGGAAGAAATCAAGATGGGAAAAAGACTGATGAGGAACAGAAAGGAAAGATGATTGATGACCAAAGCACTGGAAGGCATGAGGAAAATGATGAGAAGGTATCTGACACCTATACTAATATACCCTCATCAAGTAATGAAAAAAGGAAGAGAAAAGAGGAAGATAGTATGCCACGAAAGCCAGAAATGAAGCCGTATGTTCCACCCATTCCTTTTCCTGGAAGATTGAAGCAGCAACAACTGGATCATCAATTTGAGAAGTTTTTAGAAGTATTCAAGAAGCTGCACATTAATATTCCTTTCATGGATGCACTTGAATCCATGCCATCTTATGCAAAGTTCATGAAGGATATTCTTACAAAGAAAAGACGCCTAGCTGAACATGAGACAGTTATGCTCACTCATGAGTGTTCAGTTATTCTTCAGAACAAGATGCCTCCAAAGTTAAAGGATCCGGGTAGTTTCACTATTCCTTGTATCATTGGTGAATCATACTTTGATAAGGCACTTTGCGATCTAGGAGCAAGCATAAATCTCATGCCATTCTCAATCTTTAAGAAATTGGGTCTAGGAGATTGCAAACCAACTACGTGTCTTTACAACTTGCTGACAGAAGCATAACATCCAAAGGAGGATGTTTTGGTCAAGGTGGATAGATTTTTATTTCCAGCCGATTTCATTGTTCTTGATATGGCTGAAGACCGGGAGATTCCTCTAATTTTGGGAAGACCTTTCTTGGCTACTGGACAAGCCTTAATTGATGTAGCACAAGGAAAACTGACACTACGGCTATGGATGAGCAAGTCACATTTGATGTGTTTCGATCTCTCAAACATTTAGCTGGTAATGATACTTGCTTTCATCTTGATACTATTGATCAATTGACTCAGGAATACAGCATGGATAATTCTGAGATGGGTGAGTTTCCCAAGCATGTGTTTTCACATGAATGGAGTGATGATGAGCTTTTTCACTCCTGAGGAAGATGACTTGCTACTGAGTATGGATGAGTGTGACAGCCCTAATGAGGAAGTAGATAATCACTTGATGGATGAAGTTGCTGGAGTTTGGATAAAATCACCTCAGTTTGAGCCTTTAGAGGCTAGTACAAAGAAGTTGAGTCCATCCATACAAGAACCACCTCAACTTGAGTTGAAACAGCTTCCTAGTCACCTTAAGTATGTATTTTTAGGTGACAATAATACACTCCCAGTTATTATTTCTGTGGAGTTATCATCTGAACAAGAACACAAGTTGATTGAAGTGCTTAAAAGACATAAGGAAGCGATTGGGTGGACAATTGCAGATATTCATGGAATCCATCCGTCTGTCTGTACTCATCGGATCCTCATGGAAGCTGAATGTAAGCCAACAGTCCAACCACAAAGAAGACTCAACCCTACTTTGAAAGAAGTTGTAAAGAAGGAGGTATTAAAGTTGCTTGATGCTGGTATCATATATCCAATCTCTGACAGTAAGTGGGTGAGTCCTACTCAAGTAGTACCTAAGAAAGGGGAGGGTGACAGTTGTGAATAATGAAAAGAACGAGTTAATACCTACCCGGACTGTGACTGGATGGAGGGTGTGCATTGATTATCGAAAGTTGAATGATGCCTCCCGTAAAGATCATTTTCCTCTTCCCTTTATAGACCAAATGCTAGAGAGGCTAGTTGGGCATGAATATTATTGTTTCTTGGACGGATATTCGGGCTATAATCAAATCCAATAGCCGGAAGATCAAGAAAAGACGACATTCACCTGTCCTTACGGTACGTTTGCATTCAGACGTATGCCCTTTGGTTTATGTAATGCACCAGCAACATTTCAAAGGTGTATGATGGCATTATTCTCAGATATGATTGAAAAATTTATTGAAGTTTTCATGGATGACTTTTCTGTTTATGGAGCTTCATTTGAAACTTGTTTGGAGAATTTGTCATTTGTGCTCAAGCGATGCAAAGACACTCATCTGGTTTTAAATTGGGAGAAGTGTCATTTCATGGTGAAAGAAGGAATTGTGCTGGGTCATAAAATTTCTCAAAAGGGATAGAGGTAGACAAAGCTAAAGTTGAGGTGATCTCAAAGTTACCACCACCGGTAAATGTGAAAGGAATACGAAGTTTCCTTGGTCATGCAGGTTTCTACAGGAGGTTTATTAAAGATTTTTCAAAAATTTCACGACCTCTTTGTGCTTTATTAGAAAAGAATACTTCTTTTTCCTTTGATGATGCTTGTCTGGAAGCTTTTGAGCTTTTGAAAGAAAAATTGACTACTACACCAGTAATTGTAGCACCAGATTGGGAGCTACCATTTGACTTATGTGCGATGCAAGCGATATGGCAGTAGGTGCAGTACTTGGTCAGAGAAGGAACCGAGTTTTTCAAGTAATTTACTACGCTAGCAAAATGATGAATGAAGCACAACGAAATTATGCTACCACAGAGAAAGAATTGCTGGCCGTGGTATTTGCTTGTGACAAATTCAGATCATATCTCATTTCTAAGGTAATTGTCTATACTGATCACTCTGCACTTAAGTATTTATTAGCAAAATCAGATGCAAAGCCTAGGCTTATAAGGTGGATTTTGCTGTTACAAGAATTTGATATTGAAATTAGAGATAAGAAGGGAGTGGAGAATGTTGTTGCTGATCATCTTTCCAGAATTGTTAATGAGAAAGATGAGTTGCCTATTAATGAGTCATTCCCTGATGAATATCTCTATGAAGTTTCAATTAAAGATATACCTTGGTATGCAGATATTGTTAATTACTTGGTAGCTGGAATTTTGCCTTACAAAATTACTCATCACCAGAAACGAAAATTTTTATCAGATATGAAATATTATTTCTGGGATGAGCCATTTCTTTTTAAAAGTTGTCCAGACCAAGTAATTAGACGATGTGTACCTGCATCTGAAATTGCTGATATACTTTATCATTGCCATAATCGAGAAACTGGTGGTCATTTTGGTGCTGAAAGAACTGCTGCAAAAGTTCTTCAATGTGGATTTTATTGGCCCACTCTATTCAAGGATTGCAGAGCATATGTGCAGAGTTGTGATCAATGTCAGAGAACAGGGAATATTTCCAAGAGGCATGAGATGCCACAGCATGGGATACTAGTGATTGAAATTTTCGATGTTTGGGGGATTGACTTTATGGGACCATTCCCATCATCCTTCAACAACAAGTATATCCTTGTGGCAGTTGACTATGTATCTAAGTGGGTTGAAGCTGTTGCGCTTCCGACTAATGATGCACGAGGAGTACTTAAATTCTTAAAAAGAAATATTTTCACTAGATTTGGGACACCACGAGCAATTATTAGTGATGGAGGAACTCATTTTTGCAATAAACAATTTGATAATTTACTTGCAAAGTATGGTGTGAGACATAAGGTTGCTACACCTTATCATCCTCAAACAAGTGGTCAGGTGGAGCTATCTAATAGAGAGCTTAAGCGAATCCTTGAAAAGACAGTTAATTCATCAAGGAAGGATTGGTCGCTAAAGCTTGATGATGCACTTTGGGCTTACCGCACTGCTTATAAGAATCCTATTGGGATGTCCCCATATCGCATGCTGTATGGAAAGGCTTGTCATCTCCCTGTAGAGTTGGAACATAAAGCTTATTGGGCAATAAAGTTTTTGAACTTTGACAGACAAGCTGCTGGTGAACATAGGTTACTCCAATTGAATGAGTTGGATGAGTTTCGAAATGATGCTTTTGAGAATGCTCATATCTATAAGGAGAAAACCAAGAAGTGGCATGACAAGCAAATCCTATATCGTGAGTTTAAGGAAGGACAAAAAGTTCTACTTTATAACTCTCGTTAAGGTTATTCCCGGTAAATTACGTCTAGGTGGTCTGGACCATTTGACATCATCAAAGTGTATCCTTATGGAGTGGTTGAGATCAAAAGAGATGGGGAAAAGTCATTTCAAGTCAATGGTCACCAATTGAAGCATTTTTGGGAAAGAAAGTTTGTGGAGGCAAGTAAGAAAGACGTGGATCTTCAGGATCCAAGCTGAGTTTGATCAAGCACTGTCGGGCTAAGCGACGTTAAACTAAGCGCTACTTGGGAGGCAACCCATGTCTAACTTAGTGTTTATTTTCTTATTTTTTTAGTTTTCAGATCATGGCAAATATTCTTGGAGCTTTAGATAAATCCATTTGAGAAAAAGGTGAGGTAAGTAATCTTAAATTACTTAGTTACGAATTACACAGGATAATGGATTATTCTCTTATGTTTTTAAAAAAAAAAAAAAAAATTGGAAACATAGATACACGGCCTGTGTAGTGCCAGCGTAGACCTGTACGCTGGCTGCGTAAAACACATACACTGCCTGCCATTCTGTCTCGGAAATTGAAAGTTGAATTGACAACACCGCCTTGAACGCCGCCGGCGTAGTCGACAATTTTGCCGGCGTAGGACCTACAACTCAAAATTTAACAGGTTCTGTCTGCATGCTTCTCCACTTTTTATTTACTTCTATTCTTATTTGTTTCTCCCAACTTAACTCCTCTCGGTGTGTATTGCATTCCTCCTCGCTTGGATTATTTTGCAACTATCAAGTAAGATCTTTATCCTTTTTTCTTGTTAATCTATCCAAGATATCCATGTATGTTGTAGTGGCTCGGATTTGGGTGGAGGAGTTTGTGTGTATAGGGTTGGAGTGTGATGAGCCGTGTGGAGTATGAAAGGTGGTTTGGATGTTTGAATTGTTGGCTGATTTTGGGAGTTTATTTGAGACATTTTGATGGCTGTTTTGAACTGAATTTCATTAGATTACACAGTTAGCATGTTTTGATATCATGAGCTAGGGTTTATTTTGATGCGTTTATGATTTTGCAAAACGAATTTGGGGCTTTTTGGTGTAAATGCAAAATTTAATTGATTCAAGTGTTCATGATGATCGATTGCAATTCAGTACTTGATTTAGACAATGTATTCGTGTGTGCCCATATTTGTTTCTACTTTGTCTCATCTTTTGGATGCTTTAGTTACTTTAGTAGGTAGTGTGGAATTGTTTTGCGCTTTGTTGCTTTGCTAAACAGTGAATTGTGCATCAATTTGTGACCAACGTTTCTTTCCACACAGCCTGCCTTGAACTATTCCACTTGCAAGTGTTGGTTGAGTTGTTGATCTGTTGATATGCTAATGTGATTTGTTGAGCTTGGGGTCTGATTTGTAAGATATAACATGATCTAGGCAAATGTTTAGGGATTAGTTTTGATTGTTTCACAGACACTAGCATAGGGCTTCATGGTTTTGGTTTCATACTTGATTGGTGCTGTCATATTGGTCTGTTTAAGCTTCCCTATTGTGCTCATTTGCAGATATGGCCCCCAGACAAAAAAGACCACGAACCACTGATTCTTCATCAAGTGCACAAGCCCGAAATGTTTTATCCAGCCAGCAATACGCCAAAGACAACAAGAGGCGATTAATGAAGATGGATTTCATCAATTCTCAATACATGGATTGGGAGTTGTTGGATGAGTTTGGGATTAGAAACCAGGTTGTTGAGTTGATTCGGGATCCGGCTTGGTTGAGGCTGTTTGAATGGAGAGAACCCGCATATAAGAATCTCACACTTGAAGTTCTTTCCACTTTGAAGGTGGAATCAGAAGGGGAAAGGTCAAAGTTTATATTCCAAGCTTATGGAGAGGTGCATGAGATCAGATTAAAGTCTATGGGACGAGTGTTGGGTTTGTATGAAAGCGAGGCAGATAATTTGGAGCTAACGAATTCTTGGCCTAAAGGAGCAGATGAAATGGCTTAGGAGGCATATTGGTTACAATTGATAGCTCCTTTGATAGAACCTTTTGTGGCTTCCAAGTCGGTGGCATCCATTTTTTCTAGAGTGGAATACAAGATCATCCACCACATCATTGCCCACACGGTAAGCTGTAAAAAGACAAGTCACAGTAAAGTGACTTCATTTGACATGTTTTACCTCTTCAGCATCATTGGAAATTACCGGATTGATCTTGGAGTAGAAGTGGCGAATTTTATCTTTAGACAAGCTGATGACACAAGAACTAAGTTCTTGTGTTGTGGAGGATATATAACTAAGTTGCTGAAGGGAATGCAAATTTTCCGAGAACCTGAAGGGGATGTGGAGATCCCAAGCAAAAGAATTACATCTGCTCCTTTTAGGGGATTTGGTTTGGTTAAAGTTCCAAGAGGTGTGCCACCACCTGTGGTTGAGGAGCAGGATTATCAGGATATCTTCCCTGGAGATATTCCTATTGAGCTACCACCTTCATCATCAGCTTCGCCTCCTCCAGTTTCTTCTTCGGCTCCTTCTGCATAGGATTGGGATAGGGTAGTACTACCCTAGATAGATTAGAGCGAGGGCATGATCAGATTTTGACTATCCTGAAGCAAGAAAAAAGGAAGAACAAGGGGTTTAGAAAGCAGATGTTTCAGGCGATCAAGGATATGTTTTGTTGTATCAATTCTGAGAAAGGGTCGCAATTGCATTATGAGACATCCACAGATGATGATAGCAGCTCCAGCACGGAGGCAGAGAGCTAGAGTCCCTGCTAGCTCTTATGGATTTTGATTTGTTTTGTTTATATTTGCTATGATCTGTAGATAAATAGAACTTAACTTCTTATTTTCCTTTATCTTTTTGATTTGTTTTGTAGTTATTACAGGGCAGCATCTTGCAGCTACACTCTATCGTTTTGGTATCATTCACGCTTTTTCAGGGAAGTCATTAGTTTCACTTATTCCTTTCTCTGTTTGTTTTATTTTGCACAGTGAGGTCACTGTATATCTTAAGTGTGGGGGAAGGATAGTATTGAAACTAAATATGGTGATGGCCGGTGAAATATGAGTTGTATTCACGATGCTTGTACCCACACTAATTGTTCTTGATCTAGTACATTTAAGGTAAAAAAAATTTTTTTTGAAAGAAAATAAGAATCTTGAGATTTGTTTCAAAATATGGTGGATAGCATCTAAATTGAAATGGAAATAACTTGCTAAAGGTCTTACTCATTAACTTTTGTGAATGGATTACTTTGTCAATATTGAGAAGTTGAATCTCTAAGAAGCAAACTTACTTTTTTTTAGCTCTAAAATTTGAAGTTTGAGAGTAAGTCAAGTCCTTTTGAGAAAAATAACTAGGTTTACTTCTAGGAATAATTAGCTATTATATAATCACTGGATTTTCCTTTTGAGAAGTCATTTAACAACTAGTGAAAGAAGTAAAAGAAATTCATTTCTTAGTGATTCCCTATAAAAAAGTCTTAGTATTAAATTGCAAAAGAAACAAGCAATAGCCACTACTCCGCTAACTCAAAATGAGTTATGAGTATCCAAACTTGAATGTTAGAGTGAGGAAGAGTTCTTAAGGGTATCTTAAAACCTGGTCACTTGGGTAATGAGCCCGAGATGTGCTGACTCAATGAACTCACTATAACGATAAGGGAAGGAATGGGCAAAAGTTCAAAAATAAAAGATGGAGACAAAACCTCCCAATAAAAAAAGTGCTTGTATGAAAAAGAAAAGCAAAAAGAATGCGAAAAAAATTCAATAAGAATAAGACTTGTAATAAAAGGGGAGATAATCTAGGGATTGAATAGATACTATATGCTTTCATTCTTTGTTACTTTGATTATATGTATGCTAAAAATCCATTGAAGTTTAAATGGGTATTTTTCCTTAGTGGAATTGTGCTTACTTTTGGATTAGATAATTTTATTGTTAAAAATGAAGATTAAAGTTTGATTTTTCCAGATTAACTTTTGAATCTTGATTCTAGTAATCCAATCACAAGCTCACAAGTTGATTTGAGCAGTAGGTCATTATAATTGCAAGTCCAAGTTGAGAAGATGCTTGAATAAATTAGTGAAATTGGTACAATCTATGACGGATTCTTATCAAGTTTGCTTGAGGACAAGCAACAATTCAAGTGTGGGGGAATTTGATGAACTCATATTTTACATACATTTTGTGGATAAAATTGATACAGATTTGATAGAAATCAAGTGGAATTTGTATTTATAAGTGTAAATTTTGTGAAATCAGGTCAACAAAGAAGTAATGAGCAAATTCCAAAACAATTGTTTGAAGATCAACATGTACGCCGGTTCAAAAGCATCCAACGCCGCCGGCGTAGAGGCTGTGTAGAACGACCACAGAAGCCAATTTCTTAACGCAGTCTTCCACGCAGCCAAGGTAGAAGAAATTTGGAGCAAGCATTTGGAATAAGGAGTTACGCCGGTAAATTCTACATTAACGCAGCCGGCGTTGAGCCTGTGTACTTTGTCCACAGATTACAAATCCTTAACGCAGGCTTGAACGTAGCCAATGTAAGGTTTGATGAAGCAAGGAACGCCGACCTTTTGGGATTCAATGCAGCCAGCGTATTCTTGCGTATAATCCTCTAGGAAATTTTGAATGATGATCTACGCAGGCCAGATTTGAAGCAACACGGACAGTGTTCATCAAGCGTAATTGAAGAGGCACTTTTCATACAACGAACGCGGCCAGATCCACATTTACGCAGCCGGTGTACATTTTGTAATTGCCAGCGTACATCTATGTCAGTCTGTATTCTTCACGCAATTTTGCTTTATTTAACAGTGTTTTTGAGAAAGAAAAATAGAGAACAGAGACACAAAAATATTCAGGAAGATTAGAAAACAAAATGTTCTTGTTTGTTTCTCTTTTAGGGCACTAAGACCCTAATGTTCTAGCAACTTAGAGTGGATTAAGGTTGAGCTACAATCAAGCATTGCCTACAATTGTGGGATTTTGGATTTGGAAATTCCCGTTTCTGAAAAGGAACCATTTTTAAGGTGTTTTCAATCTCTATTCTTTTATGTTTATGCTTGATTGTATATTGAGATGCATGTTTTCATTGTCAATTATGAATATGTATGAATGGATTCGATGATTTGATGCATGAATTGAACTAATATTGGTGTTGATTAATTGGGAATTTGATTATATTTGTTTGTAATATGTTTAGTTTATGCCTGATCAACATAGATTAGATAGAAAGGATTAAAGATACCTGAGAAGGATTCAATAATCCGCACAAGCAAAACTTAGTTTTTGAATATGATTTGTCATAGAAATATGTAAATCTGTGATAGAACTTGAGAATTCATTAATCTTTATGCGGTTAGGGTTACAAATTTGGGTCACTTAACGGTGCTTGTTTTGTATTCTTAACTAGAATAATTATTTTTGGTGAGGGCAAAATGTTATTAACCTGAAATCATAGATAAATTATCTTAATAGGATAGTTTATGCTATGAAAGATTTTGTTACATCGAGAGGTGAGCAATTCTTAAATGAATTTGATCAAATCCCAAGTAATCAATGTTATATATCAACTTAGAGCATGAGTCATTTCACATTAGAATAGAAATACATCATTCATATATCATCTACATCTCCTAAACCTAAATCCCTCGTTATAGTTGCTGGAACATATGGTTTTAGTTCTTGATAAATCATTTGAAATCTAGTTTTTAATTTAGATCAACATAGATTAATTACAGATCTGAAAAATCAATTGCTTAGATTAGGGTAAAAGTTTAATTCTAGTAATTAGCCATTAGCTTCCTGTGGATATGACTTGGACTTTCCAGAATATACTGCTTTGTACCCGATGATTTTGCTAATCGGTTAAGTAATCCACTTGTATTTGAAATTAAAATCTTTAGAATATTGAGAAGTGTGGTTTGCTGCAGTTTCACTTAACAGGACACTTCCTAAAAGCTTTGACTCATCATTCTAGTTACCTTTGCATATAATCTTTTAATTTATTTTGGTTTTACTTGTTTCTCTGTGATCGACGCATTTTTTTTTTTTTTTGTTTTTTTTTCGCTAGAATGGAACATGAAGTCCACTAGATAGCTTAGCAAATTGGGAAGATGATAGGAGAACATCATATAAGAGGGGGATCCTTTTCATATTACCAACCCTCTTACTACGACCCCCTGGAGATTATTGGTCATAACTTTTTGGCAACTTACCCTGAAGCATAATGGAGCCAACAACAGTGGTGGAGTCCATAGCTTCCATATTAGTGTGTGCAGCAAGGACACTTCTATCGTGGCACTTATCAACAAAACTCTTGCATGGAGGAGTTAGTCCTGTCCTTCATCAAAAGCTTTAAGCACCACAACCAACAAGCCAAACTAATGATGCAAAGTCATGCCAATTAGTTTGTTGGTTTTGTGTTTTGTTTTGGAAAACACTATTCGTTGGCTGGATTTAGAACCATTTTAAAAGACCATGAAGTTGAAGTTTTCAAAAATTTATAATACTAATACATTCTGTTCAACTTCGGAAGCAACTACCAACATGAAGTAAATACACCTGCCGAAGTAGCATAGAAAATATTAGGTCGTATTCCAAGGGATCATTGGCATATATCTTACTCATAATTTCATCTATTATCTAGCAAAAGAAAATTTAGAAAGCCATGATAAAAACAAAATTTATACTAAAGTTAGTGGAAAATTACAAATATTTACGGGACAGGTTTGTAAAAATGCAGGATGGAAGCCTAGGTTTGCTTCACCAATTCCTTATCATGTGATTTCTTGACAAAACTCAAAGAGATGTATGTTGGTGCATTTGCACCGTTGGATTCACTGGTGTAAGCTAAAGCCTCTATCAAGGTCAGTAGCTCTAGGTCTAAATCATACCACCAGAATCTCTTTACAAGTTATTAGTGGTTTAGACTCACTTATATTTTAAGAATCATTTGTTTTTAAAATCAACCTAATGAATTTTAAAACAAGTGATAGAAAGTTTTACCATTCGTCTCTTAGGGCGATTATAAGCAACTCTATTAGTACTCACAGATCTATTCAAAAAAATGATCTCTCAATCTATTAAGCTGAAATCAAACATGAATCTGAAAGGCATACCACTCATTTAGACCCATGAAAATAAGTTCAAGCTACTAATTACAAATACCCAGTCAATAATCTCTTGAAAACACATTTGAAACCAATGAATCAAGATTTGGGTTAGAAAACCCTAAGCTGTAAGAGATTATTTCTCTATTGATACATGTAAGCCCTTAGATTTTTCGATAAATATAAGTAAATCCCAAGAATCAGAAGTCAAACCGGAACTCTAAAGTCAACCTAGTTCTATGTTTAGTCTAGTGAATCTAGATCCGACAATCCCGTGTTCTTAACCCCTAAACAACGAAATTGAGATAATTATGGATAATAGTTTGTAATAATATAAGAAAGCTTAAAAATTTCATATTCGTTCATTTTTAGTGTGTTCGAATCCAAACGGAAGCAGTTCTCGAAAACCGTGTCTCGGTATACCAGACGGTCAAAATATTCTGATAATACCATTAGGCTCGTAAAAATATAAGGATTTCAAAAATATCAATTTTAGGATTTTTTGGTAACTAAAAATATCAGATATAGCTCATTTATGCGTATTTTCTTTACTACTGGTATTTTAATTATCTAGTCTACTATTTCTAGTACTATTTCACTATCTCTATTTTTTCTTAAACCCTATTCTTACAATCAACCACACTTATTTCTTACAATTTACCTTCCTCATAAAACTTTATTTATATCACACCTTACACATTATTACTTTTCATTACAAAAATTACAAAATAATCAAATCTTCTCCCCTCCATCACCAAAATTCGTGCTCCCTTGTTTCTTCCATCTTCATTTTATTTCATTTACATTTAATTTTAATCACAGTAATTTTCACTCCGAAACTCTATAAATACCCCTTCCTCCTTCATTCTTTCACACATCTCATTTTTCCTACCAAAACTTTACCAAAATCACTTTTCAAGTCCTCTCTCTACAATTTTCCTCTCAAATACTCTCGTCCATTCCATTTCCATAAAACACCCATTTCTCTTTAAGAGAATTTCTAAACACATCATCACTTACCTTAGGTAAAAATTCTAAACCATATTCTTATTCACATCATGCAACATTACATGAACATAATGTGTGTTTCCTAAGATCATAGTGTTAAGGAAACAACAATATGTTCATGTTTTTTTTTTTTTTTGTTCATGCAAAAAATTTCTTTATGTTATTATGTTTTTTATTATTGTTATATTGTTGTTATTAATATTGCTCTAAACTAACTTCTATATGTTATTATATATATTTATTTATATATTTTTCTTAGGGTCTAAGAACATCTTATTATTATGCTTTTTCTTTTCTTTTGGGACCAGTCTATTCTTAGTCGCGGGAAGCCTTGATGAAGCTAAAGCTCTCAATACTTGACCGGGATACCTTGATGAAGTTAAAGTTCTCAATACTTGACCTTATTATTATGATTATTTGTTTCTTATATATATTTATGTATATATAGCTTATCTTATTATGTGATATTATTCCATTTCTCATGGCTACATATTCATCATCATGCATGAACATGTCGATATTGTCTCAACAAAAATAAAAGAGAGTTTTCTTAAATAAAGAAAAATAGGAACTCTTTTTAAAAATAATTTTTTGTCACCTAAGAAATGATTTTTCCTTAAAAACTTAAATTTATATCTTAACAAATCTTTTCCAAAATTTAGATAAGTTCATCACTATTTTTTAGTAATAATAGTACATTAGATTTCATCAAAGAATACATAAAGTAGATTGTCACACATATTATTTTCAAACCAATAAAATAAGAAGTTTTCTTTAAAAACTCAATATTGCTAATAAAATTTTTTCTTAAACTTATTTGTGAAATTCTCACCAACACTCTAAAATACTAAGGTCTAGATAGGTTTTACAAAATCATCAAAAAATTAATCTTCTAGAAATAAATCTTACTTAGGAAATAAAATTAGTAAATGACTTGGAGATCATTATTATTTATTTAAAGTGGAACTAACCTTAGGAAAAATTAAGAATGCATAAACATGACTACTTTAAGGAAATTTAATAACTACCAATAAATACTTAGAAAAACTATATTTTTCAACCACTAGAAATGAAGTTGCAAGAATCTTGAAAAGACTAAAATTATATTTAGAAAATTAAATTATTCTCAAAGGTTAAGAAATAAAATTAGGATAAGAAAACATTCATTTATAATAACTCAAGAAATTTATCCAACAAACTTAAGTAAATTTTCAAGTCTTTACTTTTCCAACTTTTAAGACACATTCTTTTACAAAAATCATTGTTGAGACAACCTCACTAAATTCATGCATATAATATGAGTCTATATATATATATATATATATATATATATAAAGGATTTTTCAATCATATAAATATCTATATTTTTGTATAAGAATTTATGGATGAAGAAAAGTTCGAAAACTTGTGTTTTGAAAGCCGGGATTTTTGTGGCAAATCTGTACCTTACTGTTTCGGGACCTAAACGACATTTTATGATGAAAATAACATTAGAAATAGATAGATCTTTTCGAGTAGATAGAAAACAATATATTATACGCGAAATTCTAAGTTAAAATGAGCAAGTTATGACCATTTTAAGTTGGAATTTTCTTATAACCGAATTTTAACGAATTTAATAAGATAAAGTTAGAAAATTTAAGTAAAACTTGGATGAAATACTCATTTGGGTATTTCCTTTGTTTAGGTGACAAGGATCAAGATCTTCTCTTTCCCGAGGATGACTTCGATTGATAAGAGATCGCCATGGCCGATTGAGTTTTCCTTTACATTTTTTTGTATCTGCGCATGTGCTTATAGAATAGGGCACTAGATATTAGAAATAGATAAAAAAAAATTGATATGCATGTGGGTTATTATGGGTACTATGTATGTGATTCGTTAGGCGTGATCAATAAATGATAATCATATCGGAGCTTGACTGGTTGATTAATATAAATTGTGCTATATATATTGTTGTGTGTAGAAATATTAATTGATTGCCTTAAATGGATTAATGTCGAATTTCAAATTTCTTATAACTAAATTACTTATGAATATCACTTAGAATATCATCTTCGCATTTTGCTACTATTCCTCAGTGTAGGACCAAAAAAGTAAGCTACCTAGCTACATCTTGAAGAATTAGGACGTTCGGAGAATACGACCTCATGGTGTAGTCGAGCCGGATCGATCGCTTTGGGTAAGCTCGGAGACTAGTAGTAAGATTCATTGGAACCCCAAGACGCGTGTAAATTTCGAAGAGGTTGATGGTGACCCATTCAAAGCATTCCTTAACCCACAATGAAGGGGTAAATCCATTCTACATACGAAACCAGATGATATATATTGTTTGATCATATAGTTGTTTGCATTACATATGCTTGTCTAATGGACCTGTTTGAATGTATGTTGTGAGTACTTTTGCGCAAGGATTATCTCACTAAGCTAAGTATGCTTATTCTTCAATAGATTTATGATGTTGCAAGATCATTGTTTTGTACCCAAAACCACATTGACCATCTAGGTAGAACTTACGCTTTTTGGAAGCTTTTGGAGGAAATTCTATTTGGAGTCTTAGATTATATTTCCTTTTAAATCTTCTAGTTTTAGTTATTTATCTTAGTAAGACTACGTTATTATGAAGACTTATCAGGGGAATGCCTCGTACAAGTTGTATAACTTTATATTTTGATGAATCATAATAGTATTATTTTGTATATTCCGCTACCATTATCTTAAAATGCATAACTTCACCGGTCTCCCTCTATTGTGAATGTACGCCTTGTATCAATATGAAAGCTTCTAAGTAACTAAGATAGTCATTCTCAAGTTTTAATATTGTGTACGGTGGGCTGTCACGTTTAAGGTACCTATTAAGGCGAGACAATGCAAATATTACGCATGAATTTTGAAGAAATAATATGAAATTTATCAAAGAATATTTCAATTAAGATCAAAGCCTTGCAAAAATTACAAACAATGGGTTAAAATGATTTTACCCAAAAAACTTGAGATTTCTAAAGTAAGAAGAAATAGTTCTTTTGCCTTAGAATTCTCTCTCTATATTATGTTAGGAAATTATTACATATGCTATACTATGATCACATGCCTATTGGTGGGTTTCGAATCCAACAAAAATATTGATTAGACCCACTCTAAGATTTGTAAATAGTAGTGAGCAGGATCGTCTCCACAGGGATCAGTGAAAATCTATTTCTATTTTAACGATCAGAAAAGGAGAAGAATAATTTAGGGGTTTTATATAAACGATTGATTGGAAAATAATTTATTTCTAAAACTAGCAAATATGTTTATTAATGTAAATTCAACAGCAACAAGTTCTAACCAAAGAATTATCACGGTTCAATTCATAGAGATGATCATTGATGCATAGATTGTTATTCTAATTCATGAATAAATTGGTTATGACTTTCAACAAGCTCTGAAAATCTATCTCTCCTTAGAGTATTGATAATCAAGATACGATCTTTAATTATTCCCTTATTGATTAGACAACCCTAAATAAGCTCTTAAGATTTAATCTATCAATAGCATTAATAATTAGAGAGACTACCAATTCTAATCAATAGATCAAAAGCATGAACTATTTAAATTAGATCATAAATCACCATAACATAAATCAATCACTTATTCTGCAACCAATTACGTTATTGTGTTACTGATATTAGAACAATCAAACAATTACGGATCTGACATTCTAAATAACTTCAATTTCTTGTCAATCAAACAAATAGGCCTAATTCGTAATGACCAATCAAAACAATTCTAACAATTCACATAGATGAAGTATGAATATTCATAAACAAAATAAACTCAATAGATCAATTGGATCTCACAATCTTTGATGAATTGATCCCGTAATAATCCTTGGCTAGACTGAGTAATTAGTTACTCATGATCAAGAAAACAAAAGCTAGGGTTTCTTGAGAGTAAAATAGAACAAGAACAATCAATTAATGAATAATGAATAATAATCCCTTTTCTCTCTCCTACTTCTTTATATATGTGAGATAAACATCAGATATAAAGAGTATTTTTCGCATAAAAGATGGCTGGAGATATGTCGCAACAAAGCTGGCAGCCATTAATCACGAAACAAGTGGTGCACGGTGATGGCCGGCGGCCATGATTCTCCCAGTGCCGGCCATGAATGTGTTTAACGAACAGGACAATGATGGCTGCCGGCCTTACGTAGTCTGGGCGTTTTCCTCGCGTAGTCACGGCTGGCAGCTTTGATGTTGGCCGTCGGCCATCACGTGAGGAGAGTGTGCAGAAGCTTCATGGCCGGTGGCCATTATGTGTTAGCTGGCAGCCATGACTCCTCTGATGTATATCTCCCGTACTTAATTCCTCTTAATCTTTCCATTCACTTTAAAAACCTGAAATATAACATTAACTTAATTAAGTACCAATTCCTCATAATTTCTATAAAATTAATAACAAGTTAATCAAGTTTTATCCAATATAAATTGAGTAAAATATATCTCAAAACCTATGCACCTTTATTTGTAGGATCAGTCATAGAAATTATGATGATTTTATTTATTGAGCTAGCAGATTCTTTATAACAAAATTGTCCTTGATTTCTACATGCTTTGAATCAAGGCAGTACATGTGTATAATCCACACGTGATAACTTTTCACAGTATAAAGTTAAGTATGCTGAGGGCTTGAGCAACTCTTTGATGTCATGGCTCGACTTAAGCTATGGATACCTATTAGAAAGGCTCGAGTTCTTATCCATTCTTTAACCGAGGGGTAAATTGGGTGCGTTAAGGGCTTGATACTTGAGCTCGACCCAGACTATGCCTTTTCAAAGCTAAAGGTCTGATTCTTATTTAACTTTGGTCATGGGTGAATTTAAGGCCCAACCATTTGGCACGAAAGAAGTTATCCTTGAAGTCCAGGGTTCAATCATCCCAAAACATATGTCGAGATTCACGTCGAAGGCTCAATGTAGGGCGTGACAGACCATTTTGCCTTGTTTTGCCCTAAGGCCTCGATAAGCACTTTTGCAAGGCTCAACCAGTTCTGTCTTTAAGATATGCTATTATTTTACTCCAAATCTGATTCAAAACACTTTATTTTGACTTCTTTTGATTCCAAGAGCTGAAAAGATAAATTTAAACATTAATAGCAAAAATTGATAGGAATTTATCCAAGAATGCATCGAATTAAACCCAAATTCCTATGAAAAGAATAGAGTAAAAATGAGTCATCAAATTCCCCCTCAATTAAGCCTTTACTTTTCCTCAAGAAAACATCATTCATAACCATGCAAGGCTTTTAAAATAGGAAGATAAATCATGAATGGAAATTTGACTAGACCAATTCAAGTTCAAATCACGCCAGCACTTTGGATGTTTAATTAATATTCATTGAACTGTGCTAAAATTACTTTTGTGAAAAATCACATCACTTATCCATATAAATAAGCTTTTACCTTTATTGTTTAATGAAGAATTCTAAAGCAATAATTATTCGAAAGATCAATTAGAGTAAGAAAGAGACTCAATCAACTTTATCCCCTTGTACATGTAAGTATGCAATTCCTTAATTATCTCTCTAAGCACTATAATAAAAAAAGAAGGTATGGATATCGGTTTATCCCCTAACTTTTTTTCCTTATTTGTACTTTTTATTGATTATTTATATACTTCAAAGCTGCAGAGGGGAAGGTTTTTTCCTTCTTTTTAACTTTTTCTCTATACGGGTTTTAAACCATGATAAGTCATTTTTACTCTATATTTTTTATAGGATTTTGAGCTTAATTTACTAAGAATTTTTTATAAAATCCTGCAAAAATTATGTTTTCTTTCTTTTTTTTTTTAATAAATAATGTTATTTTAAAACTTTTAGAATAAAATAAGGAGTAATCAAGTGTTTTGATGCAGATTTGGAACAAAAACAATAATTAAAGTAAAAAAGGCAGAAGTCGAGCCCTGTAAAGACACAACCGAGGCCGAACGGAGAAAGAAGACAACAAAAATTGATCTATCGAGCCTCAAATGGGAGCCGTCGACTTGACCCTCAACTTTAGTCAAAGTGATTGAGCATCATTCTGAAGAAGTACATTATCAAGCGTTAAAGTCGAGCCTCAAAACTCGACCCTCGACAATTGTGTTGACAGACCAATTCTTCACCAGAATTACCTCGAGCCTCAACAATTTGACCCTCGACTCTCTCAATTTTACCTTCGATAGAGCAATGGACAAAAACACATAGTTTACTTAGGAATTTCCTAAAGTCGAGCCTAATCTTGCTAAATACGAGCCTCGAATAATAAAGCACGTAACCCTCAATGAGTGTTTTCATAACTCATTTGTGCGCGAGAAAAGTTATCAAATTCTGTTAGAAAGGATCTGCCAAATCTGCCAAGTGTCAAATAAGATGGCCATGCTTTCTTTACCTAGTAGTCTATAAATAAACGTGCAAGCATGCATTATGAAGTATGTACCAACAGTGTAAATCAGTATTAATATAAAGTAGATTTCTTGAAGGATTTTTGGGTAAAAGAATCTCCATTTTTTTACTTGAAAATTTCTTTTGTTTTCTAGGTAAAATCAATTTAACCCAATGTTTGTAATTTCTATGAATTTATGAGTAATTAATAGATTAATCTTTCGAATTTGTTTTATTTCTTCTAATTTGTGCTTATTTTGATAAATTCATGGAGAAATAAACTCGTACAGCTTAGAGATTACGAATCTAATTCCTGATTTAGTCTAATTTCAAATGCGCTTTCAAGTAAATTTGATTGGGTGTTTGTAATTAGTAACTTGAATTTAACTGGTGGTTTTTAAAGGAATGATGCATTCTTTTAGATCCACGATTGATTTCAATTGAATAGATCGAGAGATCATTCAATTGAATAAATCTGTGGTTATTAATGGAGTCGATCCTAACTACCTCTTGCCTAGTAATGGGTGAAAACTTTTTGTCACTTGTTTTAAAAATTCATTGAGATGTCTTTTCAAAACAATGGATTCATATTCTTTATGAGAGTTTAATTGAAATTTCAGATTACTGGTTTTAGCTAGATCTAGAACTACTGACTTCAAGAGAAGTTTTAGTTTAAATTAGAGAATCTGGCGGTACAAACGTACCATTTCAAACAACTTTTAAGAAGTTATTGTTCTTAAGCAATCATTCTGATAAGGAATTGGTGAAGTGACCCTGAGCTACTATTTCATAGAAGTTACAGGCTTATTTCTCATTTTGCCCATTAAACATTTGTGAATATTTGTAACTTAGTATAGTTTATTTTTCTTTATGATTTTCTAAAATCTTTCTTTGGCTAGACAATAAATGGGATTGAAGTATATTAGCTGCCAATCATTCCCTTGGGACGACCCAAATCATTATCTATGCTACATTTGAAGGGTACGCTTACCCTATGAGACTGTGGTTATTGGTTTAGAAAACATTTATAAATTTGAAAAACTCGATCAATGATCAGTGAAAATTGAACTTTGAATTTCAAAAATCACAACTAAACAACACTCAAATCACACAAACCAAGTTTTCTGGCACCATTGTCAAGGAATGGTGTTGGATTCAGTTTTTGAAGCCTAGCAGGGCAATAATAGAAATTAAGTTTCATTTATTGTTCTAGACACTTTAATTTTGTAAATATCTTTTGTATATATGTGTTGCGATCTGTAAATATCTTTTTTTGTAACTAACCTTCTTTTTGTTCTTGTATATACTTGTCGTTTATTTTCTTTTATGTACTTTTACTGTATATATTCTGTTGTGTATATTCCTGCTTTGTTTCAATTCTACAATTCTTTTATTGCGAATATTTGTTTCTTGTTTTTTGTTTCTCTTGTTCTATTAATTCTTTATTATTTAGTTCATTCTATGTATATTTTTGTTTTCTTCTGATTTATTCTCAAATAAAATGTAGGCATATGACTAGGAGTCAGTCTGAATTCTTGTTTCCATTTGATCCATAACTACAGCATATAGGTCGAAAAAGCAAACAACCAAAAATGATTGACCATGGTGAAGTTCAGGAGGGTACTAAACAAACTAAGGAGAACTTACCCCAAACTGTGATTGACTTCTACAGACCCAACTTAGAGGGAGCCAATACTAGCATAAATAGACCCAGAGTTGTTGCTAACAACTTTGAGATTAAACCCAATATCATCCAGATGGTTCAATAGATGGTCCAGTTTGATGGCTTACGAGATGAGGACCCAATAGCCATCTACAACAGTTTCTAGAGATTTGTGACACATTCAAAATAAATGGTGTGTCTGAAGATGTGATCAAGTTAAGATTATTTCCGTTTTCCCTTATAGGAAATGCAAAAAAATGGTTGAATGGATTACCAAGGAATTCCATCTCCACTTGGCAACAAATGGCTGAGAATTTTATGAGGAAATATTTCCCACCTTCTAGAACAACCAAATTGAGAGCTGACATTGCTTCATTCCACCAGATGGATTCTGAAACATTGTATGAAGCTTTCGAGAGATAGAAGGAGTTGTTGGCAAGATGTCTACACCATGGACTGCCTGAATGGACCCAGGTACAAACCTTCTATAATGGATTGAACTATGGGACCAAGCAATTGATAGATGCAGCTGCTGAAGGAAGTCTGAATTACAAATCCCCTAAGGAGTTCTTAAACCTGTTTGAAGATATGGCTAACAACCATTACCAATGGCCATCTATAAGAGCCAAAAAGGAAAGATCAGGACAAGTTTTCAAACTTGATGTTGTTTCTAACTTGACTACTAAGATTGAGGCTCTAAGTAGAAAAGTGGAACATTTGTCTTAGGGGAGAACCCAAGTGAATATGGTTGCTAAGTTTCCTAACCAAAACATTGAAGGAATGACCTCTGAGAGCTATGAATTTGTAAATAATTTTTCTGGCAAAAAATTTGATCCTTACAGTAACACTTACAATCTTGGTTGGAGGAACCATCTAAATTTCTGGTGGAGTAACAACAATTTTCAAAATCAATTGAACCCACAGAATTTTGAGAAACCACCAGTACAAGGGTCAGGAGCTTATCAAGGAAACAACAAATCTCTTGAAGATTTAGTTTTCCAGTTTATCAAAGCTTCAAAGAATAGGCAGCATGGAATAGATGCCACCTTGAGAAATCATACTGCTGCCCTTCATAACCTAGAGAACTAGCTTGGCCAAAATTCCAAAATTCTTTCAGAGAGACCTTCAGGATCATTGCCTTCGAATACTAAAATCAATCCACGTGATCAAAGCAAGAATGATTGATTTCTAGGATGATTATCCTACATCTTTCTTTCTGTTTGTTTTTTACATAAAAAATTAGTTGTTTTAAGGGATTAATAGGACGAAAGTGGTCTTAAAACAAGATCTGTGTAAACCTTTTTATGATGAATGCAATGGATTCATTTTGTTATATCATGTCCTTGAATGGAATGGTTGATGACTGTAGTTATATAGTCCTTCATGAAAATTTTGTGCAGGTACAAGTTTCAGCCTTAGCAATTTTGAGGTGGATTATAAAAGTCAAGCATCATTGTCGAGCCCTCGCATTTGACCTTCGACAATGTTAAATTCTTTTTGTAGATAAAATAATAGAATTTTTGCCATCACATATTTTATTCTTTTCAAATAAGCCGCGACTTTGTTTTTAAGTCGAGTGTCATTTAATCTTTATTTATTTAGTCTTAAATGGATAAAATAACAAGTTTTGTCATTTTCTGGCTTGGCTTTTAAAAAGTTTTGAAAATGAAAAGACTGTTCATTCTACACTTGACACAAATATTGTTCTTGCACTCGAAGAAAAATCTCTCACTTGCATTTACAAAATTTTTACTAAAAAAAAGTCCTAAAAACCTTACAACATCTCAAAGTTATAACCATATCAGGTATGCTTTTTATTTTCTTTCTTTCTAATTTTTTCTGTTATATAACATGTTTTGTATATTTTGTGTTTTTCAAATTTTCTGTATGAACTTGTGAAAAATGAGGAACTGTTATTTTTAAAGTAGTTTGCTAAGTAATGTTATGGTTTAAACTTTTCATAAATAGTTACAAACTTTGTTTTCTTCTCGGACTCATTAAGTTCTATAGAAACCCTAGTTTGTCTCTGATTACTAAAAAGAATAAGCAAAATAGAAATGTGTGTTTTAGTTATAAGTAAGTATGAGCTCATGTATAATTATCTCTTTTTGCAAAACAAATGGCACCAAAAAGACAGCCTACACAATTCTAAGTAAGTACCCAAGCTCTTGATAATCTGTCTGCTGATGATAAGGATAGATTTAATATGTTTTTATCCCAGAAAAAAGATTATAGAGAATGTTGTAATGAACTGGGGGTTATTAAGGAGTTTTGGCATGGAAGAAGACTTCCTCATATATGTTGAAGATGTTGTATGGAGAAAAGTTTTTGAAATTAGGGAGAATGTACATGCTGGCACTACTTTAGCCTTTATGGCTAGTTTGAATATGGAAGGGGAAGAGCCCAGCTTAGGTAGTATAGTAAGGTTCTATGCATTTGGAGAATACAAGGAGGTCCCAATGATGACGTTTATATGTGCTATGGAGCTGTATGAGGATGAAGGATATCTGGAAGAACCAGAATTCTAGGAGCTGCCCCTTGAAATACCTGAAGAAGATTTCAGGAAATTTTTAGAGGAGGAGATTGAAGGAAGATTTGCTCCTTCAAGAACCACAGGGTCAAAATTTAGGAATAAAAATGTGCAAATGTTGCACTATATCCTGATAAAAAGCATATTCTCTAAGTTGGAAGGAGGGTCAATAGTCTCTGAAGCAGGGATGCACCTCATTATTAGCATAGTGAGAGGGATAAAGATAAATATAGGTTTATTGGTAGCCTATAGGCTCAAGTATCAAGCCACACTAAACTGCAAAGGAATATTCCTTGGTAGCTTGATCACAAGGATTTTAAAGAATTTAAGAATGTGGCCAGAGCAGGAGCCAACTGACCTAGTATGTAAATTTAAGGAGCTTCAAAAGAAGGCTTTTAGAAAATGGAGACTAGTAGAAGTAGGTACACAGTAGAAACAATGTTGGACCATGACCCACTAGTTGAGCTCCAGCCTTTTCAAGAATCAGTTGCACCAGCTAAAAAACAGGTATTTGAGACACATATCCCCATCCACAAGAAGAACCTCCTTACCACAACCTGAAGCTTCTACATTAGAAGCTCTACAACCCTCTTCAGCAAGTTTCCATAGATTGGAAATGAAGTTATTGAAATGAAAGGAAAGCTTGCTAATTTGGAAAAGAGTACAAAAGAGGGTATGGACAATCTTAGAAGTATGATGTCTAATATCTTGGATGTAGTCTCAAGGCTACTTCCATAACCCACAACATCCAAATCACCTTCTCCACACCTTATCTTGGCGGTCACATCTTGATGATAATGATGATGACAATGATGCTATACCACCATCTCCACATACACATACCTCACCCATATCATATACTGAAACCGCACACACAGAAAACCCTGAAACAACCACAAATACACTCACCCCCTATACATACAAAACCATACACATCACCCCAAACACACATCATAAACACAAACCCATTACAGCAATTAGTTGAGTCACTTGCTTAGAACATTTCTGAGGACAATGAAGCCATTGTTCAACCACAACCTATTCTTTCATCCTAACCACCAATAATGGAGGCTGTGCAATAAGCTCTAGTTGTTTATATATCTAAAAGAAGAAAAAGAACAAGGAAACTAGCAATAAAGAGAAAGAGAATGGTCCTTCTTGAAGATTCAAAGTTAGATGAAGGTCCAGCACAACCACCCATATCAGAGACAATAGTGGAGCTGGTTTTTGTAGATGCTCCAGCTATTCCTCAAGAAGAACACTCTGATAGTGAATACAACCTGAATCTGTTAAGTGATTTAGTCCAAAAGGTTGTACAAGAGACTGGTTTAGAAGAGCGGATGGCAACAGAGGACAGTCATTTGAATAAAGAATCCAAGGAAGCTGTCATATTAAGAACAGAAATAATAGAGGAAGTAGCACCCCCACAAGAAATAGCCATAAAGCTAGTTTTAGTAGATGCTCTAGGTGTTTCATATGCTATGCCTCTTCAACAAGCACCTCCCAAGTGCGCAATTTTGGAATTGGTAGAAAAAATGGATGCTACAAAAAGAAGACAAGAAGAGATAGATAAAGTACGACAAGAAAGGAGTCATGCAATGGAGTCATGGCAGAAAGAGTATAGAGAGAGAGAGGCTCAAAGGCAATTGGAGGAAGAAAGATGGTCCCAAGGAATCCCTGAGGAACACACTCCAACATGGCATCAACTTGAAACTTTCTACCCTCCACACGTCCAAATAGAAACAGCCACAGATCATGAAGAGGGGCATATTCAATCTGAAACCCTTGTGACTCATGATGCTCCACAACAATAGCAGCAGCTTCCTCTAGATGCTCCTCAAGACAAGGAGGACTCCCTCACAATAACCCAATTATTGGAGGTTATAAAGGAGGAGAAGAAGAGAAAGATGAGGGAAGAAATTGACAAGAGGATTCATGAATCCCACAAGAGATCAGAGGGGCAAACAAGGAGAATCTATCATATAAAGTCATATGTTACTGGAATTGAAGTTGGGAGGTTAACAAAAGCCATGGAGGCTGAAAAGAAGAAGAAAGCAGAAGCTTAACTTCAAACTCCACCACAACCAGTAATTGAATCATCTCAGCTAGATATTATTGAAGCTCTTCAAGGAATAAAAGAAATGGCTGAAGATGATGAAGATCTCTATGATGATAGCCTCCTATACAGTGATGATGAAGAGGAGAGGAGGAGAGAAGAAGAAGCCAAACAACAGAGATTGGCTTAGTTGGAAAGAGATGTTGCCCTTAAACAAAGACTACAATAAGAGCTGGATAGAGAAGAAAGGGCAGCACAAAAAAATAAAGCTCTTAGTCCTCTACCAAATTCTATTAGTGAAGCCCCTAGAAGCTCAGCCATTAAAGGTAGTGGTAGATCTAATGAAAGAGGCAGAGGTAGGATTAATAATAGAAGTAAAGGTAGAGGTAGAATAAATCACAGGGGTAGAGGACATAGAAGAAGGGGAAGGACTAGAGACCCCCTATGAGGACTTTCCCAGGCTAAGAAGAGGAAGAGAGAATGAATTTAGCATAAACTTCAGATATTGGCTAGGAATGGACCACTAGAAGTTCTTGTTTTTGATGTTTTATATTTAGGAAATGAATTATTTTTTTTATTTATGTCCTTGTAATATATGTATAGTTTGATTCTTTAATTCACTTTAATAAAATACAGATTCTTTCTTAATATTCTTTATGTTATATGTTTTGTTTCTTTTTGCATTACTCTTTGTCCATAACTCTATCGAGGCCCTGATTGAGCCTCGATAATAACATGTGTTTTTGCCAAGTTCTTTATGAATCACAGACTAGACAGGTCTCCACAAACAAAGTTGACCTCTTGAGCTTACACAAGAGAGAAGTTTTCTTCACTTCTCAAATTCTTTTTAATTATGCTTTAAATGAACTCTGCTTTAATAATTTCAATCCCCTGACTGTTCACATAAATTATAAACATTGCGGACAATGTTAGACTTAAGTGTAGGGGAGGGTTAAACAAGATAAATGGGTCTACTAATTTAATAATTTGCATGAATAGAGTATGCACTGATATAGATCAAGTTTCCCATACAAATTCATAAGAATTCAATGAAATGGTTAAAATTTGACAAAAAAATTTTCGAAGAAATCGCTTAGTTAAATGAATTATGAAATTGTCTTGAAATTGAACAATTTTTACTTTGCTTAAATCAATTGACAGTATCCATGTGCAGTATTTTTATTCATTATTTAGTTTAGAATTTTAGAGCTGGAATTAGCTTAAGGTCCTTAGTAAGGCTACTCAAATTATCTTATTAAAGCTTAAATAATTAGTATGTTTCCCAAATTAGCCATTTTGAGAGCCATTTTAATTTATGGTGAATGATCAAATGATAATCATAACTTGATGATTTTTCCTTATGCATACTAACTAAAAACAAAACAAAAATTAAAAATGAAACATGTGCTTAAAATTGGAACAGGCTTGGGTTGGTCCCTTAGAAGAGCAACTTCTTGTCTCCTCATTCAATTTCAAAAGCCATAAAAAAAAAAAACGAAAAGATGCAGGTAACACCCTCTCCAAAGGTAAAGAAAAGATGCAGGTAACACCCTGTCCCTCTGAAGCTATAAATAATAAATAAAATTAAGGAATAAAAAGCACAAATAAGGAAAAAGATTCATAGGATGATTTGATGAACATGCATTCACTATAGATTACTTTTCTTAGAGAAATGATTAATAGATTACACACTTTAATATATAAGGGGAAAAAATGATTGAATTTCTTCTTATTTTGATTGATCTTTTGAATAATTTTTGCTTAAATTCCTTATTAAATAATGGAAGTAAAAGCTGATTTAATTAGATAAGCCAATTGATTCTTGCAAAAGTAAATTTATTTTAGTCAGTAAAGGTAATTAATTTTTCAGAATGCTAAGATGATTTGCGCTGGGATATTTAAGTCAAATATACCATTCATGATTTTTTTTTCTTAAATAAGCCTTGTGATCTTTAATTTGTTTTATTTACTTAAGGACAAGCAAAGGCTTAAGTGTAGGAGAATTTGATAAGTCATTTTTACTTTATATTTTTCATAGGATTTTGAGCTTAATTTGCTAAGAATTTATGATAAAATCCCGCAAAAATTATGTTTTTGATAAATAATGTTGTTTTAAAGTTCTTAGAATCAAATAAGGAGTAATCAAGTGTTTTGATACAGATTTGGAGCAAAAATCACAATTAAAGTGAAAATGGCAGAAGTCGAGCCCTGTAAAGACACAGCCGAGGCCAAACGGAGAAAGAAGACAACAAAAATTGATCTATCAAGCCTCAAATGCAAGCCCTCGACATGACCCTCAACTTTAGTCGAAGTGATCAAGTATCATTCTGAAGAAAGTACATTATCAAGCGTCAAAGTCGAGCCTCAAAACTGACCATCGACAATTGTGTTGATAGACCAATTCTTCATCAGAATTACCTCAAGCCTCAACAATTTGACCCTCGACTATCTCAATTTTACCATCGATAGAGCAATGGACAAAAACACATAATTTACTTAGGAATTTCCTAAAGTCGAGCCTGATCTTACTGTATACAAGCCTTGACCAATAGAGCACGCGACCTCGATGAGTGTTTTCACAGCTCATTTGCGCGTGTGAAAAGTTATCAAATTCTATTAGAAAGGATTTGTCAAATCCACTATGTGTCAAATAAAGATGGCCATGCTTTCTGTACCTAGTAGTCTATAAATAAACATGCAAGCGTGAATTATGAAATATATACCAAAGGTGTAAATCAATATTAATGTAGAGTAGATTTCTGAAAGATTTTTGGGTGAAAGAATCTCTATTTCTTTTTACTTGAAAATTTCTTCTGTTTTCTGGGTAAAATCAATTTAACCCAATGTTTGTAATTTCTATGAATTTTTGAGCAATTAATAGATTAATCTTTTGAATTTTTTTTTTTATTTCTTCTTATTTGTGCTTATTTTGATAAATTCATGAAGAAATAAACTCCTACAGCTTAGGAATTATGAATCAAAGTCCTAATTTAGCCTGATTTCAAATGCGCTTTCAAGTAAATTTGATTGAGAGTTTGTAATTAATAACTTGAATTTAACTTATGGTTTTTAAAGGAATGGTGCATTCTTTTAGAGCCATGATTGATTTCAATTGAATAGATCTAGAGATCATTCAATTAGATAGATCTGTTGTTACTAATGTAGTCGATTCTAACTACCTCTTGCCGAGGAATGGGTGAAAACTTTATGTCATTTATTTTAAAAATTCATTGAGATGTCTTTTCAAAACAATGGATTCATATTCTTTATGCGAGTTTAATTGAAATTTTAGATTACTAGTTTTAGCCAGATCTAGAACTACTAACTTCGAGAGAAGTTTTAGTTTAAATTAGAGAATCTGGCGGTATAAACGCACCATTTCAAACAACTTTTAAGAAGTTATTGTTCTTAAGCAATCATTTTGATAAGGAATGGTGAAGTGACCCTGAGCTACTATTTCATAGAAGTTATAGGCTTATTTCTCATTTTGCCCATTAAACATTTGTGAATATTTGTGACTTAGTATTGTTTTTTTCTTTATGGTTTTCTAAAATCTTTCTTTGGCTAGACAATAAATGGGATTGAGAGTATATTAGCTGCCAATCATTCCCTTGAGATCGACCTAAATCATTATCTATGCTACATTTTAGAGGTGCGCTTACCCTATGAGACCGTGGTTATTGGTTTAGAAAACATTTATAAATTTGAAAAACCGGTCAATGATCAGTGAAAATTGAACTTTGAATTTCACAATCACAACTAAACAAAACTCAAATCACACAAACCCAGTCGCTTCTTTTTGCTTTGTTTTCATTTAATTTTTATTGTTTATTTATATGCTTCAAAGTTGGAGAGGGTAAGGTTTTTTCCTTCTTAACTTTTTCTCTGGATGGGTTTTGGGCCGCTTCTTTTTGCTTTTTTTGTTATCATGCTTATTTAAAATTAAAAGAGGGGACAAGAAATTGGTCTTCTGAGAGACCAACCCTGCCCATTTCAATCATAAGCACATGGTGTTTTCATTTTTGTAATATATTAAATAATTTTAAGTCGTAAGTGTTCACAAGCCACTAGATTCTAATATGCCTTTTATGTTGATGTTAAAAATAGTTTAAGTTTGATCAATTTCGTGTTAGAACAAGATTGGCATCAATTGGATTATTTTCTTAATTTCTGCAATAAAGGCAAGCATCTTTGATGAAGAACGCTGCCGGCCTATGTCTTAAGTTTGCCAGCTTACTCTGTAATACATTGTATGCCGCCTCCTAGAGAATCTACGCCGCCAGCGTACAGACGGCGTAGGATGGGAACAGCAGCGTTTTTTTTAACGCTGGGAGGAAAGCTGCCGACGCTCATAGGGTTTCTTCTCAACACCGGCATCAAAGCCGCTGGCGTAGGTCCAAGATTTGCCGGTGTATGAAGGGACGATTTGAATTCTGGGAATCAAAGCCCCGATGAACACTGCCAGCCTTCATGTAGATCTGGCCAGCGTATGGTGTAAGCTGGCAAAATCTGTAAGTATGTCACCGGCGTAGAGCCGACGTATGACCAAATTTCTATAAATACGAGACGCGAAAATCATTTTCAACAAACATTTCCTTATAACATATCCCCTTCGTATAAGAGAGTTCTGAAGCGTTCTTGGTGATTTAGGCCTGGAGGATCATTCGAAGGGTGTTACCAATTAAAAGTAAGTGATCTTAACCTTCTCATTTGGAGTATATACAAATTTGTATAAGTATCTTAGGGTTTGGATGAATATTTCATGAAGGATTTTGAAGAATAAACCCTAGCTCGTGTTTGATCAGAATAAGAGAAGAAACAAGTATTATACGTTCTATATCAGTAAGTATAAGTTTTGAATCCTCTTTATACGAAATTGGACAGCTTTGATATTTCGATATTGATCATATGAATGTTTTATAGGGTTTTGGTGGAAAATTCTTATTTAAGGTTTGAATATTCATTTCCTTGATATTATTGGAGGTGCTTGGGGTTATTGATCAGTATAATTCGAGTTTGGGAAGTTCTGTATCAGGTTAGTTTAGATAGGTTGTTTTATGTTAAGATATTGTGATCATGTCTGTGTTTATATATACATATTGTAACAGGACATTTGGAGTTTGTGATAAACTATTGTTGATGTGGATATAGGAGTTGGTGGAGATTGGGTTGACTTTGTTTGTTGGTATCAGATTTCAGAGGATTTAATTTATACTCCTAAGATTTGAAAGGTACGACCAATCCATTGTTTGTTGTATGTGCTTGTAGATTAGAATTCTTGTGAATGGATGTAGGAACAGAATTGCATAATAAACTTAATAAATATTCGGCTTAATAATTGTTGTCTGGTTGTGATTGGCTTTGACCAGTAGAGACTGGCAGACAGTGATACTGGTGAGGCACCTGATGATCTTAGTGTAAGGTTGTCCCGAGTGGACTCGTGCTAAGAAATGATTCTGGTAGAATTTAGGTGTTCAGGAATTGGGATGTTTGGGGAGTACCCACTCATATATATGCATATGATTATTTATTTCAAATCAGTTGGTTGTTTTTATAGCAGTGTCTGAGTTACTCTGGGTTCAGGATTTACATATACAGATTCTGAACTGTGTTGTTTTGCTGAACTAAATTAGATAATAAACTATTGTATGCATTTAGTTTAGTTGCATTTACTTATACATGTTGTTTGTGCATAATCTTGCTTGAATTGGATTGGATATTATCGTACTAGGCTTCGCCGCTCATTCTATTACATTTCAGGTGCAGGTGATGATAATGTGATTTACGATCTTTCGGGTTTTGATATCATCTATGAGGATGGGGATGGCGTTAGCGGTCCTGACTACCCTGCTGATGACTAGTTATATAGTCATAAATGATATAGGATGGATCAGAGAAGACTTTAATGATTAGTTTATAATTTGTTTATTGAAATTTTAAGTTGCATTTGGAGTTTTCATGTGGTGACAGTTTTAGGGCATGGTTTGACTTGTTGACCTGCAATTATGTCAACAATGTCTAGTTTGTTGATTATGGAAATTATATTCTTATCATATGATTTATTTTATTGAAGACTAAAATTTTATATATACCTTGAGAGTTATACAGGTGATATTCATGTTGTTTGTGGAAATTATAGCCTTAGCGTGTCCTAATCAAGAGGGGATACGTGACGGGTTGTAATGCCTTATTTTAGGGCGTTAAATTTTCTTTTTAATTTTTGTTTTGTTTTTCGTTATGTAGAGTACAAGGGAAAGTCATCAAATTATGATCATCATCATTTGAACATTCATCAAAGATTACACGGCTCTCAAAATGACTAAATTAAAAAACATAGAGATCATTTAAGCTTTTACAAGTAAATTGAGTAGCCTTACTGGAGACTGTAAGCCCTTAGATTTTTCAGTAAGTATAAGTAAACCCTAAGAATCGGAAGTCAAACCAGAACTCTAAAGTCAACTTAGTTCTACGTTAAGTCTAGTTAATATAGATCCAGTAATCCCGCGCACGAAACGTAGAAACAATAAAAATGAGATCATTTTGAATTATAGTTCAAAATTATATAAGAAAGCTTAAAAAGATCAGCTTCGCCAAAATTTAGTTCATTTCGGACTCAAACAGGATCAGTTTCTAAAATTAGGGTTCCGATAAGTGAAATAGTGAGAATACTCCAATAACATCGTTACACTTGTAATAATATAAGGATTTCAAAAATATCAGTTTTATAATTTTTGGATAACTAAAAATGTCTTATATCAACCATTTACGTGTATTTTCTTTATTACCTGTATTTTAATTGTCTAGTCTATTATTCATTTACTATTTTACTATCTTTACTTTTTCGTACTACCTATTCTTACACTCTACCATACCTATTTTTTACAATTTACATTTCTCATAAAACTTTATTCACATCATACCTTATATATTATTACTTTCCACTACAAAAAATATAAAACAAGCAAATCCCTTTCTCTCCATCAACCAAAACCGGTGCCACTCTTCCCCACACATATCTAACTTTTAACTTTTTTATTTTATTTAATTACATGCAATTTTCACTCCAAAACTCTATAAATACCTCTTTCTTCCTTCATTCCTTCCCCACACTTTCTTACCTTGACAAAACTCTATTAAATTTTCTCCTCAAATTCTCTCTCCAAAAATTCATTCCTAACTTCTTCATATTCCCACACCATCACTATCTTTTAATAACATCAACTTCTATTTCTTGCATGACCCATTTCTCTACCTTAGGTAAACTTTTCTTATGAATATATTCCATATGTTCATATTAATATAACATGACCATAGTGTGTGTTTTCTAAACCTATGGGTTCTTATGGAAGCAATAATATGTTCATTTCTTGTTTAACAATGTTCAAATAATATTATTTTTGTTGTTCTAACTTTCATATATATTACTAAGTATATTTATGTGTGTCTATATATATTCTTAGAGCCTATAAACTCACTAACCTAACCTTTTATTTATCATGCTCTTATATTCTTGCAATTTATTTATTTATTTCATACAATTTTATTAAGATTAGTCTTTTTAGTCTTAAACTTGTCCTTATCAAGTCAAAACAATTTTCTTTTCCTTTTCTCTTCTTTTCTTTTATGTGACTTGTCCATAATCTAATTCTAGGGAGCCTTGATACCAATCTAAGACTCCCATAATTTTCTTGCTTTTTTTTTCGAGACTAGTCTATCTCCAGTCTGGAAGCCTTGATAAAAGCTAGGACTTCCAATACTTGACTTTGTTTATATGTTTTTTTGCTTATTTAATTTTCTACATCTTTTATTTTCTATATAAGTTATTATTCTTTTTTTCTTATGTAATATAGTCATATGCTCATGATCATGCATAATCACTATATTGATGTCTAAATAAAAGAAGTTCTTTTCTTTTATTAAAAATTAAAACTAAAATCCTTACAAAAATGATTTTTGTTACTTAAGAAAAGTTTCCATTTAAAAATTAGGATTATAAATCAACAATATCCTTTCCAAAAATTTTAATGAGTTCATCATAGACCTTAAGAATTAATGTTATGAAAAGTTTTTTCATAAAATAGTTATAAAGTTCTTTTACTCTGTTTTTCAAAATAAAATAAAGTTATTATTAAATCTTAAGATTGATAATTCTTTACTATACAAGTTTTTCTTAAAAACTTACCTAAAAGAACTCATGCCAACACTGAACACTCTAATTAAACAAATTTCTAAGTAACGTTAACTCACTAGTTAAGAAAAACACCTAGAAAAGTAATATCATTAAACAACCTAAAGTAACAAGTTTTCAAAAATATAAAAGCTTATTTTTATAAAGTCTATGAATTAGGAATGGCAGTGAAGATATAAAAAGTACTCATATGAAATAAACTAAAAACTTAGTTTTCATTTCAACAATTTACAAAGGGAAGTTATAGACTCCAATATTTAAAAAAGAGATTGTTTTATGAAAAACTATAGATTGGACAACAACACTTGAATCATGCATGTAATTTGGGTTTAAATATGTATAAAAAGGATTCTTCAACTATATAAATATCTTAAACTGTCACACCTCGGAGGGTACCCTAAACGTGACAATCCGTCACATATAATAGTAAAGCTAATGAATGACATCCTTAGTCACACAGGAGCTTCGATATCACATGCAAGGCATGCTTCCAAGATAATAGGAGACTCACAGGGGTTTTACATTTAAGTAGATAATAAAAGCAAGCAAGAACTTATATAAATAAACATGAAATCTTCAATTAAATAATAACTTCTTACATCATCTTAGGGGCATTCCCCCGTCTTAAAAGTCTTGTTTCAACTAAACTATTAACAAAGTAAACATAACTATAACAAAGCCTACTATAGAGATTTTCTTAGAAGTCTATGTTCAAAACTAAATACATATAACTTCTCCCAAAAACTCCTAGTGGCCTTAGCTCATACCTGGCATACAGGGCTCTTAGGTGCCAACCAAAGATAGTCATACTGTAACAAAAAGCTATAGAGGTATAAGCAAATCTAGCTTAATGAGATAATTCCCATCTACAAGACATTTCCATAAATCAAACAAGTATTTAAACAATCATATGAAAATGCGCCAAACTCATGAGCAAACAAAATACACAAGATTAACTAGAAATCATGTATAATATGGATTTTTCGCCCTCCATGTCGGGGGTTGGGAGGTTACAGGCCCATATGACCATCAATATTTGTAGATTTGCTGGCTCCTGCTCGCCCTATAGACTCTCCGGCTCCTACTGGCCCATGTAGACTCTCCGGCTCCTACTAGCCCATGTAGACTCTCCGGCTCCTACTAGCCACCACTACAACTTCCTCGTTTCCCCACAAGAGAATAGTAATGAAACAAATGTGACTCACCAATATGATATGCATGAATTATTTTCAATATAAATTTAACCAGATAATGTTGAGTTCAAGTTAAAGGCGATCAAAAACGATATTCATCATATCAATGCAAGAATCACAATTTAATTATCATTTCCTCTTTCGATATTCTTAACTTATATTTAACCAATCATAAATTCAAATCACACAATACTTTTATCTTTTCCTTAATTTCTAGTGCTACTACTTACAAGCACAAACAAGGAAATGTAACTTTAGTAAAGGATTAACTCACTCCATGTCGATAGATCCTAATCGAAGTAATCTTCCGGGAAAGTGATCTCGGTTCCTCCTTCACCTAAACAAGATGAAATATCCAAAATGAGTTTTTCATAGAATTTCTATTCTAGAAAATTCTAAACTTTTCTTAAAATCGCGGTAAAATTCGGATTGGAGGAAATTCCAACTTAAAATGGCCATAACATGCTTATTTTAACTCGGAATTTCGCATATTATATACCATTTTCTACCTATTCGAAAAGATCTATCTATTTCTAAACTTATTTTCATCAAATTAAGTCATTTGGGTTCCAAAAAAGTGGTGACCAGATTTACCATGAATTTTCATAAACTGAATTCCTTCTTTTAACAAAAGCTCATTTTGAAGAGATAGATATTATAATAGTTTGTAAAACCTTTGAAATGCATATGCATATAATCATTGACTCATATCAAATGTATGAAGTTAATTAAGTTGTCTCAAACCATGAATTTTTGTAAAAGTAAAGTCTTCTAAAGAAAAGTGGAACTTTTGAAAATTCTTCTTATTTTTGTTAGAGAATATGTCAAGTTATGAGAAAATTCCTTTGCCTCTAAATTTTCAAAGAATTATTTTATTTCCTTTGTTCTTAATACTAACAATTTTATCTTCATAGAAATAATTTCCTTGTTTCTTAAAATTATTTTATTTTCATGAAAGGAATTTCATATACTTGATGAAATGTGAAGTTTTAGCAAAACTTTTGTTTACTCCAAAAAGTTCTTTCTACGTCATAAAAATTCCTATGAACTCCTCTAATTTTGTTAAGATGACTTCTCAGTTTTAGAAAAATTACTTCATACTTTTATTTCTAGAAAAGAATCTTTATTTTAAGAAAACCTTTCCTCATTTATTTTTGTTGAGACAAGAATCGTTATGTTCATGCATGAATATGAATCACAAAGTAATGAAAATATAAAGGAACATAATAACTTAAAAGAATAAGCTTGTCACGCCCCAGAGGGTACCCTAAACGAGGCAGTCCGCCGCATATAATATTAAAGCTAATAAATGACAATCCTTAGTCACGCACGAGCTTTGATATCATATGCAAGGCGTGCTTCCAAGATAGTAGGAGACTCATAGGGGTATTACGTTTAAATAGATAGCAAAAGCAAGCATAAACTTAAATAGATAAACATAAGATTTTCATTTAACAACAACTTAGTACATCATCTTAGGGGCATTCCCCCGCCTTAAAGTCTTTGGACAACTATACTAATATCAAAATAAACATAACTACCACATAAGCCTACTATAGAGATTTTTTTCCTAAAAGTGTATGTTCAAAACTAAAAATACATAAACTCCTTCCAAAAACTCCTAGTAGCTTATACTCGTACCTGGCATACGGGGCTTCTTGGGGCCAACCATAGATAATCATACTGTAATAGAAAACTATAAGTGTATAAGCATGACTAGCTTAGTAAGATAATTCCATCTATAAGACATTTCCATAACTCAAACAAGTATTTAATCAAAACATATGAAAATGCACAAATCATATGAACAAGCAAGATACACATGATCAACCAGAAATCAAGTGGAGCATGGATTTAACACCCTCCATGACAAGGGTTGGGAGGTTACAGGCCCATACAACCATTAATAGCTGTAGATTTACCGGCTCCTGCTTGCTCTGTAGACTTTTCGGCTCCTACTAGCCATCATGTAGACTTTCCGGCTCCTACCAGCCACTACTACCATTTCCTCGTTTCCCCACACGAAGAAATGTAGTGAAACAAATATGACTCATGTACATGATATGCATGAATTAATTCCAATATAATTTCAACCAAAAATATTTAGTTCAAGTTGGAGGTGATCAACACAATTCTCATCATTTCAATACAAGAATCACAGATTATTTATCAAACCATATTCCGATATTCTTAGTTTATTCAAGAAATCATAATCACAAGTCACATGACAATTGTTCATTTTATCTTTCTCTTAATTTCTAGTGCTTCTATTTACAAGCACAAAACAAGGAAATGTAACTTGATGAGAGGAATAACTCACTCCATATCGGCAGATCTAATCAATATAGTCCTTCGGATAGACGATCTCGGGCCCCTCGTCACCTAAACAAGATGAAATACCCAAAATGAGTCTTTCATAAAACTTCTATTCTTGAAGATTCTAATCTTTTCTTAAAATCGCGGAAAATCGTATAAGGGAAATTCCAACTTAAAATGGACATAACTTGCTCATTTTAACTCAGACTTTCGTGTATAATATATCGTTTTCTACCAACTCGAAAAGATCTACGCATTTCTTAGCTTATTTTCATAAAACTATGTCGTTTGGGTTCCGAAAAGACAGCGACCAGATTTGCCACGAATTTGCAAAAACTTGTTTTTCTTCTTGTAAACAAAGCTCATTTGAAAAAATGAATATTTCAAGTATTTTGTAAACTTTTCGAATGGTATATACATATATGTAATGACTCATAACAAATGGATGAAGTAAATGAAGTTGTCTCAACTTATGAAAAGTAAGGTTTTAAAAGACTTTGATCTTTGAGTCTTGTTGGGATATCCATTTTACTTTTGAAAGATCTTGAGTTATTTGAGATGAATATTCTTTTTCTAAATTTAATCTCTTGTGGTTACTTTAAATTCCTAAGGAGTGGTTTTATTTTCTAAACTTGGATTCTAACAACTTTTAAAAGTAGTAAAATGATATTTTTGTTTCTTGTAATGATTCCAAGAGAATTTCTATTTCTTGATGAAGGATAAGTCTTCATAAAACCTTTTGTTTATTTAAGAAAAATCATTTCCAAGCATGTTCATGAGTTTTTTAAGAAGTCTATTTTCTACATTTATTTAAAAAGAACCTTTAGTTTAAGAAAACACTTCCTCATTTATTTTTTGTTGAGACAAAGACATTATGTTCATGCATGAATATGAATCATAAACTATAGAAATATAAAGGAACATAATAACTTGAAAGATTAAGCAAATAAGAAAGTAAATCAAGTATTGAGACCTTAGCTTCATCAAGGTACCCCGGGACTAAGAAAAGACAAGTCCCGAAAAGAAAAGAAAAAGTTTTGACTTGATGAGGACAAGTCTAAGACTAGAATGACTAGTCTTAAAAACAACTTGAAATAAATAAATTGCAATGAAGTAAATAAATTGCATGAAAAATAAATAAATTGCAAGACAATGAGCTTATATGCTCTAAATACATATATATAGCTATATAGATATTTAAATAGTTATGAACATAAAAGAAATATAAAGGAACATAAAGGAATTGTGATTATGAACAAAAACAAAGTATGAACCTATTGTTGCTTTCTTAACCTTCATGGTTTTAGAGAACACATACCAAGTTCATACTAAGTAGATGAACATAAAGAAAGCTTGGAGGAATTTTTTTTTTTACCTAAAGAAGCTAAACTAGGAAGAACTTCTTGAGAGAATTCTTGAGAGATTTGAGAGAGATTTTGGTATAGTAACTTAAGAGAAGAAGTGGTGTGAAAGAAGTGAAGGTATGAGGGGGTATTTATAGGAAAATGTAGGAGATAATTTGTGTTAATTAAATAAATGAAAAATAAAACAATTTGAGGCATTATGGAGGGGGGCCAGAGCTACTTTCATGCATGGGAAGAGGAAAATTTTAATTTTTTGTTATTTTGTTAATTAAAAGTAAGAAATGAAAGATGTGAAATTGTATTGAAAATGAAAATGTGTAAGAAATAGGTGTATGGTTTGTAAGAGTAGATTGTAAGGAAAAGTAGAGATAGGTGAATAGTGTAGAATAGTAGAAAATAGAGTAATGTAAAAGTAGACATGACAATTAAATGCCGATTGTAAGAAAATATGCGTATAAAAGCGATATCTGATATTTTTAACTATCGAAAAATTACGAAATTGATATTTTTGGAAATCTTATATTTTTACGAGTCTAACGGTATATTCGGAATATTTTTCCTATTCTGAGCTTCCAGACACGTTTTTCGAGAACTGTGTTCGATCGGGTTCTAAGGACTCTCGAATTTTGCAAAACTGAAATTTTTATATAACCTATAGCTATTACGAACTATTATAGCTAACTTTTCCAACTTCGTTTTCTAGGGCTAGAGAAAACGGCAATGCCGGACTTAAGTGGTTACGGTAAACTAGGGTTTTGTTGACTTTGGAAATCCGGGTGACTTCCGATTTAGGGTTTAAGCTTCGATTCGGATCCAAAAATTTGGGGATTTACAACCTACCCCCCTTAAAGAAAGTTTTGTCCTCAAAACTTGACATTCATACCTGATTCCTTGAATGGACTCGGGTATTTCTGGCGTATGTCGCTTTCTACCTCCCAGGTTGCTTCCTCGTGTGAGTGGTTTCTCCATAGAACCTTCACATACTTGATCTCCTTGTTCCGAAGCTTCTACACCTTGTGATCTAAGATTTGAACTGGGTGTTCCTCGTAGGTGAGATTTTCTTTCAACTGAACTGGTTCCAACTCTGCAATCTTTGTAGGGTCTGACACATGTATCCATAGAACGGACACGTGGAATACGTTGTGAATTCCAGATAGGCTAGGAGGGAGTGCCAGACGGTAAGCAAGATCTCCTACTCTTTCAAGCACTTCAAAAGGTCCAACATATCGTGGGCTCAACTTTCCTTGCGCTCGAACTCGGCGAATACTCTTGATGGGGTTTACTTTCAAGTACACATGGTCTCCAACTTCAAACTCAAGTGTACGTCTCTTCATATCCGCCCAACTCTTTTGCCTATCTTGTGCCTCCTTCATCTTTTGTTGGATGATCCTCACCTTGTCGGCCGCATCTTGTACCAAGTCAGGTCCAATGCTCAACTTTTCTACATCGTCCCAAAACAAAGGTGATCGACATCTTCTTCCATACAACGCTTCATAGGGTGGCATCTGGATCGTGGAATGGTAGCTGTTGTTGTAGGCAAACTCTACCAAAGGTAGGTGTGCGTCCCAACTACCTTTAAACTCTATTACGCAGGCTCGCAGCATATCCTCCAACGTTTGTATTGTCCTCTCCGATTGACCATCTGTCTGAGGGTGATAGCCGTACTGAAATGTAGCTTAGTTCCCATACATTTCTGCAAACTTGTCCAAAATTTGGATACAAACCTTGGGTCTCGGTCGGAGACTATTCCAGCGGGTACTCCATGCAAGCGTACTATTTCTCTTATGTACATTCTTGCCAACTTGTCCATAGAGTACGTCATGTTCATTGGAAGGAAATGTGCCGTCTTCGTCAATCGATCCACTATGACCCAAATCGCATCATATCCAGCTAACGTCCTTGGTAATCCACACACAAAATCCATTGTGATTTGGTCCCATTTCCACTCGGGTATTGGCAGGGGTTTCAGAAGTCCACCAGGCCTTTGGTGCTCCACTTTTACTTGTTGGCATGTGGGACATTTCAACACAAAGTCTGCTACGTCTCTCTTCATGCCGTTCCACCAATAGTGGCTCTTCAGATCTTGGTACATCTTTGTTCCTCCTGGATGCATGGTGTATCCAGAGTGATGTGCTTCTTCCATGATTTCCTTTCTTATGTCCTCATCATCCGGAACACATAATCTTCCTTTCATTCTCACTACTTCATCCTCATCTATGGCAAAATCGGTGTACCTTCCTTCCTGCACCTCTTTCTTAATCTTCAGAATCGCCTCGTCATATCGCTGGGCCTCCTTGATTCTCTCTACTAAGGTGGGTTCCATGACAAGGTTGGCAATCTCCACTTCCACACTTTGCCCTATGAATTCAATGCTCATTCTTTCAAATTCCTTTATCAACTCGTTCTTGTCAGTGAGCAAAGAGGCTACTTCCCATAATTCTTTCTACTTAGGGCATCTGCAACTGCGTTTACTCTCCCTGGACAGTAGTTGATTCCAAGGTCGTAATCCTTGATGAGCTCTAACCATCTCCGTTGTCGCATATTCAACTCCTTTTGTGTGAATAGGTACTTGAGGCTCTTATGGTCTGTGTAGATTTCGCACCTTTGTCCATATAGGTAGTGTCTCCATAACTTAAGTGCGAAGACAACAGCAGCTAACTCCAGATCGTGGGTAGGATAATTCTGCTCATGAGGTCTGAGCTGTCGTGATGCATAAGCGATCACTTTTCCATCTTGCATCAACACGCATCCAAGACCATTCCTAGAAGCATCGCTGTGCACTGTATAGGACTTCTCGGGGTCCGGTAGAATTAGAATCGGGGCAGAGACAAGTCTTTTCTTTAGTTCCTGGAAACTTTGCTCCCTCTTGTCTGTCCAGATGAACTTCTCCTCCTTTTGGGTTAACTGCGTGAGGGGTTTGGCGATGGTTGAAAAATTCTTAACAAACTTCCTATAATATCCAGCCAAACCGAGAAAACTTCTCACCTCAGTCACAGTTTTAGGTTGTTTCCACTCCATCACTGCCTTGATCTTCTCAGGGTCTACCGATATTCCTTCTCCAGATATCACATGTCCTAGGAAAGATATCCGATCCAACCAAAAGTCACACTTAGATAGCTTGGCGTACAACTTATGCTCACGCAAGGTCTGTAATGCCATTCTTAAGTGTTCCTCATGTTGCTCTCGCATCTTTGAGTAGATCAAAATATCGTCGATGAAGACTATCACACACTTATCCAACAGGGGCTTATATACTCGATTCATGAGATCCATGAAAGCTGCTGGTGTTGGTTAATCCAAAAGGCATCACTAGAAACTCGTAATGTCCATAGCAAGTACTAAAAGCTATCTTCGGTACATCTTCAGGTTTATACCTCAACTGGTGGTATCCTGACCGTAGATCGATCCTTGAAAAGACACTTGGTCCTTGAAGCTGATCAAAAAGGTCATCTATCCTTGTGAGTGGATACTTGTTCTTGATGGTGACTTTGTTGAGCTCCCGATAGTCGATGCATAAACGCATGGAACCATCCTTCTTCTTTACGAACAACACTGGTGCTCCCCAAGGTGATACACTTGGTTGGATAAAACCTTGATCTAACAAGTCTTGCAACTGAATTTTAACTCTTAAGCTCCACTGGTGCCATCGATAGGGTGCCTTTGATATTGGCTCTGTATTGACCAATAGGTCGATTTCGAAATCGATCTCTCTCTTTGGTGGCAATCCAGGTAATCCGTCCGGAAATACGTCTGGGAACTCGTTAACCACGGGTATGGATCCAAGCTCAGGCTTTTCTTCTCCTTCTTCATCCAGGTTACTAAGGTTGATTTCATCATCGTCCACTAACTCGAACGAATTTAACTTCACCGTGGATTCTCCTCTGAATATTACTTCACATCCATTTTGGTCCTTAAACTTCACTTCCTTTTGTTTATAGTCTACTAAGTCTTTAACAGATGTCAACCAACTCATACCCAAGATTACTTCGTATTTGCTCATCTCCAAGATTATCAAGTCACACTTAGAGTGATTTCCTTGTATCTCCATTGGACATCCTTTAAGCATTTCCTTTGTCGTTACTATGCTTCTAGTGGGGGTTTTAACTCGAAAACCGGTAGCAATAGTATTTACGGGTAACCCAATTTGCTTAACCAGGCTAACGGTGATAAAAGAATGGGTAGCTCCGGTATCGAACAAAGCATAAGCGGGTTGACTAGCCACGCGTATGTGTCATGCACTTGAATTTTATACTAATTACGAGACTGGTATACTTAAGCTAATCGTGGGTATAAAACTTTTGTAGCATAGGCATTGAACACAGGAAACTTAATAACTTGCTTTAAAGAAAAAGGGTTTTGATCCTGACCTGTCACTGATCCAAAATCTGAGCCATACTCTCCATCTACGGCTGCTAGCTCTGCTCCTTCGTCATCGGACTCTTCGCATACCCACTGTCCTTTCAGGTTGTATATTCTCATTCCGTGGACAGCTGCTCCAGTCCGGTTCGAGTTGCTCCCTCCATTTCCATTCTTTGCCGGTACTGCTCCTCCCGTAGAACTAAACGGTCTTGCTAGTGCATTCTTCCTTTGTGGGCATTCATTGCCGAAGTGCCCAGTTTGCTTGCACACGAAGCAAATGGTGGAAGCTTTCTTAAGACAATCACGATCTTGTGGCTTGGGTCTCCACAAAAATAACATTTGCGTTGGAGAAGGGGGCACCTCTTTGGATAGTGCTCCTTCTTACATTTCCAGCATGTCACTTTGATCTTAGGTGTCTCCTTGTTGCAGCTAACACTTCCTCTAAAACTGTGGAATGGTTTAAACTTTTTGCTTTGGAAGCTGGGGTTGCTAGCTATCTTGTGCCTTCTTTCCGAACACAAAGGTTCGTTTCTCTAGTGCCTTGCTTTTCCTCTTCATGGCTCCCTCTATGATACGAGCCCTTTCAACCAGCTCACGAAGAGTCCTCAGATCCAACTCCTCTAAACGCATTCTTAAATCTTCATCCGAGCCACTCAGAAATACTTGCCTCTTTAGCTCCTCACTATGCTTGAAAGACTCAGGCACGTATTGAAGCAGTCGGCTAAACTCCGTCTCATACTGCTCTATTGTCCTTCCTTTCTGGGATATGTGGAGGAAGTCTCCACTATACTATACCCTCAAGCTCCCAGGGAAATAGTTGTCCACAAACTCTCTACAAAAAGCTGCCTAGGTCACGGGTGGCAACAATTCCCTGCTTTTTGACTCCCACCATATTCTGGCATTAAACCGTAACATGTATGTGCCATAATCCAGTCGTAGATGATGGGGAACTTCGTAGGAGGCGAACGACCTTTCAATCTGGGCTAGCCAGTCTTCAGCTTCGTCTGGCTTTCCAAAATTTTCATCAAAATATCTATTGCTTTTTATGAAGTCCGGCAGCTATAAGGTTGGGGTGGTGGTGATGCTGGTAAAGGGCAGTATGTGACTCAGCTTCTGGGCTGCAGGTGCTTCAACGGTTGCTTCAGGTGCGTTTGTGGCAGGCGGTGGCATATTTTGTGCATTCTGCATGAAATTATTGACCAACCCAGCTAGTTGGTTGATGGCAGCCCACACATCTCCTTGTTGATTCGGTGGAGGATTTGGGGCTTGTTGTCCTGCCGGGGGATTCTCTGGTTCTGCTGGTATATTATTAGAGGCACGACGTTCGTGTCTTCTACCTCTCCTACCACGTCTATTAATTACTCTAGTTTTAGACTTTAAAAATATAGGAAATATCGAAAATTGCGTAGAAAATATTTAAGGCATTTAAATCCAGGAATCATCAAATAAAATACTTGCATTCGAAATAAAAGAGGAAATTAATAATCCTTACATAACCTTGAGAAGGTGGAAACCATTCCCATCAAAAAAAAGATAATTGCTCAAATAAAACATAGAAAAGAAAAACATTAATTCATTAAAACAAAGACAAGCCTAGGAAAAGGCTATATTGGACTCGTCGGGTTATGCTCCCTTCCTTCATTCCTTCCTTCTTTCCTTCGATCTTCTTCTTTCTTCTGCGGGGACGGTGCTGGGTTCGTACTCCTGCTGGTGGAACCGTTGTGTCGTTTGACGAATTGTCGTAGGTATTGACTCATAGTCATTCTCTTCCTCGGTATCGTGAGGTGATCTCCGCCTGAGATGGCCAAACTTCGTCATGCACGGAAATTATTTCTCCATGGGTCATGCCATTTGTTTCCTCCAGTTCTTCTGGGTCTCCTTCCTCTGATGCCACTGCTATTGCAGGGGTTTAAGATCTGCTCCTCAGGAATCTACTTGGATCAAAAGCGTTGTCTCTTCTCCCTTCCTCTTCAAAATCGGAGATCATTACTGGATTACTCCTTGCAATGGTCTCCATATGTACATCTTGGCTCAACCTTTGGGGAGGTGCTTGATTGGGGATCAAAGGGCTGTCTTCCCAGAGGGATGCAGATTGGGACTCCTCAAGCTCCAAGTCTTCCTTCTGATCTCCTTCTGGGCTACCATTAGTCTCTCCATTCCCTTCATTTGCTTAGGCCTCCTCCATGATGAAGTCCTCATCTGGGATAACATCTAGCTGCATTTCGACGGAGTTGGGCTAAGTATTGTACTCTGATGGCGTAGGGACAATTCGTCGGTAGCCGTCATACCAATAAAATCACCCTTCAGCATCTGCCTTCAGCCAGTCCGTATGATCCGCCAACTCATCATGTGCGTAGATGTATAGAGGTCCTAGCTTATTCCAAGTCCGGAAGTCTGGTTCATGTCGCCCCATCTTCCGCTTTCAAGATGAAGGTCATTTGCTGCAGCATGGTCTCCTGGTACATAAAAACCATCATTCTTTCGACCACATGAATAACCTCTATGTCACTCCATCTCCGATTGATTACAGCGTCGAATCTTAGCTCATTGGGTAAGTTCCTCCATAAGGAATGTCTCAATCCTTTCTTCCATATCTTGAACATTTCGTGGGCAGTCCTGGGCCTTCCAACTAATGCGAACTCCTCACACAGCACCCTTAGTCTAAGACGGTAGTTCACGAAGGTCTCGTCATGGTCCTTAAGGAATTGTCGGGATTTTTCCTTGACCTCAGGGAAAGTCAACTATCAAGTGAAAAAAAAGGGGATCAGATCTAAAGCTAGAGTTTCTATCTTATTACTATCTATCTTAAGGTCTATTTCTACTATCTTATGTCTAAAACTTGCGCTCTAATACCAACTTAAATTGTCACGTCCAAGAGGGTACCCTAAACGTGGCAATCCGCTGCATATAATATTAAAGCTAATGAATGACAATCCTTAGTCACGCACGAGCTTTGATATCATATGCAAGGCGTGCTTCCAAGATAGTAGGAGACTCATAGGAGTATTACGTTTAAATAGATAGCAAAAGCAAACATGAACTTAAATAGATAAACATAAGATTTTCATTTAACAACAACTTAGTACATCATCTTAGGGGCATTCCCCCGCCTTAAAGTCTTTGGACAACTATACTAATATCAAAATAAACATAACTACCACATAAGCCTACTATAGAGATTTTTCCTAGAAGTCTATGTTCAAAACTAAAAATACATAAACTTCTTCCAAAAACTCCTAGTAGCTTATACTCGTACCTGGCATACGGGGCTTCTTGGGGCCAACCATAGATAATCATACTGTAATAGAAAACTATAAGGGTATAAGCATGACTAGCTTAGTGAGATAATTCCATCTATAAGACATTTCCATAATTCAACCAAGTATTAATCAAAACATATGAAAATGCACAAATCATATGAACAAGCAAGATACACATGATCAACCGGAAATCAAGTGTAGCATGGATTTAACGCCCTCCATGACAAGGGTTGGGAGGTTACAGGCCCATACGACCATCAATATCTGCAGATTTACCGGCTCCTGCTTGCCTTATAGACATTCCGGTTTCTACTAGCCACCATGTAGACTTTTCGGCTCCTACCAGCCACCACTACCATTTCCTCGTTTCCCCACACGAAGAAAAGTAGTGAAACAAATGTGACTCATGTACATGATATGCATGAATTAATTCCAATATAATTTAACCAAAAATATTTAGTTCAAGTTAAAGGTGATCAACACAATTCTCATCATTTCAATACAAGAATCACAGATTATTTATCAAACCATATTCCGATATTCTTAGTTTATATTCAAGCAATCATAATCACAAGTCACATGACAATTGTTCATTTTATCTTTCTCTTAATTTCTAGTGCTTCTATTTACAAGCACAAAACAAGGAAATGTAACTTGATGAGAGGAATAACTCACTCCATATCGGTAGATCTAATCAAAATAGTCCTCCGGATAGACGATCTTGGGCCCCTCGTCACCTAAACAAGATGAAATACCCAAAATGAGTCTTTCATAAAACTTCTATTCTTGAAGATTCTAATTTTTTCTTAAAATCGCGGTAAAATCGTATAAGAGGAAATTCCAACTTAAAATGGCTATAACTTGCTCATTTTAACTCGGAATTTCGCGTATAATATACGTTTTCTACCTACTCGAAAAGATCTACGCATTTCTAAGCTTATTTTCATAAAACTATGTCATTTGGGTTCCAAAAAGAGCACCAGATTTGCCACGAATTTGCAAAAACTTGTTTTCCTTCTTGTAAACAAAGCTCATTTGAAAAGATGAATATTTCAAGTATTTTGTAAACTTTTTGGTATATACATATATGTAATGACTCATAACAAATGGATGAAGTAAATGAAGTTGTCTCAACTTATGAAAAGTAAGGTTTTAAAAGACTTTGATCTTAGTTTTGTTGGATATCATTTTACTTTTAAAGATCTTGAGTTATTTGAGATAATATTCTTTTTCTAAATTTAATCTCTTGTAGTTACTTTAAATTCCTAAGGAGTGGTTTTATTTTCTAAACTTGGATTCTAACAACTTTTAAAAGTAGTAAAATGATATTTTTGTTTCTTGTAATGATTCCAAAAGAATTTCTATTTCTTGATGAAGGATAAGTTTCATAAAACCTTTTGTTTATTTAAGAAAAATCATTTCCAAGCATGTTCATGAGTTTTTAAGAAATCTATTTCTACATTTATTTAAAAAGAACCTTTAGTTTAAGAAAACACTTCCTCATTTATTTTTGTTGAGACAAAAACATTATGTTCATGCATGAATATGAATCATAAACTATAGAAATATAAAGGAACATAATAACTTAAAAGATTAAGCAAATAAGAAAGTAAATCAAGTATTGGGACCTTAGCTTCATCAAGGTACCCCGGGACTAAGAAAAGACTAGTCCCGAAAAGAAAAGAAAAAGTTTTGACTTGATGAGGACAAGTCTAAGACTAGAATGACTAGTCTTAAAAACACTTGAAATAAATAAATTGCAATGAAGTAAATAAATTGCATAAAGATAAATAAATTGCAAGACAATGAGCTTATGCTCTAAATATATATATATATATATATATAGATATAATATTTAAATAGTTATGAACATAAAGAAACATAAAGGAACATAAAGGAATTGTGATTATGAACAAAAACAAAGTATGAATATTGTTGCTTTCTTAACCTTCATGGTTTTAGAAAACAAATACTAAGTTCATACTAAGTAGATGAACATAAAGAAAGCTTGGAGGAATTTTTACCTAAAAGAAGCTAAACTAGGAAGAACTTCTTGAGGAATTCTTGAGAGATTTGAGAGAGATTTTGGTATAGTAACTTTAGAGAAGAAGTGTGTGAAAGAAGTGAAGGTATGAGGGGGTATTTATAGGAAAATGTGGGAGATAATTTGTGTTAATTAAATAAATAAAAATAAAACAATTTGAGGCATTATGGAGGGGGGCCGGCGCTACTTTCATGCATGGGAAGAGGAAATTTTTAATTTTTTGTTATTTTGTTAATTAAAAGTAAGAAATGAAAGATGTGAAATTGTATTGGAAATGAAAATGTGTAAGAAATAGGTGTATGGTTTGTAAGAGTAGGTTGTAAGGAAAAGTAGAGATAGGTGAATAGTGTAGAATAGTAGAAAATAGTGTAATGTAAAAGTAAGCATGACAATTAAATATCGGTAGTAAGAAAATACGCGTATAAAAACGATATCTGATATTTTTAGCTACCGAAAAATTACGAAATTGATATTTTTGAAAATCTTATATTTTTACGAGTTTAACGGTATATTCGGAATATTTTTCCTATTCTAAGCTTTCGGACACATTTTTCGAGAACTGTGTCCGATTGGGTTCTAAGGACTCTCGAATTTTGCAAAACTGAAATTTTTATATAACCTATAGCTATTACGAACTATTATAGCTAACTTTTCTAACTTCGTTTTCTAGGGCTAGAGAAAACGGTAATGCCAGACTTAAGCGGTTACGGTAAACTAGGGTTTTGTTGACTCTGGAAATCCGGTTGACTTCCGATTTAGGGTTTAAGCTTCAATTCGGATCCAAAAATTTAGGGATTTACAAAGCTAGTAAAGAAATAAATCAAGTATTGGAACCTTAGCTTCATAAAGGTATCCCGGGACTAGATTGGACTAGTCCCATAAAGAAAAAGAAAATGTTTTGAGTTGATGAGGACAAGTCTAAAACTAGAAAGACTAGTCTTAAAAACAATATAGAAGTAAATAAATTGCAAGGAAAGTAAATAAATTGCAAAACAAATGAGCTTATATGCTCTAAAAGATATATATAGCTACATATATATATTTAGATAATTATATGCATAAAAGCAACATAAAAGAAATTTGGTTCATGAACAAAAACAAAGCATGAGCATATTGTTACTTTCTTTAACCTTCATGGTTTAGAAGACACACACTAAACTCATACTAGGTAAATGAACATAAAGAAAACTTGAAGAAATATTACCTAAAAGAACTAAACTTTAGAGAACTCTTGGAAGAGAATTCTTGTAGAATTTTAGGAGAGTAACTTTAGTGTATGAAAGGTGTGAAGAAGTGGAAGGTATCACGCCCCAAAGGGTACCCTAAACGTGACAGTCCGCCACACTCAATATTAAAGCTTAAGTATGACAACCTTAGCCATTCCCAAAAGCTTTTATATTAAGTGTAAGGCGAGCTTTCATAACTTTAGAAAACCATATATGGAATTATGAAGCTTAAGAAGATATAAATAACACATTAAGAAAAGAGGATTCATAATAATCATTCACTTATAACAATGATCTTTACAAACATAGGGATACTTACCTGTGATTACTAATCTATTACAAGAATATTTGTACATCAATACTAATACTACACTTCATCTAAAATTTCCTTTATCCAAAGAGAAATTACCTGACCGCAGGGTCTTCGTGGCCTTAACCATAAATAGAGAAACTGCAAAAGATATCTATGGGGGTATAAGCTAACAAGCTTAGTGAGAACTATTTCCATAAATAACTTCTTGTAACGAGATTTCAAACAAGTTGTTTAAACAATCAAATGTGATGCAACATACACGTGAGCAAACAAGCATATAGTTTTTCGGGAACTATATGTTGAATGGATTTACGCCCTCCAGGGTTTGGTGATACATAACCTCAAACAAGTAGTTTTTAATAAAAAGTTTTATGCTTTCGATCAATATCGCCAAGCACATGAAGTCTACTTGAATTGAGCATTGCTTTCGGATCTTCCGCCAAGCATTTCCTTTTTCCATAACGCCGACAAGCAATCGCTTTCGGATCTTCCGCCAAGTGTTGTTTTCGACATGAGCTTACTATCCTTCTCACCCAAGGATAATAACCCAAAATGCAATGTGACTCACTTCATGGTATGCATGAATCCATTTATTTATAATATCATTTCATTATTATTATCAAGTTTAAGATGATCAAGGCATTTCATACAAAGCAAGTGTTATACTAAAACGAGCATTTAAATCAATTCCGATCTCAATATTCTTAGGATTCTTTCAAAGAATTAATTAACATACATATCCATTTTCCTTTTCCTAACTCTAATGCAACTAAATTAGAAGCACAACAAGTATAGCATTTAACGGAAATAAAGTCACGATGCCATGTCGACTATTTCTCTATGTGGATGAGTCGTTCACACACTCCACTTAATCGAAATAATCTTTGGGGTAAAGGAATCCTTCCTCGGGGTCACCTAGCCAAAGAAAATACCCACAATGAGCATTCCTTGATGATTTTCTTGAATTTTGACAAAACAATGTCAAAAGAATGTTAAAGTTCATATAAAAAAAAGTTCCAATTTAAAATGGTCATAACTTGATCATTTTAACTCGGAATTGTGCATATAATACGATTTCTACCTACTCGAAAAGATCTATCCATTTCTAAAACTATTTTTGTCAAACTAAACCATTTAGGCCCCGAAACAGTGGTGACAAAATTCACCACGGATTTTTTCAACACAAAACAACTTTTGTTCAAGAAATCAAAATTTGTTTGATAAATACTTAGTTATCTATATAGTTGAAAAATTCTCTTTTTATAACTATATAACTATATAACTCATATTTAAGCATGCTCAAGTGTTTTGTTGTCCAATTATATTTCTTGAGTAAAACAATGTTGGTTTGAAGTTTTAGAAAACATGGTTTACAAGAACTTATTTTTGCAACTTTCTTGGAATGAATATTTGTTTCCCTTTGTTTTCCCGAAATTGCTTTATGTTGGTTTTATTATTTTTCCTAAATAACTTTTTGAAAATAAAATTTTCTATTTTCTAAGTTCTCTTATATTAGTACTACTTTTTCTATTTATTTTTCCTATATAATTTTCTTTGCCTATTTGTTTCGTAAAGGTCTTTATTTGACAATTCCTTAGCCTTTCATTTGTTTATCTTTTTCATAAAAAAAAAAAAAAATCATTTTTGTACCAACAATGATTTTCTTTCGAAAAACAAAGTGGAATAATAGAGGATTTAAGAAGCTTTTCGTAGTAAAAGTAGTTTTTAATATTTGTAGTAGGTTCTTTTTGTAACTTGAAAAGAAATGAGTTTATTTTTGTTAACTCATAGATTTTATACTTCACATAAACTTATTTCTAGGTGACCAAATCTCCTTTTGTTAATTATTTTTAGAAATTAGAATTTTTGGACAACAATCTAAATGAACATGATTTATGAGAAATAATAGTAAACAAAAACAACATAATAATAAAGTCAAGTATTGGAGTTTTAGCTTTTTCAAGGCTTCGGGACTAAGAAGTAGACTAATCCCAAAATAAAAAAGAAAAACTTGTTTTGACTTGATAAGGACAAGTCTAAGACTAGAGACTAGTCTTAAAATAACAAGGAACAAGTAAATAAATTGCAACGGGATAAATAAATAAATTGCGTTCCATAAAATAAATAAATTGCAAGTGAGCTTATATGTTTTAAAGGATACGTATATATATATATATAGATAGATAATAATATTTAGATATAGTAACGACAATATAAATAAAAATAATAACATGAACATAAATAGATTTTCATGAACAAGAACAATACATGAACATAATGCAGCTTCCATAACTTTTAGTCCTTGAAAACTCACACTATGGTCATATAAAGTTACATAACATGAAGAAAACGAAAATAATATAAGATAGTTATCTAAAGAAAATTTTGATAGTAGTATGTGGTTATGGGTTTTTGTTGTAGGTAGAAGTTGTTGTGGAATTATTTTGAGAGAGTTTTGGAATGGTATTTTGAGAGAGTTTTAGTAGAGAATTTGTGGGTAGTGAATGTGTGAAAGAAGTGAAAGAGAATAGGGGTATTTATAGAAAAATGTAGAGTGATTTTTGTGTGATTAAAATAAATAAAAATTGAAACAAATTGAGAAAGAATGGGGACATGGGGTGCCGGCCATGGGGGTTTGAGAGGGGGTTGATTTTATTTTTTGAATTTTTGTTAGATAAAAGATGTAATATGTAAAGTAGATGTGAAATAAAGTTATGGGAAAGGTAAAAAGTAAAGATTATAGGTTATGGTGTTTGTAAGAGTAGGTGCAAGAAAAAGTAGAGAGAAAAGAATAGTGTAGAATAGTAATTAATAGTGTAATGTAAAGTATATATGACTAATAAAGTACCGGTAGTAAGAAAATACGCATATAATAGCTGTATCTGTTATTTTTACTTACCGAAAATTTTTGAAATTGATATTTTTGAAAATCTTATATTTTTACTAGTCTAACGGTATATTCGGAATATTTTTACTATTCCAAGCCCCGAGACACGTTTTTCAAGAACAGTGTCCGATCGGGTTCAAAGGACACCCGAAATTCGCAAAACTGATATTTTTATATAACCTATAGTTATTACGAACTATTCTGGCTAATTATTCCAACTTTGTTTTCTAGGGCCAAAGAAAACGGCAATGCCGAACTTAAGCGGTTATGGTAAACTAGGGTTTTATTGACTTTGGAAATCCTTTTGACTTCTGGTTTAGAGTTTTAAGCTAAACCGATTCAAAAATTTGGGGGTTTATAGAAGGAAGATGGGTATTTATAGGAAAATTTGGGAGGTTAATTGTGTTAATTAAATAAATGAAATAAAACAAATTTAAGGGTAAGAGAGATGAGGTTGGCTTAAATTGTAGAGAGGAGAGGGAGAGAAATTTAATTTTTTTTTTTTTTTTTGTAAATGAAAAGTAAGATATGAAAGATGTGAAGTTGTATTGGAAATGAATATTTGTAAGAAATAAAGATATGGGTTGTAAGAAAAAGTAGAGATAGATAAATAGTGTAGAATAGTAGTAAATAATATAATGTAAAGTAAACATGATAATTTAAGTACCGGTAGTAAGAAAATACGCGTATAAATACAATATTTGATATTTTTTGCTACCGAAAAATTATGAAATTGATATTTTTGAAAATCTTATATTTTTACGAGTCTAATGAATATTTTTACTAATCCGAGTTCCAAGACACGCTTTTCGGGAACTGTGTTCGGTTGTGCTCAAAACGAATCGTAGTTTGACTAATCTGATATTTTTAAGCTTTCTTAGGTTGTTATGAACTATTCTACATACTAAACTCTTACTAACTTTCCTAGGGTTGCTTAAACGGAAATGCCGGACTTGAACGGTTGCAAAAGACTAGGGTTTTGTTAACTTTGGGATTCCGGTTGACTCTCTAATTAGGGTTTAGGCTTAAATTAATCACAAAGCTTTAGGGGTTTACAATGTATTTGCTATGGGATTTTTTATTAATGAAAAACTTGGAAAAATATATTTTTATGGTTGGGAATTTTCGTATCAAATCTGTATTGTACCAGTTTGAAACCCAAATAACTTTTTATAACAAAAATAACCTTAGAAATAGATAGATCATTTTGAGTAGGTAGAAAACGACATATAATATGTAAAATTCTAATTAAAAATGAGCAAGTTATAGCCATTTTAAGTTGGAATTTCTTGCCATTCGAATTTTGATGAAAATGATAAAATAGAATTAGATCGATTAAGTAGATCTTGGATGAAATACTCATCTTAGGTATTTTTTTTATCTAGGTGACGAGGACCAGGATCTTCTCTTTCCTAAAGATTATTTCGACTAATAGAGATTGCCATGGCCAAGTGAGTTTTTCTTTACATTTTATGTATTCATGCATGTACTTGTGGAATAAAGCACTGATATTAGGAAAAGATAAAAAAATGATATGCATGTGGGTTATCATGGGAGCTATGTATGTGATTCATTATGTGTGATCAATAAACGATAAGTATATCGAAGCCCGATTGGTTACTTAATATAAGTTGTCTCTTTGTATATTGTTGTGTGTACAAATATTGATTGCTCACCTTAAATGAATTAATATTAGATCGGAAATTGCTTATAACTAAATTAATCATGCATATCGCTTAGAATATCATCTTCACATTTTGCAACTACTCCTCAGCGTGGGACCGGAAAAATAAGCTGCCTAGCTACATCTTGAGGAAGGAATTAGGATATTTGGGGAATACGGCCTTATGGTGTAGCCGAGCCGCATCAATCGCTTGGGGTATGGAAAGCCCGAGAACTAATAGTACGGTTGATTGGAATCCCAAGACGCGCGCAAATTTCAAGGAGGTCGATTATGACCCATTCAAAGCATTCCCTAACCCAGAATGGATGGTTAAATCCATTTTACATACAAAACCGGATAGTTATATGTATTGTTTGATCATATGGTTGTTGCATTTCATTTGCTTGCTTAATTGATTTGTTTGATTGCATGTTATGAGTACTTTTACGTAAGGATTACCTCACTAAGCTAGTTATGCTTACTCCCTAATAGATTTATGATGTTGCAAGATTATCGTTTTTGCACACGAGACCCCCTTAACCGGTCGGGTAGAACCTACGCATTTGGGAAGTTTTTGAAGGAATTCTATTTGAAGACTTTAGATTTGATTTCCTTTAAAATCTTCCAATTATAGTTATCTGTTAAGCAAAACTTTGTCATTTTGAGTTTTATTGGGGGGATTGTAATCCCATTAATTTTACATAATCTGATTATAATAAATATTATAAATAAAATGTAGTTACATAAAATAACTATAATAAAAATATCAGAAATCACTCCAAATTTTTCGCGATTTAAATTTTAAGTATAAACAAATTAGAATAAAGAATCCTTATCAATAAGACTTTAAAAATACAAAAATGTTCGACATAAAGTAAATCAAAGAATAAAGAAAATTGTTTAATATTTAAGAACCAAAGTTTTAATATTCGAAACATATCAATACCTTTAAATTAAATAATTATGAGTCTATAAAAACTAAAATTCTGATCTAATATAGTAACTTGTAATTAGTAAAAAGAACAAAGTAACAAATATAGAATAAATATTAAATTTTTAATCTCATAAAAATTCTAGAATAAATCTATAAATAGTAATAAATTCATATGTAATTTCAAACCCTATAAACTTATAATAAAGTCAAATTAAGGGCAATATATGAAATAACTATGAATTTCTTAATTTACATATTAATGTGTTATTGAAATGATATATATATATATATATATATATATGTATGTGTGTGCTTGGATGGTATAATTAGTATATGTGTTAGACATGTGCTATTTCGTATGTGTATAGTATAATGAAATTAATATTATTATATTATAATATAAATGTGTGTATAGTGTAATGAATAAGTGTGCCTTTTGCAAATTAATATGTATGTGTTATGTTTAGAATTTAATAAAATTACTTTTGAATTGCTTAAGATTAATGACAAAAATTTTACAAAATTTAAGTTACTTTTTAAGCTAAATCAAACTCAAATGCATTTGAAATTAACCCAAATTAATCTTAGGTCAAATATACCCCTAAAGTGAAATTTTGGATGAGTATTGACTTTATTTTAGAAGTTTTTGACCCTTTTTGGCAGCCTATTTCCCCATACGAATTTTTCTTTTTTTCTTTTTCTTCTTTCTTTCTTCCTTTCCATCTCAAAATCCTAAACCCTAAGCCAAAATCAATTACAAGCTTTTGGGATTCAAACATCATTCCAAGCCAAGACCTAACCATGTAAGTTAAATGCAAGCTTAATTTTTTTATTTTATGTTCTTTATTGTGCTTGTTTGTAAAAGTTAGATAAAAATAAAAATTATGTACTAATTGGTGTGAGATTGATTTGGTGCATTGATGGTAGTTTAAATAAGATTACATGGCTAGAGGAGTTGTAGTGCATATCTTATATGAATATTGACATGTGAGGATGAGTATGTTGGGAAGATTGAGGGATTTAGTAGTTGAAGTGTGATTGATGTTTTGATGATTAGAAGTAGGATTTATGTTGTTAGGATAGTGTATAAAACATATGACAAGCTTTGGAAAGTTTAAATTAAGTTTGGAGAAATTTTGAAGTGGATAAATTTTTTGTAATAAACAGGGGAAACAAAAACTTTTTCGTATAAGCTTAAGTTTGGTTGTACGCCGGCATCTGGCACTTCTACGCCGCCGGCTTAGAGGCGGTGTTGGAAGTGAACAGAATCAATTTTCTTAAAACCGCTTAAACGCTGTCGGCTTTCACTGGGGAAGTCTGCCAGTGTTTATTTTCCAAAACGTACGCCGGCTATTAGGGTTCCAACGCCGCCGGCTTAGGGGCGGTGTGGAATGGGAACGGAATCATAATTTTTAACGTCGGGCATAAGGCCGCCGATGTACGATCCAAGGCTGCCAGTATACGTGGATACGCTACCGGTGTTGGGGGTATTCACTGGCGTGGACTAACCCCGTGAACCTCTCGGAAATTTTTGAAAATTTGGAGTTGCATTCTACATCGGCTCAAAGCCTCCAGCGTATAATGAAGGCTGTCGGCATATCCTTGAATGCTGCCAATGTTGGAGTGTTGAACTTTAGTGTATTGAACACCGGTTCAAAGCCGCCGACTTTAAGGGCCGGCGTATCCCCTGCGCTTTTAAATTTCAAAAACCTTCTTCAAAATTTTCCGAAGTTTGGTATATGATCAGTTAAATATTTGTTAAGTGTTCTATGATATAATAGGATGTTTAAATGCTTTTATTATGACCTTGTATTAATTTATTTGAATTTCTTTGATTAATTATATTTTCAAACTAATGAATTAGTGCTTAAACTAAGTGTAGAACTTAATATTATTTTAAACAGTGATAGATTCTTGCCCAGCCAACCCCATTAGTTCCGAGCTATCTATCAGGTGTAGCAGTAACTTGCTTGTTTCTTTGCTAGGGTAGGCATCATAACCAAATTACTTTAAATTAAGAAAACTCTATTAATTGATGAGTGTTGATTTTTCCTTGGTTGCCGTTGAATCTGGTTCGGGGAGTGACACCCTGCTCAAATTGGGGGCAGGGTACTTTCTTGTTAATGGATAGAATTATTTAGGAGATATGAGTATCTGAGCTACTCATATCAACCCCCTGAGTGTCGTGATGCGTTACTCAGGATCCCCTAGTATTACGGGCTACGCCGGAAGATGAGGCTGCTTAGTCTGTATGAATAGTAGGGACCACTTAGGGAGGCGGACGTAATACTAGATCTCTGTTGTCCGGAGTTTGAATACTCCCGTGTTGTTTTGCTAACTAAAGATTGAGCAAGAAACAAATGATTGTTGCATAATGCATTTAGTCTAAGAATGTGTGATCCACTTTGCATTTGTATTCGTTACTTATGTACTGGGCCTTTGGCTCATATTTTATCCATTTCAGGTGATGCTTCCGATGTGTTCTATGCAAGTATGGGGTACGGAACGACTTTGAAGTTTTTCTTGATGGTTTGGAGGATTAGAGTTAACCATGGACTCAATGGAACCTATAATTGTAATAATAGATGTGACTACTTTTGTTGATAATATAACTAAGTGTTAGTTTGGGTTGTGTTTTGAAGATTTGTTAAGGCTTGTAAGAACCCTTTGGATGTAATATATATATATATATATATATGTACTTAGCCATGTAGGAATTAAGTTGTTTCCTTTGAAAAATATGTTAGTAGTGAAGTAGTGTTATTTTTTATAGGTTTAAAAAAAATCTATGATTTCTATTATATTATCTATGTGGAATTAGATAAACAATTCCTCAAACAATTCTTTCAGACAACCTTACATATAATCTTATAGGTTATATGTGGTTGAGGAACTATTATCGCCTATTTCAAATATAGGGGTAATAACGGGTCCTTACAATATAATTATTAATTTATCAAAATACCACCAAACAAAACTTTTAAACAGATAAAATATAATTTACGATAGTAGGTATAAAAGCTGAAAAGTAAAAGCGTTAAATTAAAGATTCTATATATACCATAGTGTTCAAAATATTTAATATCGACAATATATAAATTTTTATCTAAAAATATTATCGAACCAGTATTTATCATACGTATCATTTAGACACACAAAATTGATTTTTGGATAAGTTATTTTTCCCACTCCTTACACAGTTGTTGATTACAAATTTATCATTTCTCTTTGTTTTTGCATTTCCATTCATCTATCTCCTTTACATTTTTTTTTTAATTTCCTTTCATGTTTTTTCTTCTCTTCATTTTAATTTCCTTGTACGTAACAACACATACACCATAACACATACACATGTATTAATAAAAGCTTTAAGTAATTTTTTGGAAATAAAAACTCTAGAATAATTGTTATATTTGTAGTGTTTAACTTATTAAACTACCCTAAAACTAAGATAACTATTAACTAATGAATATAATAATATTTTTCCTTTAAACTTAGCAAATTCGGTGCAAATTGGTTGAATATATGACTGGGAATGCATTAGAGGTGCAGCAGCCGAAATCTTCATGTAATTGCTAAAGTTGCACCAAACAAGTAATTGACTAAAGAAAAACCAATAAAAGCCATCCAAATAAGCTTATAATTAATGCAAATAAATCATCCATGCAACTAGGAAATTCGGTGGATGAATGTTGCTTTTTCTAGCTAAAAACGCTCCCAATTTGGTTTCTTCCTTGCATATAAAAATCCACTTTAATAACCAACTGTCACGCCCGAGCGTACTTAGTAGTAGTAAACAAGTCACCCTTGAATACTATCACTAGATTACCTTAAGAGAATGACAAGTTTTAAAACAGCAGGATCTTTTAGTTGCTTGATAAGAATACAAATATTGAAAGAAAATAAACTTAGTGAATATATTACAAATATAGTTCTTTGAAGTACACAACTAATAATCTATTCTAATAGTAATAACCATTAAATAAAATATAATCGTAGACTTCCAGCTCTTAAGCTCTTATCGGAGTCATATTCCTGGAAGTGACTAACCAGGGTCGTAAAGTAAACCTGAAAAGACTGTTGGAGTATAAGCGAAACCACAGCTCAGTGAATAACTAGACATATCATACGTCACACAAGTTATTAACAAATCATATGTAATGCGAGCACTCAATCATATGCACAGATACAAGCTTGGATGATCTAGAATCTAAACAGGAAAAAGGTTTACGCCCTCTTTTTAAGGGTTGAAGAACCATATTTTATGACCTACCTGCCCAGGAGAGACTAAGTACACAAGAGTATCAACGATTTCTCGTTTTAAGGTTATCACTTTGAATATAATCAATTAAACTGACCATCTCCTGCAATCCCCTTAGAAACTCCCTAAGTATTAATCATTTCAAAGTGATACTACGGATGGCGTTCTTCGGTGCCATTTAGTTCTCGTAGAACCGACAGCCCAAAGAATACCTTGGAAGAACTAACACATTAGAACAACCAAGCATAAACAGAGAACCGAAATATTAATACGTAGTAGACTGTCACCCAAATATATATGCAATAATGCAATTCGTGCAATGCATGATCAGATTATATTGTTAAGTCAATAATTCTTAATCAATTTCACGGTGACCATACATTGCACACAACCATCATTATTCTACTTCATAACATCAAATCATTGCATTATCACTTTTGTAAGGATATCTTAACAATCATACACTCAAATCATAACATACTTTCAAACATTCGTTTAATTATCTTTGCATTATATATTCATCTACTTACAAGCACAATCAGTACAATATGACTGAATTACTCACCTGCTCGTACTGACTCAATCGTAGTAATCAGCTGATAAATTCTCTAGTGTATTAAAATTACCTATTTAAGATGAATAAAGTATTCATCAATATAGATTATAAAATTAGATTCCTATATGTGACTAATGTCCTAGACCTGGTATTTATCAAGTTTTATAGTGACTAATACTGATTCTATGTTATTCTATACTGATCTCAATACAAAATTATCTCTATTTATTATTTCTTAGTATTGTCGTGTTTCTCCTATTTTTTCTCGTATAATTATTTTGTTATTTTTAGAAGTCACATTACTAAAAAATTTAGCTTATTTTAATTTCCATTCTTACCTATTTTATCTATTTAAAACAAATATTGACGAGTTATAACTTTTATTAATACTAAATATTTTTCCTTAACTCTAGGGTTTTAAGAATTATTAATCAAAATTTTCTAAGTATTTGTATTTACTTATTTACTTAATGAATTCAGTATTAGTACATATATATAATATATAATCAGTAGGTATATTACACATATATATGTATATATATATATTCTATTTGTTTTAAAAACTAGCTTTCATTGAAGAAATTTGGCTGTACGCCTGCTCAAGGCCGCCGGCTTTCAAACCCAGGTGCCAGTGTAGACTTGATTTCAAGAATTATTTCATATTGGGTGCACCGGCTTTGAAAGCTGTCGGCTTTTAACGTACACCGGCTCTACGCCGTCAGCGTAAAACTCCAGGTAGCCGGCTTTCATTCAATTGTACGTGAAAATTATCTTTAGGTAGCCTCTGATCAGTGTAAGCCGCCTCTACGCCGCCGGCCTATCCATGTAAGCTGCCGGCGTTAAGCGACTACACTGCTGACTTTTAGGCAGTATTAGTATTGTTCATCTTCTTCCTCATCTGTCCGATTCAATTTTGTTAAATTTCCTGCATTAAAAACATGCTCAAACTATTTCTAAGTGTTTATATATCTTATTCCTAGTTAAACAACAACTCTTAACACTTCTATATACATATATTTTTAGATCTCGATGCTTACTAAAACATAGCTAGGGTTTCGGATTTTTACCTCGTTTGAGCCGATCCGATGGAATTCGAAGCTTGTAGTTGCGTTTATTACGTTCCTATGATTATTATAAGCCAGTTATAATCCTTAGATTTGAAAAAAAAAAATTGTTTAAACTTCATCAACTTACCTTTGAACTCGTATCTAAGGGTTTTTCATTTTGTTTTTCCTTTGATCCGAACTCGGACGTTTTGATCTGTTTGTTTTCTGTTTTCAGGTGGTTTTAGTTGCTAATTGAGAGTAGATTCGTTCTGGAAGGGTTTAGAAATTGATGAGGGTTGTTTGTTTCTCCATAAAGTTCATTAAACATATATATATAGAGAGAGGAAGGAGAAGAGAACTTCGGCTGCATTATTCCTCCGTGTTTTCCTCCGAATTTCCTTTGATTTGCTTCTCTTTTGGCTGTTGTTTTCAAGCCAATTAATGAGGAGTTGAGTTGGCAATTGATGATTGGTCATTGGGGTTTATTTGTTTGACAAATTGTGGATGAATTATTGTTCTTCTCCTCCGTTGCTTTCCCAGCCGAAAATCCATCGAAACTTATATATATTAATTTATTATTTAGTTTGAATTTTAAGATAATTTAACGAGTTATACGGGTATAAATTACCTAATATTTGGGAGTTTTCGTATAAAAATATATTTATAGGAATATACAAAACACTTAGATTATCAAATAATACAATTTTAGTATATATACGTAGTTAATTAATTGTATAATTTTATCTCCCCGCGATTAAAATTTCTTAAGCTCATAAGGTCAATTTTGTTTCAGGCTTCAATAGCTTAAGAAGATTCGGTTTAGAACAATACGTGATTCGATTATTTATTTGAAATCCAGATCTTGAGTTATTTATCAGTTTATGTTTTCGTTGTGTATTTATAATCCTAACGGTTTATCTTTGGGTTATCGTTTTCTGACTATAAGCGTAAATAATCATTTACTTATATCGCTTTTGATACAGAAGCTAAACTATAGATATATCTTTAGTTTTGATAATTAACGTGAAATCTTATTAGTTATTAATACTATCTAGGGATCTTGAATTTATGGTTTGAGTCTAAATATAAGCTCATTACTACTCGTTGTTCTAATCTCGAATCATTATCGGGATCAAAAACAATCATATAATCTCTATATTTATATTTTTTTTATTTAAACCTATTTGTATATCAGGTTTCGGGTTTAATTTTAGATTTTCTTTTAATCATATCTTGAATTATTTATTCAAGATACGAAATCTTGTTTTTGGTATCAGCTAGGGTTTAAGAAATTCTTTATTCGAATTCTAAATCCTTTATCTAACCAAATTCTAGATATTAATCTATTCTTAGAATTTGATTAGAATCTAAATCTATTATCTAGTTCATACAATCTACTTTAAAATCATATACTAGAGTGGAAAATTTCCGGGGTTTACACCAACAAACAAAGCTTTAAAGACAAAACAGACAAACCCAAAACCACAACATAAAACAACCAGAAAATTTCCAAACAATAGCACAAAATTATCTCCTTTACACAAGCTTTATCAAGACATCAATCAAGCTTAGAAAGGAAGAAATAAAGGTAACATAAATTCGTTTAAGTTAAGTTTATATATCGAACATTAGCTTAAACAATGTTTTACTCAACATTAGGTCCGTGACAAGCTTTGGAGAAGGTTATAGCGTCTCAATACCAGCTCAAAACAAGGTAATCCGTCACTCTAAAACTCCATATATTTTATGATACATGAAAGCTTGGGAATCATAAGATTCAGAGATTAGAAGATGTAATAAGTATTAAAATATCATGAAAAATAGTTTTGAATCATGTAGAAACACTTAGAAAGACTTTAGAAATGATTTTAAAGTATAAAATGGAAGAAAATCGGATCAAATCGACGAAGAAGACGATGAACAGTCATTTTCTAAAAGAGCACGGGTGGAACACGGACCGTGTTCATCCTGTGTACCTCTCGGCTTCGATTCTGGGTTTGAACCCCAGAAAGCATGGCTGGTACACGACCGTGTACCAAGCCGTGTACCCTGCAGATTCCTTAATAAAAATAAAAATAATATTTTGAATTTAAATTGTTTAGCCCATATATTTATTAATATTATTATTAATAATATGAATATTATCATTATTATTTTATTATTAATATGATTGTATTGTTGTTAATGTTCTTAATGTTATTATCATTAATAGTATTACTATTCTTATTATTATTAAAAGGTGGTGTTATAATTAAACACATTATTAATATGATTATTACTAATCTTATTATTTTATTATGATTAATATTATTAAAATCAGTAGGGTTATGATAATTAAAACCATTAATATGATTAATATGCTAATTAAGACTATTACTAATATTATAATTATTATCCTATTGTTAAAACTATTATGATCATTATTAATTTAATTAATAATATAATTATTATTAATTCTACTAAGTTATTATTCGTGTTGTTAAGATTATTATTAATAATATGAATGTTTTATAGATATTATGATAACTACTAATATTATTAGTAATAAATAATTATTATTATCATCATCAATATTATGACTATTAAAATTACTATTATATGATTGTTATTGATTTTTTTTATTATTATTATCAATATAATTATTATGATTGAATGGATATTACTATTATTACTGTTATAATTATCATTATGATTCTTATTTTGATTATAATATTATAATGACCACTCATAATTTTGTTATTATTAATATCAACTATTAATTATTATTATTAATATCAACTATTAATTATTATTATTATTTTTTTTATTATTATCACTATAATCTATAATATTATATAAGTATTACTCTTGATGATGATGATATTATATATTATTATTATTGTAAGTCCCAGTTTTCCTAGTAGTCAAGTAAACTTCGGAAACCGGAAAACAAAAAACCCTAAACCGAATTAGTTCAAGCTTAGTAAGAGAAACCTAGAAACCCTAGATCCGGTTTTCCTTTGGTATATCAAAAGAAATTTTATAAAATAATTTAATGGGGAATATTGTCTTAAAGTATATTTCAAACCATAGAAAGTTTGGATTTTGAAAAATTTTCTATTCTGGGCCTTCCCGATCTCCATTACGGAAAAGCGAGCCCTGGAGCTAGAAGCTCAGAAAATATCTAGAATACTCTTTAGAACCAAAATTTCATAAGGATTTCAAAAATATAAGTTTTATAATTTTTTGGGTTATAAAAATAATAGTTATAGCCTTTTCCCGTATTTTATTTACTACCGGTAAAGTAAATGTCTTGTCTACTATTTATCACTATTCACAAGTATAACCTACTACACACATAACCCATACCCTAGTCTTACATCCTTACAAACACTCATTATATTTTCTTTTCCAAGAAATTTTTGTCTCTTAAACAAATTATCACATTTAATACATTTTATTACATAAATTCCAATTTCAAACAAATTTAACTCTCCCTCTCTCTTTCTTCTTTTATGGTCGGTGCAAATCCCCCCTTTTTGCCCTCTATTTACTTTATTTTTCTTCTTTTATTATACAAACAAACCCTAATTACACTTAATATAAATAATCCTTAACTTTCTCTCTCCTTCATTTTTCATTTCATTTGTTCAAAAATCACAAAACTCTCTTTATTTCCTCTCATTACCGTGAGCCTATACCCCATCACACACACACACAACAAGCTTCTTTATTCTTCATTTCTTCACTTAAACCAACTTTAGGTGATGATTCATAAGATTTCCTATCATTTAATCTTGTAATTGCAAGATTATTCATGTATATTTTCACCTTAAATCCCCATGAGCATTTGCTAAGGATAAGAAAATGCTAATACATGAATATCAAGCCATCACAAGAGTAGATCTTGTGTTTGATGAGTTTTGGTTGAGATATTATCATGTTCATGCATATAAAAGTAGAGATCTTGCATAAAAATATATGTTCATGTTCTTAAACTCCTTTTCATGCATTATAAGTAGTAGATCTAACACTTAGACACTCATATTATACTTGACATTCATGTTCATATAGATATTTTGTGCTTTCATGCATTAATGCTCATAAAGATTTAGTCTTGTGTATATAAATGTGGTAGTTAGTGGATCTTTATGTAGATAAGACAAAGAACTTAAAAAGGAAAAGTTTTTGCTAGGAATATTCAAAAGAAAATTCGTCTGACTACAAAGCCATATTTTAAAAACCCTTGTATCAACTTTAAAACTCATGTTTTATGTGAAAAATGAAGGGTATAGGTAATAGGTATCATTAAGTAGTGATTTTTGTAAGTTGAAATGAGTTTTGATGAGATTAATGTGTAAAATAAGAAGTAGAATCAAGATGGAAAAATTTTGAGTTAGTAGTCAACTTGTAAAATTCGTAACTTTGGATGGTGCCTACGAAAACACCTATTATCCAAGCTCAAAATCAAAGTTTTCTGTATTAAATGAAGTCCTTAGGTAGTAGGTAAGTCTTAAATTTTAATGCATTACACAAGTTTTTCCAAAAGGCATCATTCAAAAAGTGGATTTCTAAAAATTCATATTTTTGAGTAAATCCTATTTGAAAACATATTTGCAAAGTGTAAAATGCAAATTTTTATGTAAAAATGAAGGTTTTAGGTAGTGTATGTTATGAAGACTCAATTTTAACTTAGATAACTAGAAATTCCTAGGAATGAATTCCAAAACACTAGTGTGATGTCAAAGTTAGAAAACTAGATTTTTTAAAGGTAATTATGGTTGAAGTCTTGCAAATTAAGAGTTCTAAAATTTTCTTTTAGCAAAAATCCTCAAGATCATGCATACATTGAACTCATCACATGTCATTCATGTTAGGAAATCATATATATTTCATGTATACTTGAATTATCAAATAGATACTTGACCAAGTTATGGTCATTTTAAGTCGAGACTTCCGCAAATAGCGAGAATTACAATTTTGATTAGTTTTGATATATAGTTTGGATTAGTTAAGTGATGAAATACTTATTAGGGTATTTCTTCCTTGTTAGGTGATCCCGAAATCGATGAATCCTTACCACCTGATTAATATTACTAAAAGATCGGCGAACCATGGCCAAGTGAATATCACTTCCAATTTCAATTATGGTTTGTGATTGTAATGATAGTTGCACTAGTTACTTAGAAAAGATAAAATGAATATGCATGATGGGGTTGAATGGGAATTATATATGTCTGTTGTTGTTATGTGAAGTTGAATTTAAAAAATATCGAAGTAGGGTGATTAATCATTGCTTGTATAGATGAGCTAGGATTGACTGTCTGTGAATATTGATTGGTCACCTAAAAGAATTGGTATAATTGATTATCCGAAATTGAAGATGAAATTGAACTCATTCATAACACAATGGGGATGGAGCATTAGCATTTGTTGGCTTTCCGTGAGCCTAAACTATGTAAATGTTGGTTAATCGTGATCCATAAAACGAATTATTGAGTTGGTTAATCGTGATCCATAAAATGAATTATAAGTTGGTTAATCGTGAGCCTAAACGGCATCGTACCACAGGATTCGTTAATCTACTAACCCAGGATAGAGGGCGCAAGTCCATTCACATATGATTTTTGGCCGGTCATATGTTTGATGAATTCACGTGTTTGGTGCATATCATTTGTCTGATTAATTACTTGTCTAATTGATATGTTATAATTGCGATTATGGAAGTATTTACTCACTAAGCTAGTATAGCTTACGCCCCTATAGTTTCTGTTTGTTGCAGGACGAGTTTATTTGGCTTAGACCGAGACAGGCTACAGCTCAGGTACAGGAGCTAAGCGTTTCCTATAGAAGTTGTATTCATATTATCTAGACTTCCACAGGAAACCAAAAGACTCTGAATGACTGTAATGGACCTTTAAATATTCTTTTGCAGAGGAATGCCCCTTAGATTTTGTAACTTATTGCATATGCGTTTTGATTTATTATTTAATGCTATCGAATGCCGAGTTAAACTACTTAACTCCATTGAATAGAGTATTCTGTTGTCGTAAAGGGACGCCTTACATCTATACGAGACTTCCGAAAGACTTGGATAGTAATTCGAGAGTCTTATATGGTATGTGGCGGACTGTTACGTTTATGATACCCCTATGGGGCGTGACAATTATTGTTGTCATTGAAATTACTATTGTTTCATTAAAGTTATTATGAAAAATAATATTAGTATTACTAATAAATTATTTTATAATTATTATTATTAATATTACTAATATTATTATCACTGTTGTTAATATTAGTATACTTTATAAATAAAAATAAAGTATAATAATTGTAAAATAATTATTTTATACATAAGAATGGAAATTTAAATAAGATAAATTTTTGAATAATGTAATACCCTTACATAGCAAGAAAATTATATGAAGCATATAAAAAGAAACACGACAACACTAAATAATAGTAAATAAATACGAGTACTATAATGAATAAGATAAGGAACAATATAAAAACAGCAATAATAATAATAAGTATAAAAAAATAAAAGCCCACTAAATATCAATTTTTCGAATGCTCGATAGAAATATAAAATATTTTAAGATCAAGACAAGAAAAATGAAAATAAATATTAAATAATAATTAATTATCATAGGTTCATTAAATGACCAATACAGGTAATAGAAATTATATTAAATATCAAGATAGGACACTTAGATAATCATAAAAGTTTAGTTGCACTATTTACATTACGTTAAAAAAATTTATCGTAATAAGTGACAATAAATTGTAATTAATATAAATAAAACTAATATATCTTAAATAAATTATTCTACTAAGTGAAAATCATATTAGATTGATTAAGCTAAATAACGTAGATTTAGTAATTGAATTAGGTGATTAGTTTCAATAAACGCAGCTTAGATTAATATACTAGGTAAAACCATAAAAAAAAAGAGTACGTAATTTCTAAAATACGTCTAGTTTAGAATTAGTGTAAATTATAGTATAAGCTATACGATAATTAATATGATGAATATGTTGTTTCAAGTATCTTATTTTTAGAGCTAATAAAAATGATTAAATAATAAAATTGGATAACCATTACAAAAAGGAAGACTACTCTTGTAAATTCCATAACTTTTATCATAAGAAAATAATATATATATATATATATATAGAGAGAGAGAGAGAAAGAGATAAAATTCCTAAATAAATAAGTAGAGAATATACCAAAATTGATAACTAGGACCTGAAAGAATATCATCAATATCGTTATGTAAATAACAAAATAATGATAAATATCTGTTATTTCATTTTCATAGAAAAAATAGATCAATTCTTGGATTTCCGGTAGCATATTCCGATAGTTTGACCTTATCACATTGTTTGTGTTTATAGTATAGCTAAAACTAGTAATCAAATGATAAACTGACATGCATGTGGGATTGGGTTATACTGTATGCTGCTTGGTGAATGTTTGGCTGTCAAAACACTATATTGTAAGTGAAAATTTATTGCATGATGTTTAATGTATGAATCATGTTATTGTTTGTCTATAAACTGTATGCTCACCTTAAACTTAACTAAAAACTACTGGTACCATAAAGAAAATGGGCATGCATCGCATGCATCACATAAATTGCGTATATTGCATAAAGTGGGGCCACCTACTCGTGTTAATGTTCTGGACCTCTAGTAATGCTTGGTAAGTCTAGGCCTGTGAGGCTAATAGTCATACGCAAGGTTACCTTAGAGTCTGTTGGTACCATAGAAATTAAAAGGTAAACAAAGGAACGCTGCTGATGGTGTTGCTTGGAAAGACTAACACCTAGTGGAGGAGTCTAAGGCAAAAAGCAGGAAATGAGAGACTTAAGATATGTTTAATTTAAAGAGATAGTTAAAGTGAGGATTGTTGTATTCCTGTATGCTTAGTCACCCCTAGGAAAGTGAACCACATAGTCATGTGATTCCTTCAACCCCCAAGAGAGAGTGTAAATCTCCATTGGTTTGGATTCCGGTCATCCAAACTGCGCATGCCTCATATGGTTCCTTGTCGCATTTCATATATTTAGTAATTATACTTATTTGTTATTGTTTGATGTGTGGTCTGATCAGGTTATCTCACTGAGCCCATGGTTCGATCACTCCCAAAACAGTTTTTGTGCAAGATTAGTACTGGCTAGGATCAGGCTAGGAATATGTGAAGAGAGCTTCTCCAACAGACTTCATTGAAGATAGAAATATAGGATATAGTAAACTTAAAATGTAAATTAGATAAATTTTGTAATAATTGAAATTTTTAAGTTGTAAAGTCTAAAACCCATTTTCACTATTTGATAGGGGATATCGATTCTCTGCAGTCTTGGAAGAAAGTGGAAAAATCGGATTCCATAGTTGAAATCCAGTAATATAATATATTATTTATATGACAGACTTTGATAAATAAATAGAGTCTTGTACACTCTGACTTACAAGATGGCTCTCATATTACGGGTGCACTCGTGGTATGATAGCTTTATATTAATCCTACTATACCCCCTTTAGAGGCGTGACAGAGTTTAGCATCAGAGCTATAGGTTTGTCAGAGATAAGAGCAACCTACCAAATGTGAGATTGTGATAGAACTTGGGTAGATAAATTAAGTTTATAAATGAAAAGACATAGACATTTAGACTATATACAACTATATATATGTATTACAAGTATAATATGGAAACATATAGCCCATAAAGATGTAGATGATGAACTCTTACATCTTTTCCCAATATCTAAAGGCATTATAACCCTAAAGACAGAAGCAAACCACGAGCTTCTATGTCTATTGAGATTAAGATGGTAAGACTACAAAATATACTCTTTATCTTTATCAAATGGAGTAGAATTAACAAGAAGGCTTAACAACTATAAGATAGTACAACACGACACATCAGGGGAGATATTAGTCATATCTTCGGTTATACTATAGTAGGCAAGAATCCTTATGACCTCGTATTAGAAGATTGGTCAATACATTTGGAAAGATGAATAAAAGTAGATACTTTCTCCTATATTAAGACGTTATCAATTGAAGTAGAAAAGATTTATTCTGATACATTCTAAGAAAAAGAAAAGGAAGACTGGAAATTGGTAAAGTAATAATATTAAATAAATCATCATGATTATCATTACCATGAGCAAGGTCATAGTTCTGGTAACAAGGAATAACCTAAATTGGATCAGTATACTATGGAAAAGAAGTCCTTATATCTGAATCTATAAATGGTGTAATAGGAAGTTGGAGGAAGTAGTTTATTTGATTTAAGCTGAAATACCCCAAACCTTCACATATATTCAAAATTGGGTTTAGACAGATTTGAATGAATTAAATTAATCATAGGATATAAATAGACAAGTTAACAAAGTTAGATTAGTAATTAATTAAATAAAATTTGAGATTTTGATTCTAAATCTCCTAAACATGTTTCTAAATTGTTTAGAGGATTTCTAAACTCTTGATTCTTAGTATAAACACTAAGTCCTAAGTCTTTACAAAATTTGAGTTCATTTGCTTGAATAAAAATATCAGTTCTTAAATTCGAACTCAAAATTAAATATCTTTGTATCTAAATTAAATTCCTAAATTAAGTTCTTAATTTCTAACCTATTAGTTCAGAAATCATCTTCTAAATACTTTTGAAACTATAGATATTGATCCAGTAGTTCTAAATATAATACGTTATTTTGAAAATATATTTATATTTATCTTTTCCCTTTTATATTTATTTTTCTTCCCCTGCCTTTATTTTTTTTTCTCTTTCTTTCTCTCTCTCTCTCTCTCTCTCTCTCTTCTCTCTCTCTCTCTTCTTCTTCTTCTTCTTTCCCGTATCTTCTCTTCCTTCTTCTTCTTCTTCTTCTTCTTATTCTTCATTTTCTCTTCTCTCTTTCTTCAATTCATCTCACCACATCTCAAATTCAACAAAGCTAAAGGAAAAGTCAAAGTTAGGAATGAAGATAGAAGAAGAATTTACATGTTTCTCCAAAAGCTAAGTTTTCTATTTCAAGTTATCTTTGTTTTATTTGGTGTTTAAGTTAATAATTGATGAATTTATGCTAATTTAGGATAAGAGTGCTGTTTATATATATATGTGTGTGTGTTGAAGTTATGGTTGTTGGAAGTTGGTTTTGAGATTGAAGATAATGAATAGTGATTTAGAGTTGTTAGTGTTTGAAGTGGATTATATGTTTTTTGATGTGTTGAATATGGATGATTGATGTTGAGGAATTCATATATCAAGTTTAGAAAGCTTAGAAAGTGATTTGGAGAAGTTTGGAAGTGTTAAAATGGTTTGCAAAACTTAAGTTTTTGAAAACAAGTTTCTATCAAAAGTGTGTTCCGTCACGTATGCCATCATCTGATACTTCAACACCGCCAACGTTGAGCCTGGTGTTGAAGTGATCAGATTGCCAATTCCATACCGCCACCAGCAACGCCGCCGACGTTTGCCTAAATTTTACTAGCATTGAATGTTGAACCAAAGTGATCAAAAACAATTTTTTTTAACGATGTCAGCGTTTACAATAATTTTTACCGGTGTTGCCTTTAAAAACTGAACACCGGCATTTTAAGTATCAATGCTGCCGGTGTAGGTTTGCAGCCCAAACTTTACAGATTTCAAATTTTTAATACCGGTATCCAATGCCACCAGCGTAGACTTTAGCACTACTGGCGTTGGTGCATTGAACGTCGGACTTTTGCCGGCATATCCCCTGCTTCGAATTTAATTTTTAAAATCATCTTCAAATCTTTTCCAAAGCTTGAAATATGATCTTGTATGTAAGAGCTAACCTTGTATGATGATTTATATATTATGTAAGTTGATTGATATAATTAAACATGAGATAAGTAGATTTATAGATCTAAGAAATAGTTAAATTAAATATAGAAGTTAGATATAAAATGAACTTAGTTAATAGATCTAAGTTCAACTTGACCAAATGAGCTTGAATTAGCTAAAAGGAATTAGATTACTTAAGTTTAATCAACTTGAACTAGTTTTAGATTAAATGATTAATTTTAATCAATTTGGCTTAGATTAAGTTAAAATGAGTTTAATAGCTAATAATTTGCCTTAGATGAATGTGTTAGGATGATCTTTGAATAACATGAGCAATATATTGTTTCAAATGTTTATTTGCTTTGAATATGAATACTTTGTATATGTTATGTTTTGTGATAAGAAACTATAATTAAAGAGAAAAGAATTACTTTGATAGACAAAGGAGAACTGTCCATATTTTGGCGAAGCGATATTCGCAGCCATAGTGAGGTTCCATATTAGTGTATGATCAAATAGAGTTTAACAAAAGTTTGATATAAGTTCTTATATGAATTTGATATAAGTGGATGTTAGTTTAATTTCTTATATGAGTCCTTTCCTTAAACAGTGATGGATATTTGATATATCTTCTGAGATAACTTCTGCCCCTGTTTGGATTATATTTTTGAGATACGCAGTAACTTACGTGATGATTGATAAGATAGGCATCTTAAATGAATTAAAAACTTAAAGACGGCTAAATAATTGATGAGTGTTGATTTTCTATTATGCCGTTGAATCTGGTTCGAGGAGCGGCAACCTTGTCATGATGTAATGACATGGTAGTTAGGTGCTTTAACCTTAGTCATGATGCAATGACTTTACCATGATGCCATGGTACGCTATGATGCCATAGTGATTCTTTTATGGTTAAGCGGGTGATCGATGGAGAGTGCAATATCTGTATAATATTTGCTTAAACTTAGAGGGAAATACTATGGTTTAGCTCAACGTTTATGGGAATGGGTGAAATAGATTCATGTTGTGGACTAAGTTAAGTAAAGTTGAGTAACGGCTACAAATCTAGATGAGATTACTTTTATGGAATAGCTATAGGGGATATAGGTATTCGAACTTCTTATATCAACCCCTTGAGCAGCTACTGTTACTCAGGACCCCCAAATTCCTATTGGCTTGTTCTAGAGTGTAAGTGCTCCATTGTTGATTTGTTTATTTTAATGGAAAGACAATAACATGTGGATTGATGCATTGCATTTAGTTAAGCTCGCGTGCCACTCCATGTGTGATTGTGTTACTGTGTATTGAGCTTCGGCTCATTAGTGTTGTTATTGTTCTTTTCTCCAGGTGATATATTGAGGATGATGATGGTATTCCTTGTTGATGATGATGTTGTTGTTAATGGAGTTGATGATGGTGATTGATGTAATGATGCTTGACTCGAGTTTTGGACACTTGTGATGATTTGAAGAGGATTTATGGATGAGTGAAGTGAGTAGGAGCGTGGATGTAGTTTAGTTATTTTATTTCTTTTTGTTTTGTGTTAGTGAGAGCTGGATTTATGATTTAAACTTGTTATATTCTTTAAAAGGTGTAGTGGAGCCCATATTTTGTAATTAAACTTTTGCAAAGCTTTGTTTAATCAAATAATTTTCCACTTGAGAGAGTGGAAGTTTTGAAATATCTTTATTTCGAAATTGTTTTATAAAATTTATTTCTGATGCTAAATCCAGTTGTTGCCAGAATCTAACTAAATGATTTCATAACCTAAAATTGAATATTAATGTTCAACATAAACACCTTCTTTTAAGATAACCTTACGTATAATTCGTAAGGGTTATATGTGGTTGGGGACTTAGTGTGCTTAATTTGAGAATTGAGCATATTGAGTCTTTACACAAGCGTCAATAATTAACAAAGAATGTGAAGAATATGGAATTGATTGAACAGTTAATACAAGTCTTGTTTATGCGAATTGGCATCAAGAAAGATAGAATAATATAGTAAATGCATAACATTGGCCACCTGCAAACTGACCCTTGGAAATAAATCAATGATGATTTTTAATATAAATTTTCACTCGAGATTATTATATGACGTTCATGAGTAGAAATTTTGGTATAATAGAGTGTTGGTGAAATTTTTGAAGATTTTAATAGAAAATTATATGTGATGAATTTAGGATACAAGCTCAAGGACAATAGCTACTAGAGTAAGAAACGAACAAATGTCCGCAATACAACAAGTTGAACAAACCAGAAACTGAGCAATAGGATTTTCCACATGAGAAGAATCTCATGAGCACATGAGACAAAGTACAAACCGAATTGATGGATTTGACGCATGATGATAAGACTATTGATGAATATGAACAGAATTTTTTGATTGTTTCAATTTGCCCTAGACATTTATAGAGACGGTGAAGAAGAAAAAGCAATTTTTCATGGTTAGATTACAATCCATACCTTTAGAGAAGATTGGTTGAATTTGAACTCCCTGACTTCGATACCTTTATTGAAAAAGCATGAAGCTTAAAGTATGAAAGGAGAAATGAAGTAGAACGGTATGAGAAAAGGAAACGAACATCTACAAAGGAAACACATGACAGTTCGGAAACAAGTACTGCATCCAAAAAGGTGAAAAGTTCTAAGCCGCTTCAAAAGGATAAAATAAGAGTATTGAAGAAAAATAAACCTGTTTGCTGGAAGTGTCGAGGACCTCACTACCCAAGAAAATGCCCTCAACTACAACATGAGTGTTATGTTATTACTTTGGTAATATTGGGCATATAGCTAACAAATGTCCGCAGATAACACGAAGAATATGTTTTATATGCAAGGAATCTAGACACATTTCCACACAATGATCTCACAAGGCAAAGTGACATTACAACTCATTCCAATTTGAAGAGTTAGATGAAGCAATAGTTTAGGAGGATAAATCTATAGTGATGGAACTCTACTAAACATTGGGAGTATAGTAAGGATTACCCAATGAGGGATTTTTATGACTTACCGTAATATCTTAGTATCAAAGTTGTTCGTACTAAGAAATGATCTATTAAATGATATGGAATTTTGATGAGAATGGAATTATAAATGATGATATGGAAGTGTAGTAGAAATATCAATGAGAAACTAGAAGAAGCTGTAGTCTTTATTTTACTATGATTGGCTGAAATAACATACACATGAGAGACAAATAGAAGACCTGATAATGAGAATGAGTTGAGTTAGATTATCGATACAAAGGCAATAATAAGCCTTATTGAACAGAGTAGTTTAAATCAATTAACTTATGGCTCGTTCCCTATAAGTAAAACTCTCAGACTAATCATTTGATCATAGAATATATAGGTATTAAAGAGATACCTCAACCATTATGTGAATATATGAATCAATAGGTTTCTCAAATAATTATGCAGTTTCTATTCTCGATCTTTAAATAATGCTATTTAACTAATGATATAGAAATATAAAAGACTATAGAAAAGAATAAATATCGTAGAAGGATTATAAGTACCAGATTCCCTAGAAATTTAGACAAACCCCCTATAAGTTTCGAGGATGAAACTTTTCTTAAGGGGAGGGAGAGTGTAATCTCATTAATTATACATAACCCGATTATAATAAATATATAAATTATGTATAATCATAAAAGAACTATAATAAAAATATCAGAAATCACTCCAATTTTCGTGATTTAAATTTTAAGTATAAACAAATTAGAATAAAGAATCCTTATCAATAAGACTTTAAAAATACAAAAATGTTCGACACAAAGTAAATCAAAGAATAAGAAAACTGTTTAATATTTAAGAACCTAAGTTTTAATATTCGAAACATATCAATACCTTTAAGTTAAATAATTCTAAGTCTACAGAAACTAAAATTCTAATCTACCTAGTAAATTATAATTAGTAAAAAGAACAAAGTAACAAATGTATATAAATATTAAATTTTAATCTAATAAAACTCTAGAATTATATCTATAAATATATGAACTTATAATAAGTCAAATTAAGGGTAATATAATTATTAATTTATCAAAATACACCAAACAAAACTTTTAAACTGATAAATATTAATTTACGATAGCAAGTATAAAAGCTAAAAAGTAAAAGCCTTAAACTAAAAATTCTATGTATACCATAGTGTTCGGAATATTTAATATCGATAATATGTAAATTTTCATCTAAAAATATTATCGAATCAGTATTTATCATACATGTCATTTGGAGACGCAAAATTGACTTTTTGCACAAGTTCATATTTTTGCCCACTCCTTACACAGTTGTTGGTTATAAATTCATCATCTTCTCTTTGTTTTTGCATTTCCATTTATCCTACTCCCTTACATTTTTTTCTTATTTCTTTTCACATTTTCTCCTTCTCTTCATTTTGATTTCTCCTTATACGTAACAACAGATACACCATGACACACATACACATGTCATTAATAAAAGCTTTAAATAAATTTTGGGAAATAAAACTCTTGAATAATTGTTATATTTGTGCCCGTTTAACTTAATAAACTACTCTAAAACTAAGATAGCTATTAAATAATGAATATAATAATATTTTTTTCTCTTCAAACTTAGCCAAATTCGGTGAAAAATTGCTTGAATAATGGCTAGGAATGCATTAGAGGTGCTGTCACACGCCCCAGGGTATCCTAAACGTAACAGCCCGCCACATACTAGGTAGACTCTCGAGTTCCCTACCCGGGGCATTCGAAAGTCTTAAGTAGATGTAAAGCGTTCCTTTACGACAATAGAATACTTCAACAAATGGAGTTAAACAGTTTAACAAGACATTCATTAGCCATAGATAATAAATCAAAACGCATACATTTTAAAGTTTACAAAATCTAAGGGGCATTTCCCCCGCAAAAGAATAACAGTCTAACAGTCATCCAGAGTCCTTAGTTTCCAATGGAAGTCTACACAAAAAGGAATGAATTAAACTTCTACGGGAAACTCTATCTCTGGTACCTGCGCTGTGGCCTGCCTTGGCCTAAGCCAAATAAAGTCGTGCTGCAAAAGATATAAACTATAGGGGCGTAAGCTAACTAGCTTAGTGAGTAATACTTCCATAACACAATTAGATACAATCATTCAAGCAAGTGATTATTCGAGCAAGTGTATGCACCATACAATTGTGATCAACAAACATATGACCAACCGGAAATCATATGTGGATGGACTTGCGCCCTCCATCCCGGTTAGCAGATTAACGAATCCTGCGGTACGACGCCGTTTAAGCTCACGGTCAACTGATTTAAAAGCTCGTTTATGGATCACGATTAACCTCACATTCGTTTTATGGATCACGATTAACCTCACATTCGTTTTGGGTCACGAAAAACCAACCAATGCAAATGCTCCAACCCCATTGACATGAATGAGCTCAGTTTATAGTCGGAGTCGGATAGTCATTAATTCAATTCTTTTAGGTGACCAACAAGTATTTGCAAACATTCATTATAAGATACTAGTAATACAGTCAATATCTTAACACTCTGGTTTCGATATACTTAAGTTCCATTTCACATATCAACAATCATCAACATAAATAATTCCCACATACCCCATCATGCTTGTACAGTCGGTTTTATCTTTGCCTATATCACTAGTGCCACTATATTACATTCACAAGCATTAATTGAGAGTGGAAGTAAACTCACTCGCCATGGGTCACCAAACTCCTTAAAATAATAATCAGGTGTAGAGAGTCGTCCTGCTCGGAATCACCTACCAAACAAGATAAACCCTATGAGATCCTCACCATGTAAGTAAATCAAACTATTCATCTAGACTATTGAATTCGGATCTCTCGCTATATTTGGAAGTTCCGACTTAAAACGACCATAACTTGGTCATTTTAACTCGGAATTTCGCAAACTTTATATCGATCTTCACCTACTTCGAAGATCTATCTAACTCAAGTATTAAATCCAAGTTTTGAAAATCATAGGGTCACGGAACAGTGGGATTAGTTCTGTCCCGCAATTGATCCAACTTTGAAAATGTGCTTTGCTTTGATAAGGAATGTTCCTTGTTAGTGATCATGCATGATGATTAGGAATGAACCACTAATGTGTATGCCATTAATGAACTCAAACTTGTGCATGGTCATGATGATTTTTTGTAGTAATAAAACTTTTAGGAACTCCTAAGTGTTGGGGAAAGTTTCATAAGGCTAAATCTAAGAAGTTATTCTCCCACATTATAACTCCAGGGTTTCTCTTGGTTTGTAATCTTATAATCTACTATTATTTAACTAAAAATAGGTTCTCAAATTCTATAATATCATGGTCTCCATTCATGCACAAAAATTCAATTTTCATTTGGTAAACATGTTTTCAAATAAGCTATTTGTAGAAATCCGAATTTTCCAAATTTTCTTTCTTACATTTTTCTTAAGGGAATTCTAGTCTAATCATTAAAAATTGGAGCTTCAATGTATACCTTATCTAAGACTTCATTTAGCTTATAAAACATTCATTTTAACTTAAATACTAAGTTTTACTTAGGCATTACATAAGTTACGAATTTGACTACACAATTAAGTCAACACTTTCCATTCTAACTTCACCTCTTATTTTTCTTATTTTACTATGCCCAACTCATCTAATATTCATAAAAACTATTCCTTTAAACATGTATTACACAACCCTCCATTTTCTTATGAAATATGAGTTTAAAATTGATTTTGGGTCTTTAGGGTAAGGTTCCCATTTCATCCGAATCAACCTTCCATATCTAGCAAAGTCCTTCCTTTTTCAATTTCTTTGCCATCTATATGTGGAGATATACTATCTAGCATCTCTATACATGAACAAGACCTCATTTTATATCAAATAAGCACATAAACAAAATGAACCTATATCATGCATGTACATAAAGTGGTGGATGTCTAACCTTAGATCTACTACATATGATGCATATAACAAGAATCTCATGGCATGAACATCAATAAATACAAGATCATTACTATATATGCATGAGCAACATGAAATCTTAACAAAATGCATCTAAACACTAGATCCATGTCTTGTGATGGCTTGACATCCTGTTCATGCATCTCCATGTCCTAGCATGAGCATCATAGGGTTTTGATGAGGAAATACACAAGGTATACCTTTGCCATTACAAGAATAGGAAGAACAAGGCTCACATACAATACCAATGGAGGATCTAAGGTAGAAATGGAGAATCTTGAAGTTGGAAGAGCAAGAGGGAGAGGAGGGAGGTGCTCGGCACAAATGGGGAGGAAAAGAAAGAGAGGTTTCACTTTTTCAATTTTGAAATAAGAAGAAATGAAGAGAGAGAGAGAAACATGAGTATATATATCAAATGATTTAGGGTTTAGTTAATAAAAATATAGCAAAATTGATCACAATGAGGGGAACAAGGGGGGGGGGCGCGGCCAATATGCATGGGGTGTGTGTGTGTGTTTAAAATTTTGATTTTTTGTAATTTAGTAAATGAAAATGTAATAAATGTAATAATTATTTAAAAGACAAAATTCTTGGAAAAGAAAATTGAAATGAGTAGTTGTAAGGATGTAATAGGGTATGGGTAGTGTGTAGTGTAGGTTGTACTTGTGAATAGTAGACAAGACATCTACTTTACCGGTTGTTCCGAAAACACGGGAAAAGCTATAACTGTAATCTTTATAGCTCGGAAAATTATGAAATTGATATTTTTGGAATCCTTATAAAATTACGGTTCTAATGAATATTCGGAATATTTTTCTGAATCCGTGGCCCGGGCACGCTTTTCCGTAAATGGGCTCGGAAGGCCCGGAATTGAAAAAATTCCCGAATCTAAAACTTTCTAAGGTTTGAAATGTACTTAGGAACAACAATTCACCTTCATTTACTCCATAATATTTATTTTACTATGAAACCGAAGGAAAGCCGGATTTAGGGTTCCTAGGCTTCATTTACTAAACTCAATCTGATCGGATTAGGGTTTCGTTTCCAACTCCTGGGGTTTTCTAGCTACTGAGAATTTCCGGGTTTACAGGTGCAGGAGTAGAAATCTTCATGTAATTTTCCTAAAATTGCACCAAACAAGTCAAATTGACTAAAGAAACAACCAATAAAAGCCATCCAAATAAGCTCTATAATTAATGCAAAGAAATCATCCTTGCAATTGGGAAATTCGGTGGATGAATGCTGCTTCTTCTTGGCAAAAAACGCTCCCAATTTGGTATTACTTCCTTACCTATAAAAATCTACTTTAATAGCCAACAAACAAAGCTTAAAGACATAACAAACAAACCCAAAACCACAACATAAAAGAACCAAAATATTTCCAAACAATAGCACAAAATTATCTCCATAAATAAGCTATATCAAGACATCAATCAAGATTAGAAAGGAAGTAAATAAAGGTAACATAAATTCGTTTAAGTTAATTTTATATATCAAACATTAGCTTAAACAATATTTTACTTAACATTAAGTCCGTGAGAAGCTTTGGAGAAGGTTATAGCGTCTTAATACCAGCTCCAAACAAGGTAATCCATCACCCTAAAACTCCATATATTTTATGATACATGAATGCTTGGGAATCATAAGATTCAGAGATTAGAAGATATAATATGTATTAAAATGTCATGAAAAATAGTTGTGAATCATGTAGAAACACTTAGGAAGACTATATGAAATACCCCAAACTCTCACCTAGTTAATTAGAAATGATTTAATTGAATTATAGAAAGAAATATACAAATTGAGATAATTAAATTAGTAAATAGGTTAAATGGAGATTAGTGATTTTAAATATTCTTTTTCTTTATATTTATTCCTTCTTTTAATTGATTTGATAAATCAATCTATTTAATTATTTTATAAAATTCTTTTTCTGAACAAACTGCTATCGTATCTATTTCAAACTCTTAAATTTCCAAAAAAATATTATTAAATGTTTAGTAAAGTTCTAAACCTTCAAATATTAGTTAACTTTTATATTACTAAATCTTTATAATTTTTGAAATCAAATACTTGTTTAAAAATATAAGTTTTAAACTCGAACCTAAATAAATATCAAATTTCCATTTTTAAGCTTTGGAAATGTGTTTTTATAACAAGTCATAAATTTCTAATATATATGTTCTCAAATTATTTTCTAATTATTTATGGTACTAAAAATAATTATCAGAAAGATTTAAACTTAATACTCTATTTTATAAATATCCTTTAATCTTATCCTTTTATCGTTATCTCTCTTTCCCCTTACAATTATGTGCTGCCCCTTTTTCTCTTTTATTTTCCATCGGTTTCTTCTTCTTCTTTTTCTTTCACTTTATCTTCAAAATCAAGCCTACAAATCTCCATTAAAACAAGAATTGACAAGGAATCAAGCTAGGAAAGAAGATTAGAGAAGGAAAACAAGCTTGAAGTGTAAAGAGAACTCAAGTGTGCATGTGTTCCTAAATGAGATAAGTGTTATTTCTTTATTATTTTTGTTGTTTAGTTTTTTTAATTGGTAAATTGGTGTTGAAATAAGTTAAAAGTGTTGTTTATATATGTATTTATTGGGTTTATGGTTGATGGGAGCTGGGATTGTGAAGGAGGAAGAATTGGGTTGTTTAATGTGTTGATTGAAGTGTTTAATGTGATATTAGTGAAGAGCATACATGTTTGATGATGTTGAATTCATATATCAAGTTATAGGAAGCTTAGTAGATGATTTGAAGAAGATGATGAATAGCAAAGTTGGGGTTGGTTGGAATGATTTGATGTTTGATGTATATGATGAGGGGAATTTGCGCTTTTAATGTTGTTTGAAGTGTATAATATGTTATATGAAGTTTTTATGATGTTTAATTTGTATTATAACATGTAAAAGTTGCTATGTTGTGTAAAGGAAACATGGAAAATGCATGGATGCTATCAAAAAAATTTTCCCAAATCAGCACTACTTGGTACACGAGTGTGCACGAGCTTATATTGATCAAAATAAGCTATCATATCACTTTTTTAACCTCTTCCCTACCTTGTATATGGTTGTGTTTGTGGTTGTGTAGGTCATAATAAAACCTTGAAAAACTCCTCTCGAGTCACTTTTTAGTGCCTTACATGGCCCCGAGCATGGCCATGTACCAGGTTGTGTACTTTCCTCTATTTAGCAGCTTATTAGTAATTTGTCCATAACTTTTTCATACGATTTTCGATTGAGGTGATTCAAGTTGAGTTGGAAAGACTAAAAAGAGATATACAAATTTTATGTTTTGAGTTTTTACAAATTCAACAAGTATTGATGTTTAAATTTTAGTTCTTTCCAGCTATTGTGTTTTTCAAACTAAGTCAAAAACCTATGTTTTGCTTGTTAAATGTGTTTTTGCTTAGGAAATGGATCTTTTTGAGATAAGATGAGATAGATAAGTGATATTTGATGTGTTATGTGAGTCAATTGATGTAATTAAACATGAATTAAGTGGATTTGTCGATTTAATAAATAGTTGAATTAATTGTAAAAGTTAGTTATAAAATGAACTTAGTTGATAATTCTAGGTTCAACTTGACTAAATGAACTTGAATGGCTTAAAATGATTTAGATTAAGTTAGTTTAACCACCTTGGCTTAGTTTTTGAGTTAAATACTTAAATAACTAACTCTAATCAATTTGACTAGGATTTAGTTAAAAGAAGTTAAAGGTTAATAATTGGTTTAAGTCAATGAGATAGGATAATCTTAGATTAACATAGTGAATATGTTGTTTCAAATGTTTATTTGCTTAGGAATTTTGTGTTTTTGGAATACGAATGTTTTGTTGATGTTTTTGTAATAAAATACTATAATCAAAGAGAAAAGAAATACTTTGACAGATAAAGGAGAACTATATTTTGTGGGGCGATCTTCGCAGCATAGCAGGTTCCAAGTTAGTGTCTGATCAAATAGGGTTAATAAAAAGTTTGAAAAAAAGGGATGATTAGTTTAGTTTAGTTTCTTATATAAGTTCTTTCCTTAACAAAAGTGGATATCTGATTTATCTTTTGAAATTCCTTCCGAGGCTATATTAGATTCATATTCAATTCAGCAGTAACTTGGTGGTGATTGTTAAGATAGGCATCTTAAATGGACTAAGAACTTAGACACGGCCTAATAATTGTTTGAATTTATTATCTATTCCCGTTTAAATCCGTTTCTGACCTGATATGTTAGTTCGGTAACCAGTCCAAGGAGCGGCACCTCACTCAGATTGGAGGCAAGGTAGTTATAGGCGCTTAAGCCACCCCTATCATTGAGATATGACTTTCATAAGTGGTACGACGGATAGTCGATGGGGATATTGGTATCGGTGTAACATTTGCTTAAAATTGGAGGGAAATTCCATGGTTTAGTTCAACGTTTATGGGAACGATGAACTATATTCATGTTGTAGATTGAGTTTAAGTAGAGTCGGGTAACGGCTAAGAACTCTATATGAGACTATTATTTCTCATTTTCAAATATATCATCTAAGAGATATAAGTATCCGGACTACTTATATCAACCCCCTGAGCGTCGTGATAGTTAGTCGGGTTCCTTCGTGATCTATGTTGTCCGAAGTTTAAATATTCCTATGTTGTTTGTTTACTTTAAAAAAAAAAAGATAATAACTTTTTGTTGTTGCATTGTGTAAGCCCTAGATTTTTTTCAATAAAATAAGCAAACCCTAAAAACCGGAAGTCAAACCGGAACCCTAAAGTTAACCTAGTTCTATGTTTAGTCTAGTGAATCAGACCCGCAATCTCGTGTTCATAAACCCTAGAAAACGAAATTAAGATAATTGTGGATTATGGTTCATAATAACATAGGAAAGCTTAAAAATATCGGATTCATAATTTTCTAGTGTCTTTCGGATCCGAACGAGATCAATTTTCAAAAACCATGCCCCGATGCACTAGATAGTGAAAATATTCCGACATACCAATAGACTTGGAAAAATATAAGGATTTCAAAATTATTAGTTTTAGAATTTTTTGGTAACTAAAAATATCAGATATATGCCGTTTATGCGAACTTTCTTTACTACCGGTATTTTAATTGTCTAGTCTACTATTCATAATACTTTTCCACTATTCTTACTATTCATTTATTTTTACTTTTTCTTACACTCTACTCTTACACTCTTCCATACCTATACCTTACAATTTACCTTCTCGATACAACTTTAATCACATTACATTTTACATACTACTTCTTTCATTACAAAACAAACAAAATAAATCAATTCCCTCCCCCATACAACCCAAAATCGGCACCTCCTCCCCTCTCCCATCCATCAATTTGTTTTAATTTTCAATTATTTATTTAACACAATTTTCCTCCCACATTTTCCTATAAATACCCCATCTTCCTTCCACCTCCTTCACACCTTCCATATACTAAAATTACTCTCTCATATTTCTACAAGATGTTCTCTCTCAAAGTTCTCTCAAAATTAGTCTTGATAGGTAATTCTTCTTTAGAGTTTCCTTTATGTTCATTTACTTAGTATGAGCTTAGTGTGTGTTTTCTAAACCATGAAGTTTAAAGAAAGCAACAATAGGTTAATACTTTTTTTTGTTCATGAATCTCATTTCTTTTATGTTGCTTTCATATATATATATATATATATTTAACTAAATATATCTATGTAGCTATATATATCTTTTAGAGCATATAAGCTCCTTTGTTTTGCAATTTATTTACTTTCATGTTCTTTTAAGACTAGTCTTTATAGTCTTAGACTTGTTCTCATCAAGTCAAAACGATTTCTTTGTTTTTCTTTTGGGACTATCTATTCTTAGTCCCAGGATACCTTAATGAAGCTAAGGTTCCAATACTTGACTTTACTTTTATGCTCTTATTATATTTATCTTATTATGTTGTTTTTATTATATTTTCATAGTTACATATTCTCATTCATGCATGAACATGTTGTTATTGTCTTAACCTTAATGAAAAGGAGTTTTCTTAAGTAATGAATATCGGAACTTTCTTTAAAAGTAAATTTTGTCATATAAGAAATTATTTTTTCATAAAGACTTAAAGTTTTATCTTAACAAATATTTTCTAAAGTTAGATAAGTTTAGCTCAAGTTTTAGTAATAATTATATGGGATTTTTGAATAAAATCATCACAAACTCTCTTTTCAAACCAATGAAATAAGAAAGATTCTTAAACTTAATTCTTTGTTTAACCAAAAGTTTTCTTAAACTCATATGTAAAGTTTTCATACTAAGGTTTAGATAAGTTTTACAAAATTATTAAAGAATAACCTTTCTAAGGATAATCTGTACTTAGGAAATAAAAATAATAAATAACTTATAAGATCATTAATAGTATTCTTGAGATCAAACTTTAGAACACATAACCAAGAAATATTTAGAAAAACTATGTTTTCCAAACCACTAGAAATAAAGTTATAGGAATCTTAAATGATTAAAATTACTTTTTGAAAATGTAATTATCCTCAAAATTAAGAAATGGAGTTAAAAGAAAGAAATACTTACTAATAAATTTTCCAAACAAAACTAAAAAGGAGATTTTCAAGTCTTAGCTTTTCTCACTTTCAAGACACATTATTTTACAACATCATTATTGAGACAACACCACTAAATTCATGCATATGGTTTGAGTCCATATATATGTATTCAAAGAATTTTTCAACCATACAATTATCTATATATTTGAATGAAGAAAAGTATGAAAACTTGAGTTTGAAATTTGGAATTTTCGCATCAAATCTGTATGACAATATTTCGAGACCTAAATAAATTCTTTTGACAAAAATAACATTAGAAATAGATAGATCTTTTCGAGTAGGTAGAAATCGGTATATGATATGCGAAATTCCGAGTTAACATGAGCAAGTTATGGCCATTTTAAGTTGGGATTTCCATGCATAAAATTTTTGATGAATTCAATAAGATAGAATTAGAGATTTTGAGTAGATCTTGGATGAAATACTCACTTAGGGTATTTCTTTTGTTTAGGTGTTGAGGACCAAGATCTTCTCTTCCCTGAGGATTACTTCAACTCCTAGATGATCAATGAACGATAAGTATATCAGAACCCGATCTGTGATTGATATAATTGCTTCTATGTATATATTGCTATGTGTGCAATTATTGCTTGATCGCTTTAAATGATTTAATGTCATATTGGAATCCCCATATAATAAATTACTCATGCATATCACTTAGAATATCATTTTGAAATTTTACTACTACACCTAAGCGTGGGACCGGAAAGGTAAGCTGCCTAGCTACATCTTGAGGGTTAGACGTTCAGGGAATACGACCTCAAGTTGTAGCCGAGCTGGATCGATCGCTTTGGGTATGGAAAGCCCAGGGACTAGTAGTATGGTTCGTTGGAACCCCAAGGCGTGCGCAAACTTTTAAGGAGGTCATTTGGGGCCCAGTTCAAAGCATTCCCTAACCATCGATGGAGGGGTAAATCCATCATACATACGAAACCGGATAGTCGTATGTAATGTTTGATCATATGGTTGTTGCATTTCATAAGCTTGATTAATAAACTTGGTTGATTGCCTGTTATGAGTACTTTTGCATAAGGAATATCTCATTAAGCTAGTTATGCTTATACCCCTATAGATTTTTGATATTGCAGGATTATCATTTTGCACCCGAGACTATCTTGATCACCAGGTAGAATCTTTATTTCGGGAAGCTTTTGGAGGAACTCTGTCTTGAAGTCTTAGAGTAGATTTCTTATAAAATCTTCTAGCTTTAGTAATTATCTTAGTAAGACCATATTGTTATGAAATTATCTAGGGAATGCTCCTAAGAAGTTGTAAGACTTTTTATTTCAATGAAATATATTAAATATTATTTTGCATGTTCCACTGCCAATATCTTAAAATGCATTACTTACCAGTCTCCCTTTGATGTGAATGTATGCTTTGTACCGATATGAAAGATTTTGAGTAACTGGAGTAGTCAATCTTAAGTTTTAATATTGTATACGGCCGGCTGTCATGTTTAGGATACCGACACATTGCATTTAGCTAAGTTTGTGTGGCACATCACTTATGAATGTGTTACTGTGTATTGAGCTTCAGCTCATTGTTTTTGTTGTTGTTGTTCTTTTTATAGGAGCATTTGTTGGTGGATTTTCAGATATTCTTGCATTTCTACTTCTATCTTTTCCTCTTGGCATTATATTATCATTGAACATATTATCTAAATTAATTCGAGATTTACATTCATTAAAAAACTTCAAAGAAAACACATATATATGTCACACATGTATTTCATAACCAAAACACACATAATATTATATAGTTAGTGCTTTATATACATTCCAAATTTTGCACTAACTCTAATTCTAACTTCTACTAGTGATCACATCAAAAGATCGTCATTCGTTATACTACATGCCATATACTACATATATAATCCTACCAATAAGTCCATCAAAATATTACATCAGTTATATACTATCAAGATAAACATAACATAGTCTAAGATTATATCTAACTCTATGGGCTAGGGTACAAAGGTCCCTTGCCCTTTTCTCGAGGGCCTAACTGTGGATAGTGATCTTCCTCCTCAGAGCTACTCATCAACATCAATTCTCCCCTCACTATTCCCTGGTGGTGCCAATGTTAGGTTGGTATCCATCATCTGGATACCCTTAGAGGTAGGCTTCTATGGTGCTAGGTGGTGGTACATCTTTCTCAATCCATCCACCATGAGTAGTCCCAATCCATTAGGTATAATTATAATTGGAAACAAATTTTTCAGCTTCCATTCTTCTCTTTTTGCCCTCTTTTTCATCTATCAAAGTAGTAGTCACACTCTACAAAAAACCGTGGCCTGCATGTTGCTTGTTTTCTTTTGCCATGTGGTCTAATGAAGCATTCGGCCTCACTTTCCTCCTCTGGGATGATAGGAGGCCTATTTGATAAAACATCTCTAGGAAAACGGCTTCTGACTACATGTGTCAGCATCCTCCCGAACCAGGGCATGATCGTATCTAATGTCATGTGCATATACCCAATCACCTCCAATAGGAATCCAAATCCTAAAATCGGAAGATCGGGTCTCACTGATCGGCAGATACAATAAAAGCTATATTATCAATTTCTATACCTCCACCCTTCTGGTTAATCAACCTTTCATACCTGTAAATGGTCTCAACTGCTGTGCCATTATTTGGGAAAGCCCTCTCCATCAGGAATAGCCAATTTTTTAGCAATGGTTGTAGACCTCTCTTCCAGGTGCTAAAAATTTCATCCAGGTTCTTTGTAATGCCTGACAAAGCCAAATCTTTTACTAAGATTCAGAGTCGGTGTCTATAGTCAGTAAGTGTCTCTTCCTCCTCCATCTTTAATATGGCAAATGGTTGGATTGGTCTGCACACAATAAAATTTATATGATTAGTAATCACACAAATTTTATCCCTAATTGTGCATCTAATAATACTTATAACTACCTAAATAATCTAAATGGTTCTAATTGGATATAAACTTATACTATTAGTACCACTTTTACTAATTTACTTTCTTACATATATTTGTCATTCCTATACCAGCAACCATGCTCTGATACCAACTTAAAACTATCACGCCCCGTAGGTACCTTAGTAGTAGAAAACAAGATACACTTGAATACTATTATTAGTTTACCTTCTAAGAATGACATATTTTCAATAAACAGGATCTTTTAGTTGCTTGGATAAGGTGAACAAATATATATATATATATATAAGACATAAATTAGTAAATAATTATCACACTAAGTTTGTGAATAATAATAAAATATTATAGACCATAACATTTCTATAAACTCCTACAAATACATAGCTAAAGTTTCTAATGCAAGATACTAGCAACTAAAATAGAAATATATATATATATATATATGTATATTCTTATCCTATACTATTCCTTAAGCTTCGGCTTCTAATTTCTTACTGAGATCATGCTCTTGGTAGTAATGAGCCAAGGTCGCAGAGTGAACCTAAAAGGACTGTTGGAGTGTGAGCTAAACCACGAGCTCAATGAATAACCAGAACTTATCACATAACCACACTCAGTTATTTAACAATCGTATCAAATGTATCAATCAAACATATGTACAAATACAAGCCTAGATAACTCGAATCCAAACAAGATGAAGATTTGGGCCCTCTCATCAGGGTTGAAGGATCACAATCTATGGCCTACCTACCCAAGAGAGACTAAGCTTTTAGGAAACAACAATGGCCAATTTAATTATCTCTTTGAGTTTATTGTGTCTTAACATTCATTTCCTACTTTAGCTTTAAAAACTCCGCTAAGTGTTAGTCATTTCAAGCAATACATAAGCGGTGTTCTTCATTTGCCATTTAGTTCCTATGGTATCAACAGAACAATGGTAATCTTGCGATTAACTAATAGCTTTCTTGCCTAGATAAACCAAGCATTACCAAAGATCCGAAATACTAACATATAGTAGGCTACCACTTACTCAAATGTTATTTTATGCAAAATATGCAATGCATGGACAATTTCCATTATGGTACCAGTAGTTTTTAATTAAATTGAAAGCGATTAAGCAATACTGACATTAAATCATATTACGCAAACAATATAGTCATGCATAATTCTGTTGTCATTTTTATTAGAGTGACTTGGCCATCAATACAATACACAGTTCCCATAAACCATACAGTACACTTAAATTATTATCTTTTATTTAAAGTTCGTTAAGTTACAAGTACATACAATGTAATAAGAATGAGTTACTCACCTGCTCATGTTGCTCGATCGTAGTAATCATCAAGAAAGTCCTCACAAGTACCCAAGTCACCTATTGAGATGATTAATATATTCATCAATGACACAAAAACTATATGACTAAACTCCTATTAATGTCTAAGTGTCCTATCGTGTTGCTGGGTTTTCGTTCTATTACTATATTAATTCTTTGGAGATCTTAAGATAATTAAGTATTAGTCCATTTTTATTTTCAAGTTGTTTGGTTTGATTTTGTTTGATACTTATATCTATTAAGCGGGTATTTGGGAATTTGACAATTTAGTCAATTCACTTTTATAGTTTTTATTGTTTAGAACTATCGATTTTCTTTCGATTTACTTGATATAATTTTCTCGTAAAATATAGATACCCCTATATACACAAATTTAGATTATTTAAATTTCCATTGTTATCTAATTATTTATAAGTATCATTTAGATAAATACTTAGTAATTACTAAACTTATAATTTTTCTTGTAAACTAATTAAATACATCCATAGTGACAATAAATTTAATAACATAAAGATTTGCTAAATTAAATAAAATTATTTTCGAAAAATCTTTGTTAGTCGAATAATAATAATAATAATAATAAGAAGAAGAATATATTATTATTATTATTATTATTATTATTATTATTATTATTATTATTATATATATTACGGTGACAACATTAATAATAATAACAACAATAATTACGGAAATGACAATAATAATAACAACAATAATTACGAAAATGACAATAATAATAAACAAGTTTAATGATAATAATAATGTTTTTTATAATAATAATACTTGTAATATTTCATGTAATTTAAATCAACACTAATTCACAAATCCTTACTATTAAAGTTAAAATTAGTAGTAATATTACTAAAGTAGCTTTAGACTTAGCTTTTGAGTTTTTATTATAAATATTACATATAATAATATTTAAGAAATGATAATTTCAGAAGCATTATTAATTTGAGTAATTTTAATGATATTAGAAATATTAACAATTATAGTTGTAAAGTTTAATGAACTTGGATTAAATTGATAATAATGTTTTATATTACTAATAATCCTTTCTTGTTAATGTTATTATTACTAATTCATAAGATGTATGTTAATAATCTTATTATATAATACTTAAATACTATATATTTATTAATACCGAAAAAAAATTCATTTTTAAACTAAATTTTCAAAAAATTTAATATTATATTACTAATAAGTAATTACACTCTTATTATACAGAAAATAAATAAATAAAAAATAATGACAATCCTAACAATATTTATAACATTAATTATTATATAATTTAGTTTAATTAACTTCGATTTTTAATTTTTTTTAATAAATAAATGGAAACCGAGAGGTACATGGGGTGGAACACGCTCGTGTTTCCTCCCGTGCTCATCAGGGAAAACACTATTCATTATCTTCCCTGATGAACTCGGCTGATTTCGATCGAATCCTGACGTTCCAAGGCCCATAATTTGATTCCAATGAGTTTCTACAATATTTCTACTTAAATATCAACTCAAAACATTAAAACGACAACATGATTCGTGATTTTCGGATCATCAAGGTATAATTGGGGTTTTCAAAAATTACCTTACTCGAGCCGATCCGATGAAATTTGAAGCTTGTTTTTTGTTTGGTTATGATCCTATGATCATCAAAAGTCAGTTCCAATCCTTAGTTTAAAAAAAAAAAAACAACCCGAATTACATCAACTTACCTCATGCTCAGTTCAAGCGTTTTTTGTGCTATTTTTTCTTTTGATTCGAACTGGGATGATTAGAGCAATTTGATTTCTGTTTTTAGGTTATTTTGGCTACTGATTAGGAGTTGTTTTAATCTGTAAATTTTGAGAGAAAGTTGTGCTTGTTTGCTTATTCATTATGAAGCATATACATATATATATATATATATAAGAGAAAAGAAGTAAACGATCGAACCATTTCCTTCAATAATTTGCACTAGATTTCCCCATCCTTGCACACTGTTTTATCAATTTTTTTATTGTCATAAATGAGGGAGGTGAGTTGGCAAGATTTGATTTGTTTGTGTGTTGAATTTGTTGACAAATTGTGCACCATTTGGAAAATTTTCAAGCAAATTTGGCTCCCAACTTTCTAGAAAATCCAAACCCTCCATTTTGCTCTACTTTGACCGATCTTGCATATATATATTTATATATATTAATATTTAGATAATATTTATCTATATTTCCGGGTAGTTTATTACATTAATCGGGAACAAATTAGCTAATATCTGAGAGTTTTTGTACAAAAATATATTTATGAATTCTGCAAATAGTTTAGATTATCAAACAATACAAATTTAAGTTTTAAATTTACGCGATTAATTGTTTTTGAAATTTTATCTCCCGCGATTAAGGTTTCCTAAGCTTATTAGGTCAATTTTGTTTTAGGCTCAAATGGCTTAAGAAAACCTAAATTAGAACAATGGTGTGATTCAAATATTTATTTGAAGTCTAGATCTTTATTTATACATCTATATATGTTTTTGTTGTGTATTTATAATCCTAATGGTTTATCTTTAGGTTACCATTTCCTAACTATAAAGCGTAGTTGATTAACTACTTAATATCGCATTTGATATAGAAGCTAGGTTATCTATATATCTTAGGTTTTGATACCCACTATGAAATCTTATCAGTAGTGTCCATTACTATCTAGAAATCTCGAATTTTAGGATTTAAATCCATGTATAGGCTTATTACTACTCATTGTTCTAGTCTCAGGTTTTTTATTGAGTTCAATAGTAGTCATTTAATGTCTATATTTATATTTTTCTATTTACTCTATTTGTATGACAAGTTTCAGGTTTGAAAATTTAGGTTTCCTTTAATCATATCTTGAATTATCAGTTCAAGATATGAAATCTCGTTTTTGGTATCAATTAGGGTCAAAGAAGTTCTTTATTCAATTCTTAGATCCTAACCCAGCTAAATTTAAGTTATGGAACTATTCTTAGATTTTTATTGAATTCTAGGTTTACTAACTAGTTCATACTTTATATTCTAAAGTCGTGTACTAACGTGAAAAATTTATGGGGTTTATATTATTACTAATCTTATTATTTTATTATGATTAATATTATTAAAATCAATAGGGTTATGATAATTAAAACTATTAATATGATTAATATGCTAATTAAGACTATTACTAATATTATAATTATTATCCTATTGTTAAAACTATTATGATCATTATTAGTTTAATTAATAATATAATATTATTAATACTACTAATGTTATTACTAGTGTTGTTAAGATTATTATTAATAATATGAACATCTTATAGATGTTATGATGACCACTAATATTATTACTAATAAGAATATTATTATTGTTATTATCAATATTATGACTATTAAAATTACTATTATATGATTGTTATTGATTTGATTCTTTTGATTATTATTATCAATATAATTATTATGATTAGAATGAATATTACTATTATTACTATTATAATTATCATTATGATTATTATTTTGATTATACTATAATAATAAACACTCATATTATTGTTGTCACGCCCCATAGGATATCCTAAACGTAACAGCCCGCCACATACTATATAAGACTCTCGAAATCTCTATCCGAGCCCTTCGAGAGTCTTGTATAGATGTAAAGCGTCCCTTTACGGTAATAGAATACTTGAACAATGGAGTTAAGAAGTTTAATGTGGCATTAATTAGCCATAGATAATAAACAAAAACACATATATATACTTTAAAAAAGTCTAAGGGGCATTCCCCCGCAAAATAATATCAAGTCCATTATAGTCATCCAGAGTCCTTTAGTTTCCAACGGAAGTCTAAACAAAATCGAAGTAAACTTCTAAGGGAAACTCCTATCTCCGGTACCTGAGTTGTGGCTTGCCTCGGCCTAAGCCAAATGAATTCGTGCTGCAACAAGTAAAAACTATGGGGGCGTAAGCTAACTAGCTTAGTGAGTAGAAACTTCCATATCACAATTAAGACAAATTATTCAAACAAGTGATTATTCAAGCAAATGGTATGCATCAGACAAATGAGTTCAACAAACATATGACCAGCCGGAAATCATATGTGGATGGACTTGCACCCTCCATCCCGGGTTAGCAGATTAACGAATCCTGCGGTACGACGTCGTTTAAGCTCACGGTCAACTGAGCAATAATTCGTTTTATGGATCACGATTAACCAACAATTTCGTTTTATGGATCACGATTAACCAACATATTCGTTTTATGGGTCACGAAAAGCCAACAAATGCTAATGCTCCACCCCATCGTGATATGAATGAATCCAATTATAATTGAGATCCAATATGGATTATTCCAATTCTTTTATGTGGCCAACAATTATTCGCAGACAATCAATATAAATTCTAGCTAAACGAGCAGTAGCTTAACACCCGGTTTCGATATTCCTTAAGTTCAACTTCACATATCAATAGCAGACAAGTATATAATTCCCATATACCCCATCATGCATGTCAAGTTTTATCTTTGCCTAAACAACTAATGCCACTATCAATGCAATCACAAGCAACAATTGAGAGTGGAAGTAGTACTCACTCGGCCATGGTACGCCGGTCTCGTAGTAATAGTAATCGGGTGGTAGGGTATCGTCTTGCTCGGGATCACCTACCAAATAAGAACAACCTAATAAGAATCTCATCACTAAACTAATTTAAGCTATGCATCTAAACTACACAAAATCGGAATTCTCGTTATTTGCGGAAGTTCTAACTTAAAACGGCCATAACTTGGTCATTTTAACTCGGAATTTCACAAATTTTATATCAATTTCTACCTACTTCGAAAGATCTATCCGATTCTAATATTATTTTTAAGTTTTGAAAACATTAAGGTTATGGAACAGTGGGATCAGATCTGTTATGTAACTTTTCCGATTCCGAAAAATTGTTTCGCATTTGATAAAAATGTTTCTAGTTGATGATTCATGTATAGATGGTATATGAATGAATTCTAATAAGAACATCATGTAATGAGCTCAGTATATGCATGGTTTGATGATCTTTGATGATGAACTCTTATACTCCTAATTATGAAGAACTCCATAATGGTCACTTATAAAAAGCTATTCTTTCCAACTTTTCATTCCCTAGGGTTTTTATGATTTTATTCTTGGAATTTACTTGTTATCTAAATAAAAATGAGTTCTCAATATGCATACTAATCATGACGTTCATTTATGCATAGAAATTCACATTTTTTATTTGGCAAACATGTTTTTAAACAAGCTTTTCACAAAAATCCGAATTTTGGAGATTTCCTTTTCTTGCATTTTCTTTATGAAAAAACTTATTTAATGCATCAAAAATTGAAGCTTCATTATACCTATTGTCTAAGGACTTCATTTGACTCATAAAACATGCAATCTAAGCTTGGACACTAAGTGTTTATGTAGGCATCATCCTAAAATACGAATTTGACAACTGATCACTATCTCAATATTTTTCATTCTAACTCCACTACTTGTTTTATATTTTAATCATGCCTAAACTCATCTAAACTTATGAAAATCATTCCTTAAGGGTATCTATTACATATGCCTTCTATTTTTTATGAAAAATATGAGTTTTAAAGTGGTTTTGGTGGTTTTTAAAGCAGGGTTCCAAAATCATCCGAATTTTCAACTAAGCATTTCTAACAAAATATTTTCTTTTTCAAGTTTCTTGTCTTCTATACATGAAGATCTACTATCTAACATATTTATACATAGGCAAGGCTACATTTTTATGATCATCAATGCATAAAAATCAAAAAAACATATGAACATAAGTGTAGATGAAGGTATGAACGTCTAAATACTAGATCTACCAAATATAATGCATGAATCATGAGTTTCATGGCATGAACATAAATTTCTATGCAAGATTCCTACTTTACATGCATGATCATCACATTATCTCATCAAAAACTCTTTTAAACTCTAGATCCACTTCTTGTGATGGCTTGATATTATTGTATAAGTGTTTTCATGTCCCTAGCATATGCTCATTGGGATTAAATATGAAAAACACACAAGAATAGCTTCGCCATTACAAGATAATGTAGGAATAAGGTTTAGAATCATCACCTAATGAAGATTTGAAGAAGAAAAGAAGAGGAAATGAGTTGTGTGTGTGAGTGTGAGAGGAGGAGGGGGTCACGGCACAATAGGGAGGAGAAAGAGAGGGTTTTCAACTTTGAAAAATTTTTAGAAGAGTGAAAATGAAGAGAGAGAGAGAGAGAAAGAGGAGCTTATATATGAATAGATTAGGGTTTTAGTTGTAATAAAATGAGTAAAATAAAACAAAAATGAGGGAAATTGGGAGGGGGGTGCGCCGGCCTTGCATAGGGGAGGGAGAGAGAAAATTGAATTTTTGATAAAATTTGTAATTTATGTAATAATTTATTAAGAAACAAAATTAATTGGAAAAGAAAATTGTAATGAGTAGTTGTAAGGATGTAAGAATAGGGTATGGGTAGTGTGTAGTGTAGGTTGTACTTGTGAATAGTAGACAATACATCTACTTTATCGGTTGTAATGAAAACACGGGAAAAATGTTATAATTGTAATTTTTATAACTCGGAAAATTATAAAATTGACATTTTTGAAATCCTTATAAAATTACGGTTCTAATGAATATTCCAGAACATTTTTCTGAGTTCGTGGTCCCGGGGCACGCTTTTTTGTAATTGAGTTCGGGAAGGCCCGAATTGAAAAATTCCCGAATTTAAAACTTTCAAAGGTTTAAAATATACTTTAGAACAATAATTCATATTCATTTACTTTATAAAACTTCTTTTATTATGAAACCGAAGGAAAGCCGGATTTAGGGTTTCTAAGCTTCTCTCACTAGACTTAAACTGGACTGGATTAGGGTTTCGCTTTTCAACTCCCGGGGTTTTCTTAACTACTGAGAATACCGGGGTTTACAACCTCCCCACCTTAAATAAGTTTTGTCCTCAAAACTGAACTGACGTACCTTGTCCTTCAAATAACTCGGGGTACTTCCGGATCTCCTCCTCAGCTTCCCAAGTTGCTTCCTCAAAGCATGATTCCTCCATAATACTTTAACATAGTGGAATCCTTGTTCCGTAGCCTTTGAGTTTTCTTATCCAATATCTTACGGGTGTTCTTCGTATGTCAGGTTTTCCTTCAGTTGATCGGTTCCAATTCCAAATCCTTTCTTCAGCCACATACTTTCTCAATACTGACACATGGAACACGTTGTGGATCCCGATAAATTTGGTGGCAAGCTAGCCGATATGCCAGATCTCCGACTCTTTCCAAGATTTCAAAAGGTCCAATGTATCTCGGGCTTAACTTCCTTGTGTACGCATCTTTTAATACTTTTAATCGGACTTATCTTCAGGTACACATGGTCACCTACTTGAATTCGAGTTCTCTTCTTTTCAGGTCTGCCCGCTCTTTTGCCTATCCTGAGCCTCTTTCATTTTCCGCTGGATTACCCTCACTTTATCGGCGGCTTCTTGTACCAATTCCGGCCCAATAGCTATCTTTTCCACTCATCCCAAAACAGAGGGGATCTACACGCGTCCATACAGAGCTTCATAAGGTGGCATCTGAATAGTTGAGTGATAGCTGTTATTGTAAGCAAACTCGATTAATGCACATGACTATCCCAACTCCCTTTGAATTCCAAGGCACACGCTCTCAACATGTCTTCCAGGGTTTGGATCGTCCGCTCAGACTGTCCATCGGTCTGAGGGTGATATGCCGTACTAAAATGCAACTTGGTGCCCAAACTCTTTCAGGCTTGTCCAAAACTTACACAAATCTTGGGTCTCTATCTGAAATAATCCCTGCAGGTATGCCATGTAACCGTACGATCTCCTGATGTAGATCTTGGCTAACTTTCCATCGAATAGGTCATATTTATGGGTAAGAAGTGCGCCGACTTGGTTAACCGATCCACTATTACCCATACCGCATCACAACCAGAAGGAGTCTTTGGAAAACCACAAACAAAATCCATAGATATCTGATCCCACTTCCACTCGGGAATGGGTAAAGGCTTCAACAATCCACCCAGTCTTTGGTGCTCTACTTTCACCTGTTGGCAAACCGGACATTTCATTACATAATCTGCCACATCTTGCTTCATGCCAATCCATCAATAGCGGCTTTTCAAATCTTGGTACATCTTGGTACCTTTTGGATTCATGGTATAACCGGAGTTATGAGCTTCACTCATTATTTCCTTCCTCAACCCTTCGTCCTCCGGTACACACAACCTTCCCTTCATTCTGATCACATCCTCATCATCTATTGCAAAGTCAAGGTACTTTCCTACTTGGGTTTCCCTTTTAATCTTTTGTATCACTTCGTCATACCTTTGGGCTTCTTTGATCCTTTCTATTAGGGTCGGTTCCAGTGCCAGGTTGGCTATCTCAAGCTCAGCACTTTGGTCTATGAACTCAATCTTTAACTTTCAAAATCCTTAATCAGATCCCTTTGACTTGTGATCAAGGCGGCTACTTCCCCGTGATTTTTCCGACTTAGGGCATCTGCGACTGCATTAACCTTCCCTGGACAGTAATTTATTCCCAGATCATAATCTTTTATCAGTTCTAGCCATCTCCTTTGTCTCATATTTAGTTCCTTTTGTGTGAACAGATATTTAAGACTTTTATGATCCGTGTATATCTCACACCTTTCCATATAAATAGTGTCTCCATAGTTTCAAGGCGAAGACAACTGCGCCAATTCCAGATCATGTGTAGGGTAGTTCTGCTCGTGGGGTCTCAATTGTCGAGAAGCATATGCAATAACTTTCCCTTCCTGCATTAATACACATCCAAGGCCATTCCTTGAGGCGTCACTATGCACCGTATAGGACTTTTCGGGTCCGGTAAACAAATCGGTGCCGATACCAGTCGTCGTTTCAATTCCTGGAAGCTCTGTTCCCTCTTATCTGTCCAAACAAATTTCTCATTCTTTTGGGTCAATTGAGTCAGTGGCTTGGCTATCTTTGAGAAATCCTTCACAAACTTGCGATAGTAGCCAGCCAATCCCAAGAAACTTCTTACTTCAGTAACCGTTTGTGGTGGTTTCCATTCTACTACAGCCTTAATCTTTTCGGGGTCAACTGATATCCCATCACCAGTTACTACATGTCCAAGAAAAGATATTTTGTCCAACCAAAAATCACATTTGGACAATTTGGCATACAACTTGTTGTCCCTTAAGGTTTGCAACGCCAAATGAAGATGTTACTCATGTTGTTCCTTGGCTTCGAATATATTAGGATGTCGCCTATGAAGACTATCACACATTTATCCAAAAGTGGCTTATAAACTCTATTCATAAGGTCCATAAATGCAGCTAGTGCATTAGTCAGCCCGAATGACATCACCAGAAACTCGTAGTGTCCATAACGAGTACGAAAAGCCGTCTTTGGTACATCCTCAGGCTTTATCCTCAACTGATGGTATCCTGAACACAAATCAATGCGTGAAAACACACAAGCCCCTTGCAGTTGATCAAACAAATCATCAATTCTTGGCAGAGGGTACCGATTCTTGATAGTTACCTTATTCAACTCACGATAATCGATACACAATCTCATTGATCCATCCTTCTTCTTTACAAACAAAACAGGTGCGCCCCATGGCGACACACTTGGTCTTATGAATTTTTGATCCAAAAGTTCCTGCAATTGTGTCTTTAACTCCTTTAACTCAGCCGGTGCCATCCGGTATGGTGCTTTGGATATCGGTTCGGTGTTTGGAGCTAAAACAATCTCAAAATCAATTTCTCTTTTTGGTGGTAATCCCGGCAAAATTTCTGGAAACACATCCAAATATTCATTTACCACCGGTATATCCCTTTCTTCACGAGTTTCCTCTTCATCCAAAACACCTTCAATAGGTATTATCTCTTCATCCTCCATCATCAATTCAAAAGAGTTTAACCCAAACCTTCTTGGGACTAGGGTCTCTCCCACAAATTCTACTTTTCCTCCCGATTGATCATAGAAACACACTGTCCTCTTTTGGCAATCCACTATTGCTTTTACCTTACTTAGCCAACTCATTCCGAGGATAACTTCGTATTTTTCATCTCCAATATTATTAAATCACTTTTGGAGTGGTGCCGTGAATTTCCAATGGCAGTCCTTTATCAATTCTCGGGTTGACACAACGCTTCCAGTAGGTGTCTTAATCCTTAGACTAACAGTAGTTGTGGCTATAGGTAATCCAAGTTGGTTAGCCAAACTAGTGGTGATGAACGAATGTGTCGCTCCCGTGTCAAATAAAACATAAGCCTCCATACTATTCACCCGTATGTGTCCTAAGGTCAACAAACATCCATCACTTATCGTCTCTAGAACACTCTCAAAGCTACCTACATAGGGTTCTTACTTCCAGCTTTCCCATAACATATTTAATTTCATTTAGACAACAGTTCAAATTAATAATTAAATTTTAACTTAGGAGGGTTTCTGTTACTAACCTGTCACTAGGCCGCCCTCCGTGTCATCACTTTGATCTATGGCTGCCAACTCCACCTCTTCATCTTCATCTTCCTCCACCATCCACTGGCCTTCAAAGTTGTATAGCCGTATCCCATGCATTGCCGAAGCTGCACGGCTCCCACTTTTGTTACCCGACCTCATGGGGTTGGTATTGCTCGAAGTCCCAAAGGGTCGAGCAGCCACGCTTTTCCATTGGGAACATTCAGAGGCTAAATGCCCCTTCTCCTTGTAAATAAAGCAAGTCACGGCTAGCTTCTTCGAGCATGTGTAAACCATATGGCCGGCATCGCCATAGAAATAACATTTGTTCTTCAACATCGAGCATTGCCTAGGAGCATGCGTCCCCTTACATTTCCAGCATGTGACATTGGTCTTAAACTGGGTCGGCTTTCCACTAGATCATCCTTGAACCCTTGGTACGGTCTGTACCTCTTTCCTTTGAACCCTGAACTTGAGGCGTCAAAGCCTTTTCCAAATACTCTCTTGTCAGGTTCCTGGTATTTCCTTTTTCTGGCCCCTTCAATCACTCGGGCCTTTTCCACCATCTCAGGGTAGGTCTTACTCCAAACTCTTCCAATTTAATCCGCAACTCTTCATCTAGGCCTCCCAAAATACTTGCTTCTTCAACTCCTCACTATCCCTGAAAGACTCAGGTGCATATTGCAGCAAGTGGACGAACTCAGTCTCATACTGTTCCACAGTTCTCCCTTTTGTTTAACGTGGAGGAAGTCAGCACTATACTTTACTCTCAAGCTGGAGGGAAAGTAGTTATTCAAAAATTCCCGGCGAAAAGTTTCCCATGTAACCAGGGAAGTCAAGCTTCTTCTCTTAGAATCCCACCAGACCCTCGCGTTATATCTCAGCATATATGTTCCATATTCCAATTGCAAATAAGGTGGAATTTCATATGCAGCAAAAGATCGCTCAACTTGAGCTAACCAGTCCTCGGCTTCATCTGGTTTACCAAACGCTCCATCAAAATACCGGTTACTCTTAATGAAGTCCGGTAAGGAGCTTCGGTGAGGTCTTCTGTATGGTGGGGGTGGTGGCAAGGGCACATTATAGGAATGCTCCTCCTGTGGAGCCGGTGCCTCAGCAGTCACTTCCCGGTGATCTGCAGGTGGTGGGTGTGGGGCAGAATCCCGGACACTTTGCCCTGGGTGCGAGTTCTGAACCGGGTTTTGGTTCTGGATGAATGTATTCAGAAAGATTAGCTAATTGTCCAATCGCATTTAACACCTCACCCTGCTGATTCTGGGTGCAACTCCTTGGGATTAGGTTGAGGTACGGGTTGGTCGGCTTCGTTCGGGATAGACCCTTGTTCCGATTCCGAATCCGTCGGTTTCGTCTGTTTACACATTGTTTATTAAATTTTAGTATTCTTAGGATGTTTTAAATTTGTGAGGAAATTAGTCTGTCAACAAGATTCAAAATTTCGCATAAATTCGGAAGTCAATTTTAAAAAGGAATTGAATTTCATAAATTCCATATAATCATAAGGAGAAACAAAAGAATTTACGCATAGGAAGATAGGTTGCAATCTCAAAATAATAACATGAATGAATGAATGCTCATGCAATTTATATGTGGCTAATGTTCTTTATGTCTAATGTCTATCATGCACGCTTTCCACAATTTCTTTCCTTTGAAATAAACATGATCTTTCATTACTTTAGCGAGCCATATAAAATATTACATCAAGATTTCTGTCCACAAAATTTGGCTAGCTATACTCTAGTGTGATTCTAAACCTTCTCGCCTATTTCCGAAAACAAAGAAAATACAAGGAAAAGAAAGAACAAAATACTAGACTATCTAGAAATCCTAAGGCAAATTGGCATCCCGCATTGCCTACTAAAATAAGAAAAATAAGGACTTCACTTGGACTTCATGGGTTAGCTATCATCTCGCCTTTACTCATCACTAGTATCATCGGAGGTCGAACTAGGAGGTCGTCTCCTACTAGAAGAACCACCATCGTCCTGTCGGACGAACAAACTAAGGTATTCCCTCGTAGTCATCTCCGCTTCCTAGCAGGTCGGACTAAAGGCTCTTGGTCTTGCTTTCTTCCTCTTCCTCCGTTCCTTCCCTCCCTGGCTCACTTCATTCTCATCACCTCTTACTTCAGGTTCACTCACTTGGGTCTCCACTACTTCGGTTTCTCTCACAGGCTCTCCACCCACATCTTCCACTTCCATAGGCTCGGGGGCCACGGGTTCTGCTACTACTAGTCAAGCACAGGTGGATATTCTCCCTCAATATACACATCTCTCCATATCATTGGATCTAACTCAGGTTCTACCCTTCCACTATCTGGTATCTCCAAACTCGATTAAAATCCCACACAATTTGGTTGGGTTTGGATTCACTTCCACTTCCGGCTCAATGGGTGGGGTAGGGGTTCTAGGGACTACATTTTCCTCCCAATTAGGATCCCCTCGGGTCCTCTTCTTCTTCTTCCTCCTCTTCATCATTCTCTCCAATCACAGGTGCACCATTCAATTGCATACCTATGTCATGGCTGGAGGTGGAGCTATCACCATGGTGGAAGAATGTCTAAGTAAACCGCATGCCAAGTAATATGGTTCCATGTCTGCTATGTTCCAGTCATGGTGGTCATACAAATTGTCATGGGCATACACATATAGAGGTCCTATAGGGATCCACACCCTAAAGTCTGGAGGGGTCCGGTTTCCCCCATTCTTCAAGATAAAGGTAGCTTCCCTAGTCATGGGCTCACGCCCATACTCTACCATGATTCTTTCTAAGGTATAAAAGTCTCCAACTTAGTCCAACTCCTTCTCCCATAGGATCATATTCAGTTGGTCGACCACAGCGCCCACCTAGTGTATCTCAATCCTTCCTTCCACAATTTGAACATTTCCCCTATAGTCGGGGTGCCTGGCTAAAGCAAAGTCCTCACACAATTCTCTCAATCTCAACCTGTACTCCACCATGGTCTCATCATTCCTCTTGGTGAAGTGTCTAGCTCGTTCCCTGGTCTCACCAAGGAGACCTACAACAATATAAAACTCCTAATTAGACTTAATCAAAGAAAAATATTTCGACTCCATTTGAACCTATTATTAGATTTCTAAGTTCGGTTTCTTTAATTCTATTGTCTTGTTTTATAACCTAGGCTCTGATACCAACTTAAACTGTCACGCCCCATAGGGTATCCTAAACGTAACAGCCCCCACATACTATATAAGACTCTGAATCCCTATCCAAGCCCTTCGGGAGTCTTGTATAGATGTAAAGCGTCCCTTTACGACAATAGAATACTCGAACAATGGAGTTAAGAAGTTTAATGTGGCATTCATTAGCCATAGATAATAAACCAAAACACATATATATACTTTACAAAAGTCTAAGGGGCATTCCCCACAAAATAATATCAAGTCCATTACAGTCATCCAGAGTCCTTTAGTTTCCAACGGAAGTCTAAACAAAATCGAAGTAAACTTCTAAGGGAAACTCCTATCTCCGGTACCTGAGCTGTGGCTTGCCTCGGCCTAAGCCAAATGAATTCGTGCTGCAACAAGTAAAAACTATGGGGGCGTAAGCTAACTAGCTTAGTGAGTAAAACTTCCATATCACAATTAAGACAAATCATTCAAACAAGTGATTATTCAAGCAAATGGTATGCATCAGACAAATGAGTTCAAACAAACATATGACCAGCCGGAAATCATATGTGGATGGACTTGCGCCCTCCATCCCGGGTTAGCAGATTAACGAATCCTGCGGTACAACACCGTTTAAGCTCACGGTCAACTGACAATAATTCGTTTTATGGATCACGATTAACCAACAATTTCGTTTTATGGATCACGATTAACCAACATATTCGCTTTATGGGTCACGAAAACCAACAAATGCTAATGCTCCACCCATCGTGATATGAATGATCCAATTATAATTGAGGTCCAATATGGATTATTCAATTCTTTTAGGTGCCAACAATTATTCGCAGACAATCAATATAAATTCTAGCTAAACAAGCAGCAGCTTAACACCCGGTTTCGATATTCCTTAAGTTCAACTTCACATATCAATAGCAGACAAGTATATAATTCCCATATACCCCATCATGCATCAAGTTTTATCTTTGCCTAAACAACTAATGCCACTATCAATACAATCACAAGCAAAATTGAGAGTGGAAGTAGTACTCACTCGGCCATGGTACGCCGGTCTCTTTAGTAATAGTAGTCGGGTGGTAGGTATCGTCTTGCTCGGGATCACCTACCAAATAAGAACAACCTAATAAGAATCTCATCACTAAACTAATTCAAGCTATGCATCTAAACTACACAAATCGGAATTCTCGCTATTTGCGGAAGTTCCAACTTAAAACGGCCATAACTTGGTCATTTTAACTCGGAATTTCACAAATTTTATATCGATTTCTACCTACTTCGAAAGATCTATCCGATTCTAATATTATTTTCAAGTTTTGAAAACATTAAGGTTAAGGAACAGTGGGATCAGATCTGTTATGTAACTTTTCCGATTCCGAAAAATTGTTTCGCATTTGATAAAAATGTTTCTAGTTGATGATTCATGTATAGATGGTATATGAATGAATTTCTAATATGAACATCATGTAATGAGCTCAATATGTCATGCCCCAAAATAGGGCCTAGAAGTATCATCCTGTAGTCATCATACCACGTGTGCACCCGTAATATGAGAACCGTCTTGCAAGTCAAATATTACAAGACTCTATCTTATAATTGTTGCATGTAATGTAGTCATACCAATATATTATATAAATACTAACGATTCCGATTTTCCTTAGTTTGCCAAAACTGCAGAGAATCGGTATCCCCTACCAAATAATGAAATTGAGATCAAACCTATAAAATACAAGATCTTAATCAATTATACAATTTATCTAATTTATTCTTTGAGACCAATATAATCTATGAAACTATCTTCAGCAAGGTCTTTTGATGTAGCACTCTTCACTCATGCTTAACCCAATCCCAGCTAACGTTATACCTGCACAAAGACTGTTGGAGGGTGAGCAAAACCACACGCTCAGTGAGATGACCTGACCAGACCACATATCAAACAATAGAAATCAAGTTTACTTAGCAAACATATGTAATGCCACAATCAAGCATATGAACAAATACAAGCCTGGAGAATTCGGAGTCCAAAGCAGGATGGAGATTTACCCCTCTCATCAGGGTTGAAGGAACCAGTAGTACATAGTCTATCCAGAAGAAGCCAAGCATACAGGGGAATCTACGATTTCTCGTATTAAGGTTATCACTTTTAATATGATAGCTTAACAAACCATCCCCTGTACATACCTTTAGCAACTCCCTAAACATTAATCATCCAAGCAATACCATAAGCGGCGTCCTTCATTTACCACTTAGTTCTTATGGTACCAACAGAACAAAGGTAACCTTGCGTAGTCTATTTTCCATATAGGCATACCAAGCGTTTATCAGAGTCCCGGATGGCCAACACGTAATAGACTACTACGCTTTTAAAAATGCAATTTATGCAATATATGCGATGCATGTCCATTTCGTTTTATGGTACCAATAGTTTTTAGTCAGGTTTAAGGCGATCATACAATTACAAACAAACATCAACATGTTCCATACAATTGTTATCATACAATGAAATTGTTGATTATAATAAGGTGTTTTGGCAATTCCACATACACCAAGCAGCATGCAATTTACCCAAACCCACATGCAATTCAGTTTGATATGTTATTATCAATGCAACTAACTACAAGCATAAACAATATGATAAGGTCAAAGTCCCTCACCTGTGGTCCTTGCTATATCGCTGTAATAAGCTACTGGTTGTCCGAGAACCGATTTATATTCCTATGGAATGAAATAATATATATTTATTATTATACGATTATTCCTGTAAGAGAAGTTTTGCTAAAATTAAGGGTGCTAACTTTAATCACCTAATTTTAAACTAAACTTAATTATTACGGTGTCTATTAATTTAATCAAATTCCTATGAATATCTAAATATTCTATATTTAATAAAGTTTATAGTATTTCTAAGGACTTTTTAAGGTTCTAACCTTTATAGTAAGAAATAATTATTTGTTATTTATTTTCATTTTGCTTCTCTTGATCTTTAATTGTTATTTATATTTTTATTTAAGAGATTTGCCTTTCTTTAAGTTCTTCCACCTTACATAGAAGATTTTTATTTATTAAACATTTATCTCTCAACCTTATCTGTCTTTTATATTTAGTACTTTTATTTATATAATCTACTAATCTTAGTATTAGTGATACTCATAAAAGTAGTAGTAATACTAGTATCAAAGATAATGGTGATTATACTGGTTTTAATATTACTACTAATAGTAAAAATAATTTTAATTGCAAAAATAATTTAATAGTTTTAGTAACAAAATCAATAATACTAATATTGGTAATATCAATAGGCTTAATAATAATTTTAATATTACTACTAACAACATTAGTGATATTAGTAATAGATTAACAATATACATAATATAAGCAATAATATTGCTTAGAAAATAAACTTTAATGATAAAATCAATATCAAAATATTTATTCATTTATTTATTTGTTTATTTTTATATTCATTTCATTAATAACTTAAGTAGTTCAAGTTATATTTCTATTATTTTTAGCTAAAACATAAATTATGGAATATTTATAATTTTAAAAATTATATTTGAAATAATGAAATTAATTTATCAATTACTACTACTACTACTACTATATTATTATTATTATTATTATTATTAGGTAACTATGGTACAGGGACATGACGTCCCAGATTTATATATATATATATATATATATATATTTAGTTATTTATTATTATTATTATATTATTATTATTAATGTATTGTTAATATAATATTATATATGAATGGAATTCCCATTGAAGGGAATTTTTGGCTTCCAGGGGACGTGAATCACGTCCCCAAAACAATTGCTTTTTCTTTTTTTTTTTTAAAATAATATTATATTAGTAATTTTATAAACAAATTCGTAATTGATAAAAATATTAATTTTTAAACTTTTTACAATACTAAAACATATACTTATTTCTATATCTTATTTAACTTATACTAATAAAACAAATATCAAAATTAATTAAAAAATTAGTAATATTCCAGAATTAAATACAATAATATTAATTAATTTATCTAACCAAGATTAATAAATTATATTTTTTCTATATTTTCAATAATACTAAAGCATTTACATATACATTATTACTTAAATAACTATTATTACTAAAAATAATTCCAAAAATTATATAAAAAAATTATTTTCACTTCAGAATAAATAAATATATATTTTTAATAATTAACCAACCTATCAGAATTAATAAAATTAAATTAATTAATCTTTTTTTAAAAAAAATTCTGCACATATTGATTACTATTCACGTGAACAGTATCAGGGCACTATTCATCATCTTTAACCTTGGTTCAAGTCCGATTTTGCATCATTTTACACGTCCAAATCCATTCTAATTCATTCCTAAGCATTATACATGATATTTCTACACATATAACAACTCAAATCATCAAAACTCATCATTTAATCACAATTTTCGGATTAGATTTGCGTAACTCAAGTTTAAGAGTTCTTACCTTCTTGGAGCTATTGGACAAGATTTGAAGCTTGCTTTGGGTTGTTTATGATCCTAAGATCATTAGAAGTTAGTTTAGATCGAATTTTTTAACTAATAACAAATTAAAGTGTGTTAACTTACCTTTGAACTTGTAGCCAAGAGTTCTTCGTATTATTTTTCCTTGAATTCGAACTTAGGTATTTTGCTTGGTTTGATTTCTTTTTCCAGCTTGTTTCGGTTGCTATGGGGGAGTAGTTTTGTCCTGGAAGGTTTAGGAAATAATGAAGATTGTTTGTTTCTTCATCATTAGCTTTAAACATATATATATATATAGAAGAAGAAGTGGAGGACTTCAGCTGCGTTTTTCCTCCGTATTTTCCTCCGAATTCCTTCGAATTTTGCTCCATTTGGTCTGTTGTTTTCATCCTAATTAATGTTAGGATGAGTTGGCAATTGATGATTGGTGTGGAGGTTAATTTATTTGACAAATTAGATGAATTATGGTTGATTTTCGGCTCCTCTTTTCCTCTCATATCTTTCCACCGAATGCAGCCACAAATTATATTATATATATATATATATATATTAATTAGTTGATAATTATTTTAGGTTTATGATATATATATATAAATAAAATATAAAGAGAAGATGATGAATTTATAACTAACAATGGTATAAGGAGGGGGTAAAAATATAAATTTGTGAAAAAAATCAATTTTGCGGGTTTAAGTGATACGTATGTTAGATACTGATTTAGTAATATTTTTAGATGAGAAGTTTCATATTCGCGTTATTAAATATTCTAAATACTTAGTATACATAGAATTTCTATTAAAGATTTATATATATATGTTTGAATTTTCGCTTTTGTTAGAACTTAACCGCGTCCAGGGAGAAATTGAATTTGAAAGCAAACCAATACGTGACAACGAAACGAAACGAAACAAAACAAAATAAAGAAAAAAAAATGCAAGTAAGTTAGGATGTATGAAAATATAAAAATAAAAATAAGATAATAAATTTATAACTAATAAATATGTAAGGAGTGGGGGGAAATATAAATTGGTGAAAAAAATTTAATTTTGTGGATCTAAATGACGCGTATGATAAATACTGATTTGATAATATTTTTGGATAAAAATTTACATATTAACGATATTAAATATTCTGAATACGATAGTATACATAGAATCTTTAGTTTAATACTTTTACTTTTCTGTTTTTATACCTGCTATCGTAAATTATATTTTATTTGCTTAAAAGTTTCGTTTCGTGGTATTTTGATAAATTAATAATTATATTGCCCTCAATTTGACTTTATTATAAATTTTTAAGATTGGAAATTACATATGAAATCATTTCTATTTATAAATTGATTCTAGACTTTTTATTAGATTAGAAATTTAATTTTAATTTTATATTTGTTACTTAGTTCTTTTTACTAATTATAAATTACTAGATTAGGTCAGAATTTTAGTTTTTATAGATTCAGAATTATTTAACTTAAAGAGATTAATATTTCTCGAATATTAAAACTTAGGTTCTTAAATATTAAATAGTTTTTTTTCTTTATTTCGTATATTATGAACTTTTAAAGTCTTAGTCATAAAGATTTTTTATTCTAATTTGTTCATACTTAAAAATTTAAATCGCGAAAAATTTGGAGTGATTTATGATATTTTTATTATAGTTCATTTATGATTCTACATTTTATTTATAGTATTTATTATAACTGGGTTATGTAAAATCAAGGGGATTACACAATATATGCATGGTTTTGATGCTCTTTGATGATAAACTCTTATAAACTCCTAATTATGAAGAACTTCATAATGGTCACTCATAAAAAGCTATTATTTCCAACTTTTCATTTCCTAGGGTTTTTATGATTTTATTCTTGGAATTTACTTGTTATCTAAATAAAAATGAGTTCTCAATATCTATACTAATCATGACCTTCATTTATGCATAGAAATTCACATTTTTCATTTGGCAAACATGTTTTTAAACAAGCTTTTCACAAAAATCCGAATTTTGGAGATTTCCTTTTCTTGCATTTTCTTTATGAGAAAACTTATTTAATGCATCAAAAATTGAAGCTTCATTATACCTATTGTCTAAGGACTTCATTTGACTCATAAAACATGCAATCGAAACTTGGACACTAAGTGTTTATGTAGGCATCATCCTAAAATACGAATTTGACAACTAATCACTATCTCAATATTTTTCATTCTAACTCCACTACTTGTTTTATATTTTACTCATGCCTAAACTCATCTAAACTTATGAAAATCATTCCTTAAGGGTATCTATTACATATGCCTTCTATTTTTTATGAAAAATATGAGTTTTAAAGTGGTTTTGGTGGTTTTTAAAGCAGGGTTCCAAAATCATCCGAATTTTCAACTAAGCATTTCTAACAAAATATTTTCTTTTTCAAGTTTCTTATCTTCTATACATGAAGATCTACCATCTAACATATCTATACATAGGCAAGGCTACATTTTTATGATCATCAATGCATGAAAATCAAATAACCATATGAACATAAGTGTAGATGAAGGTATGAACGTCTAAATACTAGATCTACCAGATATAATGCATGAATCATGTTTTCATGGCATGAACATAAATTTCTATGCAAGATTCCTATTACATGCATGATCATCACATTATCTCATCAAAAACTCTTTTAAACTCTAGATCCACTTCTTGTGATGGCTTGATATATTGTATAAGTGTTTTCATGTCCCTAGCATATGCTCATTGGATTAAATGTGAAAACACACAAGAATAGCTTTGCTATTACAAGATAATGTAGGAATAAGGTTTAGAATCATCACCTAATGAAGATTGAAGATGAAAAGAAGAGGAAATGAGTTGTGTGTGTGAGTGTGAGAGGAGGAGGGGGTCACGGCACAATAGGGAAGAGAAAGAGAGGGTTTTCAACTTTGAAAAATTTTTAGAAAGTGAAAAATGAAGAGAGAGAGAGAAAAAGGAGCTTATATGAATAGATTAGGGTTTTAGTTGTAATAAAATGAGTAAAATAAAACAAAATGAGGGGAATTGGGAGGGGATGCGCTGGCCTTGCATAGGGGAGGGAGAGAGAAAATTGAATTTTTGATAAAATTTGTAATTTATGTAATAAAAATAATTTATTAAGAAACAAAATTTCTTGGAAAAGAAAATTGTAATGAGTAGTTGTAAGGATGTAAGAATAGGGTATAGGTAGTGTGTAGTATAGGTTGTACTTGTGAATAGTAGACAAGACATCTACTTTACCGGTTGTAACGAAAACACGGGAAAAAGGCTATAACTGTAATTTTTATAACCCGGAAAATTATAAAATTAATATTTTTAAAATCCTTATAAAATTACGGTTCTAATGAATATTCCAGAACATTTTTCTGAGTTCGTGGTCCCGGGGCACGCTTTTCCGTAATTGAGCTTGGGAAGGCCCAGAATTAAAAAATTCCCGGATTTAAAATTTTCAAAGGCTTAAAATATACTTTAGAACAATAATTCATATTCATTTACTTTATAAAACTTCTTTTATTATGAAACCGAAGGAAAGCCGAATTTAGGGTTTTTAAATCTTCTCTTATTAGACTTAAACTAGATCGGATTAGGGTTTCGCTTTTCAACTCCCGGGGTTTTCTTAACTACTGAGAATACCGGGGTTTACAATTGTTATTATTAATATCAACTATTATTATTATTATTCTAAAGATTTTTATTATCATTATAATCCACAATATTATTATAAGTATTACTCTTGTTGATGATATTATTATTATTATTGTTGTTGTTGTTGTTGTTGTTGAAATTACTATTGTTTTAATAAATTTATTATGAAAAATAATATTAGTGTTACTAATAAATTACTTTATAATTATTATTATTAATATTACTAATATTATTATCACTATTGTTAATATTAGTATATTTTATAAATAAAAATAAAGTATAATAATTGTAAAATACTTATTTTATACATAAGAATGGAAATTTAAATAAAATAAATTTTTGAATAATGTAATAACTTTACATAGCAAGAAAATTATATGAAGTATATAAAAGGAAACACGACGACACTAAACAATAGTAAATAAATACGGGTACTATAATGGGTTGGATAAGGAACAATATAAAAATAAAAATAGTAATAATAATAATAATAATAATAATAACTATAAAAATATAAGCCTACTAAATATCAATTTTTTGAATGCTCGATAGAAATATGAAATATTTTAAGATCAAGATAAGAAAAATGAAAATAAATATTAAATAATAATTAATTATCATATGATCATTAAAGGACCAACACATGTAATAGAAATTAAATTAAATATCAAGATAGGACGCTTAGATAATCATAGAATTTTAGTTGCGATATTTACATTACGTTAATAAATATTTTGTCGTAATAAGTGACAATGAATTGTAATTAATATAAATAAAACTAATATATCTTAAATAAATTATTCTACTAAGTAAAATCATATTAGATTGATTAATCTAATTAAAGTAGATTTAGTAATTGAATTAGGTGATTAGTTTCAATAAACTCAGCTTAGATTAATATACTAAGTAAAACCATAAAAAGAAAGGAGTACGTAATTTCTAAAATACATCTAATTTAGAATTAGTGTAAATTATGGTATAAGCTATACCATAATTAATATGGTGAATATGTTGTTTCAAGTATCTTATTTTCGGAACTAATAAAAGGATAGAATGCTTAAATAATAAAATTGGATAACCATTACAAATAAGAAGACCTCTCTTATAAATTCCATAACTTTGATCATAAGAAAATAAGATATATATGTATATAGATAAAATTCCTAATTAAATAAGTAGAGAATATACTAGAATTGATAACTAGGACCTAAAAGAATACTGTCAATATCGTTATATAAATAACAAAATAATGATAAATATCTATTATTTCATTTTCATAGGAAAAATAGATCAATTCTTGGATTTCCGGTAGCATATGTCGATAGTTTAGTGAAGACCATAGGTGAGTAACTTTGACCTTATCACATTGTTTGTGTTTGTAGTATAGCTGAAACCTATAATCATATAATAAACTAACATGCATGTGGGATTAGGTATACTACATGCTGCCTAGTGTATGTTTGGCTGTCAAAACACTATATTGTAAGTGAAAATTCATTGCATGATATGTTATTGTTTGTCTATAAACTGTATCATCACCTTAAACTTGACTAAAAACTACCGGTACCATAAAAGAAATGGCCATGCATCACATAAATTGCATAAAGCGAGGCCACCTACTCGTGTTAATGTTCCGGACCTCTGGTAATGCTTGGTAAGTCTAGGCCTATAAGGCTAATAGTTATACGCAAGGTTACCTTAGAGTTTGGTGGTACCATAGGAACTAAAAAGTAAACGAATGAATGCCACTTATGGTATTGCTTGGAAGGACTAACACCTAGTGGAGGAGTCTAAGGTAGAAAACAGGAAATGACAGAGTTAATATATGGTTAATTTAAAAAGATAATTAAAGTGAGGATTGCTGTATTCATGTATGCTTAGTCAACCCTGGGAAGGTGAACCACATATTCACGTGATTCCTTTAAACCCCAAGAGAGGGCATAAATCTCCATTGGTTTAGATTCCGGTCATCCAAATTGTGTATGTCTCATATGATTCCTTGTTGCATTTCATATGTTTAGTAATTATACTTGTTTGTTATTATTTGATGTGTGGTTTAGTCAGGTTATCTCACCGAGCCCCTCGTTCGCTCACCCTCCTAGTAGTTTTTGTGCAGGATTAGTACTAGTTAGGATCGGGCTAGGAATGTATGAAAAGAGCTTCTTCAACAGACTTCACTGAAGATAAAAATATAGGATATGGTAGACTTAAAATGTAAATTAGATAAATTTTATAATAATTGAAATTTTTAAGTTGTAAAGTCTGAAACCCATTTTCACTATTTGGTAAGGGATACTAATTCTCTATGGTCTTAGTAGAAAATGGAAAAATTGGATTCCATAGTTGAAATCCAGTAATATAATATATAATTTATATGATAGACTTTGATAAATAAATAGAGTCTTGTACATTTTGACTTAAAGACGATTCCCATATTACGGGTGTACACGTGGTATGATAGCTTTAGATTAATCCTATTAGACCCCCTTTAGAGGCATGACAAGGATACACCATAAAAGTTGTAAAACCTTATATTTTGCTGAATTATAATAGCAAAACAAAAACCTTTCCTTTTTAAGTTCTTTGTCTTATCTACATAAAGATCTACCAACTATCACATTTTATACACAAGACTAAATCTTTATGAGTATTAATGCATGAAAACACAAAAATATCTATATGAACATGAATGTCAAGTATAATATGATGTCTAAGTGCTAGATCTACTACATAATGCATGAAAAGGAGTTTAAGAACATGAACATATATTTTCATGCAAGATCTCTGCCTCTGTATGCATGAACATGATAATATTTCAACCAAAAACTCATCAAACACAAGATCTACTCTTGTGATAGCTTGATATTCATGTATTAGCATTTTTTTATCCCTAGCAAATGCTCATGGAGATTTAAGGTGAAAATACACATGCACCTGAAGTTGGTTTAAAGAAGAAATGAAGAAGAAAGGAGCTTGTTGTGTATGTGTGTGGTGGTGAGTGTCACGGCACAATGAGAAAAATGGAGAGGATTTTTACTTTGAGTGAAAATTTTGAAAGAGTAGAAACAAGAGGAGAAAGAGAGAGAGAAAATGAGTATATATATGAAGTAAATTAGGGTTTGTTTGCATTATAAAAGAAGAAAAATAAAACAAATAGAGGGAAAAAAAAGGGGGGGTTGCGCCGGCCTCGATGGGGAGAAGAGAGAGAGATTTGAATTTGTTTAAATTGTAAATTATGTAACAAATGTATTAAATGTGATAATTTATTTAAGAGACAAAAATTTCTTGGAAAAGAAAATATAATGAGTATTTGTAAGGATGTAAGACTAGGGTATGGGTTGTGTGTGTAGTAGGGTGTACTTGTGAATAGTGATAAATAGTAGACAAGACATTTACTTTACCGGTAGTAAAAAAAATACGGGAAAAAGGTTATAACTGTAATTTTTATAACCCAAAAAATTATAAAACTTATATTTTTGAAATCCTTATAAAATTTCGGTTCTAAGGAGTATTTCGGAATATTTTTTTGAGTTTCTAGTTCCGAGGCTCGCTTTTCCATAATGGAGCTCGGGAAGGCCAAAAATAGAAAATTTTTCGAAATCAAAACTTTCTATGGTTTGAAATATACTTTAAAACAATATTTCACATTAAACTATTTTATAAAAGTTCTTTTGATATGAAACCGAAGGAAAGCCGAATCTAGGGTTTCTAGGTTTTTCTCACTAAGCTTGAACTAATCCGGTTTAGGGTTTTGTTTTTCGGTTTCCGGTTTCCGAAGTTTTTTTTACTACTAGGAAAATCGAGGTTTACACCACCGGCCTCCTTTTGTTGTAAATGTACACCTTGTACCAATATGAAAGCTTCCGAATAACTAAGGTGGTCATTCTCAAGTTTTGATATTGTGTATGGTGGGCTGTCACGTTTAGAGTACTCGATGGGGAGCAAGATAGGGACCGTAAGCTAATTTCAGCTCTAAATTTCTAGATTAAATAACAAGTACAACTACTTCACATAGATACTGTAAAGTGATTTATACAAACTAAAGCTAACTCAATCTTAAGATGATTTTCATTCATTACTTTATCGAGTTAATTGGTGATTCTTTTTTAAAATAAATTTTGGTCAAATTGTAACCATTTCATTAATTTCCTATTAATTTGTTTGAGAAAAATGATCATTCAAAGTGCACATACTCTATTCGAGACAAATTTTCAATTTTTGTATCCAACCCAAATCAAATCTTGCTATTTCCCTTCCCTCACCCTTAAGGAACATTGTCCTCAATGTTTTAAAAACATTATACTTAAACAGGGGATTTTCAAACTTCATAAATTACAGAGTAAGGATTAAAGGTTAGAAGTTTTAAGAACACTTCTCTATTTAGAGCTTGATGGTTGGATTTTAGCAGCCACTACTTGATTGTCTTCTTGATTATTGACGCCAATCCATCCAGATCATCGTTCTAAGATCAAAGAATTTGCTCTTGTCCTAAAACTTATTTATTCACAAAATAAAAGTTTAGAGAAAAGAGTTAGGATGGGATGTCTTAGCTCGACAAAATGTTCTTTGAAAGCTTAGTGAGTATGCAGTAGGTGCAACTCCTCCACCTTTCCTAAATCATGTGATGCTTCCTTATATAATTTAAGCCTTTGCCCATTGGCCTTAAATACTTCACAGTCAGAATTTTCAACTTCCACAACTCCATGAAGAAATACCTTTTTGACTTTGAAGGGTCTCAATCATTTAGATCTTAATTTACCTAGGAAAAGCTTTGGCTGAGAATTGAATAGTAACCCCAAATCTCCCTCTTGAAATTCATGTGGAAGCTTGATTTTTTTATCATGCCACTTCTTAACATTTTCTTTGTACAATCTATTATTCTCATAGGCTTCCAATCATTGTTCATCCAGTTCATTTAGCTAAGAAAGCCTATGATTGCTAGCCGTTGTAAGAACGTAATTTAAAAGCTTAATAGCCCAATATGCTCTGCGCTCTAATTCCACTGGTAAATGACATGCTCTCTTATAGACTAATCCATGTGGAGTTGTTCCCAATGGTGTTTGAAAGCTATTATAGATGCCCACAGTGCATCATCCAACCTCATCGCCTAATCTTTTCTGTTAGATGTAACTATTTTTTCTAAGATTCACTTGAGTTCTCTATTAGAGACCTTAGCTTACCGGTTTGTTTGTGGATGATAATGGGTAGATACTTTATGATGCACTTTATTTCTTTTTAAAACTTTTTCAATTTGTACATTGTAAAAATCGGTACCTCTATCACTAATTAAAGCTCATGGGAATCCAAATTTTAAAAATAACTTTTTTAGAAATTTTGCGACAATTTTGGCATCATTTATAGGTGAAGCTTGAGCTTCCACCCATTTGATACATAATCAACTGCCACTAGAATATTTGTTGCCAAAAGAAGTGGGAAATGGTCCGATAAAGTCAATGCCCCAAACATCAAAGATTTCGCATTCTAGAATAAGTTTATTAGGCATCTCATCCCTTTTAGAAATATTTTCTACTCTTTGGCAATTGTCACAGCTTGAAACCATTAGTTTAGCATCTTTAAAAATTGAGGGTCAATAGAACCCTGCTTCTAAAACTTTATGGGTTATTTTGTTTGCACCATAATAACCCCCTGTTGGTTTGTTATTATAGTGATATAAAATCTTTTAGCCTTCTTCGTGTGAAATGCACCTTCTAATCACTTGGCCAAAGTAGATTCGAAAAAGATGTGTATCTTCCCAAAAGTAATATTTTAAATCAGAAAAGAATTTTTTTCCTTTGATTATAATTGAGCTTCGTGGGAAGCTCTTTATCAACCAAGTAATTAGCTATGTCAGCAAACCAAGGCTCGATTTCATCTATGGTATAAACAGAACAAAACTTTTCATTAGGGAAAGCATCATCAATTTCTTCTTTCATTTCATGCAAACATAGGCTATCAAGTCTGGAAAAGTGATCAACAACTAAATTTTCACATCCTTTCTTATCCTTTATTTCTAAGTCAAATTCTTAAAGCAAAAGAACCCATCGAGTCAGACGTGGCTTAGCACTAATTTTAGCAAACAAATATTTCAGAGTAAAATGATCAGTGTATACAATAACTTTAGAGAGCATTAGATACGACCTAAATTTTTTGAAGGCAAAGATAACTGCTAATAATTCTTTCTCAGTTATAATGTAATTTGCTTAGGTCACTGTTAGCATCTTGTTAGCATAGTAGATAGGTTGGAAGTGGCGATTCCGCCTTTAGCCCAGAACTACTCCTAAGGCTGAATCACTTGCATCGCACATAAGCTCAAATGGTAAATTCCAATAAGGTGCAAGTAAAATTGGAGCTTGTGTGAGCTTAGCCTTTAACATGTTGAAAGCCTTTAGAAACCCATTATCAAAATCAAACGGGGCGTCCTTCTCTAAAAGTTTAGTTAAAGGCCGCGCTATCTTTGAAAACTTTTGGATAAATCTCTTATAGAACCCAGCGTGGCCAAGAAAACTCCTAATTGCTTTTACTATTGTTGGTGGAGGAAGTTTAGCAATGACATCCATTTTAGTTGCATCCACTTCTATTGCCTTTTTGGAGATCTTATGGCTAAGAACTATTCCCTCTTGTACCATGAACTGATACTTTTCCTAGCTCTGCACCAGATTTGTATCTTCACATTTATGAAGAACCTTGCTTAAATTTTGAAGGAATTTGTCATTAGAGTCTCCAAAAATAGAGAAATCATCCATGAATGCTTCCATAATATCCTCAATATATTCCTCAAAGATGGCCATCATGCATCATTGGAAAGTTACTAGAGTGTTACATGGTTCAAAGGGCATTCTCCTGTAAGCAAATGTCCCATAAGGGCATGTGAAAGTCGTCTTTTCTTGGTCTGTAGGTGCTATGGGAATCTGAAAATAGCTAGACATCTCATCAAGAAAATAGTAAAAGTCATCACCAGACAATCTTTCTAGCATTTGATCAATGAAAGGTAACGAAAAATGATCCTTCTTGGTAGCATCGTTGAGTTTTCGGTAATCAATGCAGACTCGCCAAACAGTAATTGTACGCATTGGTATCAACTCCTTCCTTTCGTTTGGAACAACGATCATCTAGCCCTTTTTCGGCACCACTTGTTTTAAGCTCGCCCAAGAACTGTCAGATATTAGGTAGATAATTCCAGCATCCAATAATTCCATCACTTCTTTCTTTACCACTTTCTTAATGTTTGGGTTTAGTCGTCTCTATGGTTGCATGATTGGCTTGAAATCATCTTCCATCAAGATTTTATGAGTGCAACATGAGGGGCGTATACCCTTGATGTCAGCAATTTTTCATGCTATAACCTTCTTATGCTCCTTTAAAACTTTCAGTTACTTTTCTTTATGTTCATCATTAAGCTTTGAGGATATGATGAGAGGCAACTTAAAGTTTTCCTCAAGGAAAGTGTATTCTAGATGATCAGGTAATTTCTTCAACTCTAATTCAGATGGCTCTTCAACAGAAGGCCTCAATCTCTCTATGTCCTCTCGATTCATCTCTTCTCTCACTTCATACCTCTCAATTTCTTTGCTTACTTCAAGATGTGAAAGCTCTTCTATCTCCTTCACAGAATCAGAATTTTCCACAATTCCTTTATTAAAGCATGCTTCTGATGAACACCATCATCCATGTTTTTCATTACCCTCATAATTTCAGAATCCATAAGTTCTAGAGTGAAATAATCATCATCATTAATTATTCCCTGTTTTGTACTTCCCTATAGTCTTATAACCATCTCATCATCCCCTACTCGTAGTGCTAAATTCCTATTTTTACATCTATGATAACTCTTGTTGTTGCTAAGAATGGCCTTCCCAAAATAAAAGGAACATCTATTCTTTCGTCCATGTTTAAAATAACGAAGTCAACATGGAAAATAAAAATCCTACACTTTCACAAGAACATCCTTAATTATCCCTTTAGGATATCTAGTGGATCTATCAGCCAACTGTAAGCTCATTTTGGTAGCTTTTGGTTCTCCCAAACCCAATTTCTTAAACATACTGTAGGGCATTAAATTGATACTTGCCTCCAAATTTGCTAGAGCTTTTTCAATAGGCAAATTTCCTATCAAATAGGGGATAATGAAACTATATGGATCTTTTCTTTTCTTTGGGACTTAGTTCAAGAGGACTGCCGAGCATTCTTTCCCTAGCGTAACCATAGATGTCTCTTCAAGCCTTCTCTTCTTTGAGAGTAGCTCCTTCAAAAACCTTGCATATTTAGGCATTTAAGACAAAGCATCCACTAGGGGTAATATGCAATTGTTTGAATAGTTTAGGAATTTAATGAATTGGTCCTCATCCCTTCTTCTTCTAGCCCTAACTAGACAGGGTAATGGAGGTTATAAAGATTGACAGGGAGTGTCTCCCTCTTTTCTTCTACTTCCTTCTCCTCAATCTTTTCATTTTGTATCTTTTCCTCATCTTTCTTTCGTTCTTCAACTTGATTTTCTTCCTTAGAAATATTTTTTTCACTCTCATTTTCTTTTTCAGTTTCCTCTTGTTTTTCACGTTGACTTTCTTTATCATAATTTTCTTTTTCGTTAAATTCTTCTTTCTCATTTTTCTTTTCTCTTTCTTGTTTTCTCTCATTTTTTTCTTCTTCCCTCCTTTCATACAATTCTCTCCCACTTCTCAGTGTAATAGCGTGTACTTCCTCTCAAATTTTTTCTCTAATCATGTCCACAACATCGTTCATCAGTGTTTCCAAGTTCTTAAGTGATTTGGTGTGACTCTGCATCACTAGTTCAGTCTATTGATAGTGGTCCTCAGAGCTTTTGATGAAGGACAAGAGTGACTCCTCCACATGGGAGTCCTAATGATAAGAGCCAGGGTAGGAGTATCCTTACTGCATACTCTACATGGATGGTAATGATTCCACTACTATTGTTGATTCCAATATGCCTCAGGGGGAGTTGCTAAAAAGTTCTAATTAAACATCTCCAGGGGTATATAATAGGGGGGTGGGTGAAAAGAAAAGGGCTCCCTTCTTGAGCACTGCTCCCTTAGCTTCTCCTCAATTTACTAAGATATCTGGTGGACTTATTGTTCCATCTTAGCTAAAATAAAAAGGAAATAGAAAGAAAAACACATATCACCGGGTAACTATCAAGACTAAACTAAGCTAAAAGATTATATGCAAAGACAACTAGAATAATAGGATTAATGCTTCCAAATACTGCCTTGTTGAGCTTCAATTGTATGAATCCAACATTGATCCCCTCGACAACGACGCTAGAAAACTTAGTTGGTGGGTTTTTTGTTTTGTTTTAGGAAACATTGTTGGTCGGTTGGATTTAAAACCATTTTAAAAGACCATGAAGTTGAAGTTTTCAAAAATTTATAAAACTAATACATTCTGTTCAACTTCAGAAGCAACTACCAGCATTAGGCAGGTGCACCAACTAAAGTAACATAGAAAATATTAAGTAGTATTCCAAGGGATCGTTAGTATTTACCTTACCCACATTTCATCTATTATCTAGCTAAAAAAAAAAATTAGAAAGCCATGATAAAAACAGAAGTTATACTAAGGTTAATGAAAATTTACAAATATTTTTTAAGGAAAAATTAAAGATAACTTGTAAAAATGCAAGATGGAAGCCCAAGGTTTGTTTCACCATTTCCTAATTGTGTGATTTCTTGACAAAACTCAGAGAAAGAGTTGTATGCTGGTGTATTTACACTATTGAATTCACCGGTGTAAGCTAAAGCCTCTCTCAAGGTTAGTAGCTCTAGGCTTAAATTAGACCACCCGAATCTCTTCATAAGTTATCAACGCTTTAGATCTGCATAAAGTTTAAGAATCCTTTTTTTTTTAAACAACCTAATGAATTTCAAAACAAGTGACAAGAAGTTTCACCATCCCTCTCTCAAGGCAATTATGAGCAACTCCATTAGTACCTATAGATCTATTCAAAAGAATAGTCTCTCAATCTATTCAATTAAAATCAAACATGAATAGAAAATGTGCATCGCTCATCTAGACCTATGAAAATAAGTTCAAGTTACTAATTATAAATACCCAGTCAATAGTTTTTTGAAAGCACATTTGAAATCAATGAATCAGGATTTAGGTTCATAAACCCTAAGTTGTAAGAGATTTTTTCTCTATGGATACAAACATTACGCACGAATTCTGAGGAAATAAAATGGAATTAATCAAATAATATTTCAATTAAGATCAAAGTCTTGCAAAAATTACAAACAATGGATTAAAATAATTTTACCTAGAAAACTTGAGATTTCTAAAGCAAGAAGGAATAGTTCTTTCACCTCAGAATTCTCTGTCTATACTATGTTAGGAAATTATTACATATGCTACACTACTGATTGCATGCATATGCACCTTTATTTATAGGATCGGGCATAGAAATCATGTTGATTTTATTCGCTGAGCTGGTAGATTTTTTATAACATAATCATCTTTTATTTTCACACACTTTGAATCAAGGTAATGCGTGCATAAAATCCACACGTGATAACTTTTTGCGGGGTAAGATTGAGCATATGGAGGGCTTGAGTAGCGCTTTGATGTTAGAGCTCGAGCTAAGCTATGGATACCTATTAGAAAGGCTCGAGTTCTTGTCCATTCTTTAACCAAAAGGTAAATTAGGCACGTTGAGGGCTTGAGACTTGAGCTCGACTATCACATCCCAAAGGGTATCCTAAATATGACAACCCACCACACTCAATATTAAAGCTTAAGTATGACTACCTTAGTTATGCAAAAGCTTCGATACTGGGTGTAAGGCGTACTTTCGCAATTATAAAGAACCATACTTTGAAACAAGTAACTTAAGGAGATATGCATAATAGCGATTAAGAATGGAAATCATAACATTACAACTTTGCTCATAATATAAGGAGTCTTACAGAAATCAAAAGGGGCATATAATCTTCAAAAGATAAATACGGAGGAGTTTTCCTTGGAAGTTTAAATCTACTTCTTAGGCCACGACTTCTCTCAAAAGCTCATGGATGCCAAAAGGTTAATACCTGTGTAAAATATCCTCAGGGATTCAACCGTAAAAAGGGGAGCTGCAAAAGGTATCTAAAAGGGTGTAAGCTTACTTGCTTAGTGAGAAATATTTCTATAACAATGTACTCATACAACAAATTTCAAACAAGTTAATTTAAGCAAACATATGTAATGCAACAAACACGTGAACAATCAATACACATGATTAATCGAAAATCATATGTTGAATGGATTTACGCCCTCCATTCGAGGTTAGGTGTTCTAGGCCCATACGATCAAAGTTCGCAAATAATAGATTTTACAGTTCTTTTGGGCTACTACTCGCCGTTAAAAATGCGGTTCATACGGGCTCCTATGCGCCAAAAATGACAAAAGCAGATTTCCAGGTCTCTGCATACCTCACTACCATATTTTTGTCCCACCAAGAATGCAATGTGACTCATTTCATGATATACATGAGTTCATTTATTTAGATTCTTTTATCTTAATAATAAATATCTTAGTGGCAATCATAGAATTTGTAGACACTTCAATATAATACTAAACAACAAATTGATTATCGACCATTGGGCCTCGATATGCTTAGTATGATTTCAACCAATCGTATAAGGCACATGAATAAGACTGAACTCAAATTATCTAAACTCATATGTGCCTCATATAGTTGAATGTTGTATTACATATGCTTGTTAGTAAAACTTAATTGCTATTGCTTGATATGTAGTATAATTAAGCTACTCTATTGAGCTATGGCTTGCTCACTCCTCTATAGACATGATATGTTCCAAGGATTTTTTTGGCTAGCATCAACTCGAAAGCTTGCTGTGGTATGAGCTAGAAATTCAGGAAAATAAGTATGGTATGTGAGAAGAGGTAAATTTTAAAGAATTCAATGTTAAAAGTATCTACGAAGCTTGTATTGTAATTTTTAGGACTTTATAATCAAGTGAGTTATGTAATTTCTTAATTTTATGTGATATATATTACATTAACCTCACAACCATGCTTATAAGTCACATCCTAAGGTAGATTCTAGTTGTGCGATGCTTATGTGCCTTATTAGAAGTTTTAGAGAAACAATAGAGTTACCTTATGGCTTCTATTTGATACGTAACATCTCGCTACAACTAGGGTACCCTTAAGGGTATAACACCAATGAGTAAAATAATGTAAACTTAGGAGTGGAAATGGAACACTTAATAATCAACCTAAGACATATTTCTAAGTGTTTGAGCAGGCTCTTGATCTGATTGCTAGTGGGTTGTGCGAACAAGCATCTTCAAGTCCAACAACAAAATATAATTAAACGACACTCAAGCAAAGAAAATCTAAATAGAACCATAATTATATAGGCAAGAATTATCCATCCCCTGGTATGTTTTAAATGCAACAAAAAAAAGTACTTACCTAACGTCTAGATCCTCGTTAAAGATGTAATTACAAATGTTGAGATAGTTAATAGATAATAGGAAAACTTCAAGTTGCTTCCCAGTCCATAAAATCATTATACAAATGTGATGCCAATAAAGATGAATGCAACAGTACACATATAATCTTGCCATGGAATATGTCAATCAACTATACAAAAGGTGATAGCTTATTAAGATTAGGTCTTTCTAACCTATTTTGTCCTTCTTTGTAACAAACCTTCTTTATTGTGTTCTCATTTCATGTGGAGAAATATGTTTGCACATGTGTCTTCTTGGCAAGTGCTTGTGAGTTGCTACAGATATAAGTTTCTCCATCCATGTTTGGCCACATGTGGTAGGTTTAATGCTCAAAGAGGATCTAATTAAAATTTTTATTACCATCTGCTTTATACAATGAGTACAAAAATGAAATGTTAAGTAAATGTGTTATTTCCTTTAAGTGAAAGAACAAGAACCTTAGTCAAACGCATTAACTTATGTTAGATTCCCTCCCTCAACTCATGTTGCTTAGTGTCTTTAGCTACCTCAGTAAAGGATAGAAGGTGAGTAAGTGCAACCACATGTGTTTCCTTTTAACCAATGAACCCCTTTTCATCTTCCTCTCTATCACTAACAATGACATTATCCTAAAATGGTTCCCTTTCATTATAACAAATGTTCTCCCCACCTTTACACTGGCTATTTTGAGCAACCTTTGTGTAAAACTTAGTAAAAGACTCTACAACGACTTTTCTCATATTATCTAGTACATCTTCCCCTAGGTGAGCATCAAATGGAGCTCTAAAATTGCAAATCCATCTCTTAAGGCATCGACCTTCATTACGTAGTCCTATATTACATTAAGAAAGAAGAATCAGGTTGTACACAACTACTCATTTAAGCAGGATTTTGAATGTATGATTATCTACATAGCCGTGTCATTTCTTCCAACTACTGATGATTATCCTATTGAATAACCAACATTAGTCCACATGGAAATGTAAGTATCTTGGAGAAAAAATTCCCTAAGTAGATTCAGAACTCAATATGTGCACACAAAGTAGCAACTTTTGCTCTTAGTGTGCTCACTTCATTTGCATTGCCCTACAAAGCATACAACATATTGCATCTACGATTTCAAATGCTAATGTTGATCTTTCATAAAACTAGCAGATATGAAGTTAGCTTTTTGATCCGCATCTCTAGTGCCGCTTTTAGAACTAAACTAGACCCATGCTACATTTGAGGATAGAATACCTACATCAATGCAATACATTACATTACTTTCTTAAATAGCCTTCTTAGCACAACAAATAGGTGCACCATTCAATTTGGAAAGGTAAACTACATATAAGTTGTAGAATGCTTACTATTAATTGGTTGAAGCCACCAACTGCTCGCACCTTCTCCAACATTGCCCTCTTGGTCTTTAAATCGACTAATAGAGCAAATAGATTTCCCATTTGTACCTCCTCAAAGTAGAATAGCTACAAATGAAATAAACAATGTCAAACTTAAAATTGGAACAACTATTAAAACATATGTGTGATTTGAAAGTACAAAATTTATGGTTGTCAAAATCGCAAGTTAAATATACGATTCTATAAGTTTATGGTTTTAAATATTTTTTCTTAATCAAAATGGATGCAAAATTATTAAAATGTAGACGTTTGATATAATTATGAATTTAGATGTACGATTCTATACATTTATATATGATTTTACCAATTTTGCACGATTCTATTGATTTTACAAGCTCGAATGAATAATAAAATCACGATTTTGACAACCATGATAAAATAGTTTAACAAGGTGACACAATTACGTTGGTACAAGTGTTTACCATTTCTCTACTGAGATATTCCATCTCAAAGTTGATTTAATAGATGTTCGACATAATTTAAATTAGCTATGTTATTTATGTCCCTTAGCATGCTCTAGTAAGTCTTAAATACTTCTAATAATGACAAAAGACTGTTGAAGATTCCTCCTAAATCTAAGGTAACATAGGCTTTAGGTGTATGGATGATTCCACTTAATGCTCGAGTAACAACTCCTATAACCTTGATAACTTGGTCCCATCTTTAGCATGAAAACTCATAAGATGTTCCTTCACTTGTCCAACAATTTTATAGTAGTCAACATCTAGTCTCATGGAATCCATTCTAATATTTTTGTGGCATCAATTAAACATACTTTACAATACCATCTTTGGTAAGTGTAAATTAACTCTTAGTTAGGTTAGCTTTTTTTAGCTTAATTCGATATATATGATGAATAATTCAATGGATTTGGTACTTAATTTGTTAATATTTTGATTTCAGATATTTTTTATGAAGTTTAGAGAAGATTTAAAGAGTTTTGGAAATTTTGGTTGAGCATGAGAGTTACCATGCCCATGGTAAAAGGTGTATGTTAAAGTCTAGACAAAGAATTTTAGAGATTAGTAGCCACCGGCCCTTAATCACGACCTTGGTGAGGTAATTTACTAAAGCGAAATATTTAGGGTTAGATTTCACCATGGTCTCTCACCATGACCATGGTGGAGGATGTGGTGACCTAAGGATGTCTAAAATATTGAAAAAAGGATTTAAAAAGATTTAGTTTTGATTTTTTGAGCTAATTTAAGAGATTTTATAGATAAGACACCTACTTCATCAGAATTAATCCTTTAGCTGAACTTTTAGCAAATTTATCTTTTCTATAAAGAGATCCAAGTCTCTCTAGAGATAGAAATAGAACTTGTAGACAAGGTCATCCTCCTTTTTCTTGCAAGTTCTTCGGTCGATTCTGGCAAATTTGCAATTGCATCTTCTCTATAGACTTCATCATCGTTTGGAATGAACAAAAGTTAATTGATTGGTGATCTTTCAGCAATGGTATACTAGGGCAAAGTTGCTAGCAACACACTCTAGTGATCGACGAAGTACTCACTTTGTTTGTAGACATTCCTACATAATTGGGGATCCAAGGTTTCGCTGTCGGAATCAACATTTACCACCGGGGGATTTGGAGGTATGACACCTATATCCATTGTTTGAGTGGTTTCATGGTTCCTTGCTGACAATTGAGCTTGTCGTTCCTCATACCATTGGATGTTCCCATGAGGATTGCTTTCTTCCTCCATCCACATTTGGCGTTCCCATGTCACAGTGGGGTCAAGTCTAGCTGGTTCATCTTCTTTCGGTTCTTCCTTCGAATCTTCCTCCTCTTCTTCTTCCTCTTTGGGTTCCACTCTCCCATTGGATTCACCCTAACATCTACGAGCATTTCATTATCCTTAAGTTGGATTCTAGTCAAAGTTGGTGGTTGAGTTGACACTTTACCGGGTGGCTTTAGAATATTTTGTTACACACCTTGCCAATAAAAGGCTCCTTCATAGTTAGCCTTCCACCATTCGTTATGGTCTTTGAGTTCATCGTGAGCATAGATGAATAACGATCTAATGTCCCTCCAAGTCTAGAAGTCAGGAAAAGTTTGTTCTTCTTCTTTTCGTAGTACGAATGTGGCTTCTTGCAGCATAGCCTCATTGTATGCATACACAACAATGTTTTCGATGACATATATAACTTCTAACTCTAACCATCTCTTTTTCCTTATCAAGCAGTATCTTATTGTCTCTATAACCTTACTTCCGCAAAACAAACATCTCCTTCAATAACTTTGGCCTCCTAGCTAAGGCAAACTCCTCGCACAAGACTTTAAGTCTCAAATGGTAGTTAGCAAAGGTCTCATTATGTCTCTTATGGAATCGTTGGGCCTCCAGACGGGCTTCTCCTAAGGTCATCTATTCACAAAAGAAAGGAAGTCAACAAACTTATTCTACTCATGCTAAACTTATCTAAGTCTTTTCTTATTTCCATTCTACTAATTTCTTCTTAAATCAATTTCTATTGTTATGATCTTAAATTCTTAACCATGCTTTAATACTAACTTAAATTGTCACGCCCCATAGGGTATCCTTGTAAGCCCCGGAAAATTTTGGTAAATAATTCTAAGATGAACTTCGAAAATAAACCCTAAAAATCACTCCAAATTAAAATCGAATTTCAATTAGTCCAAAAACACGAATGAATTCAGAAACTTCTCAATCTTGAGAAAATGAAAATCTTTAAAAATTAAATAAGAACACAGTGGTCTTCAAATTCAAAACCACGACGTACGAAAAATTCATATCTAACTCCAGCTTATAAAATCGGGTAATATAAAGCCCAAAAACAAACTATTAAAAAGTAAATAATGATTGACCTTTGGAAATAAAACCCACTTCAGGAATTCCGAGAACATTAAGAGATATTAAATACTTACAAAAATAAAATTTAAAATAAATTTCTCAATTTAAATATGTTGTATAAACATAAATATCAGTTTCCAAATTGCAAAGGCCTAAACCGAAAAATCACCCGGAAACCCTAACCGGAATACAATAGTGTAAGACCGGCAATCTAGCGCCCCTAACCCTAGAGGCCGAGATGTAGTTAAATATGTAGAATAGCTCATAGTATATGAGTTTGTTTAAAAATATCATATTGGTAAATTTTTGACCTATTTCGAACCCGTTCGGATACAGACTTCGAAAAGCGTGTCCGGGCTCGAGATATCAAAAATATACCAATAGTACCGTTAGAATCGTAATTTCATAATATTTCTAAATATATCAATTATATAATTTTTCGGGTTATAAAAGTTACAGTTATAACCTTTTATTGTATTTCCATTATTACCGGTAATGATTAGTCTTTTGCACTATTCATTTTTATTTCATTACAAAATTTTATTATTCTTATAAAGCCTTATATTTTTAGATAAATATTTTATATGTTATAGAAAATTTTGTTTTTCTAAAATTTAGTTCGTTTCGGGTTTTACGGGATCAGATTCTGTTTAAGACCGATACTAAAAAAAATAAATTAATTTAATAATTGAAAATATTTGAAAAATATTTTTATTCATAAAATAATTTTTTAGAATTTTTCGGGTTATAAAAATATTATTTATAGCCCATATCGCGTATTTTGATCATACCGGTAACATATTTGTTAAAATACTAAAATAATTCAAATAATTATTTAAATTTTTATGAAAAATCTGCTACAAATATTTGGAATAAATTTTCTAATTATTTTATTTTAATTTATTTTATTAATAAAGTACTTTTACAACCCATACCTTCAAGTACACCTTACACATATCACTTCCTTTTCACTTCAATCTTTCTACACACATTCATTTTTTACCCTATTTATGGCTGCCATTGTCCTTTATTTACTCCTATTTTGACTAAAATTAATTATATTTCAATCCTTCTTCAAAAAGTTACACATACCATTAATTACATTACAATTTCAAGTCAAAATTCAACAATTTCCTCTCTCCCTCCTCCTCAAATTCACGCCAGCCCCCCCTATTTTCTGCATGTTTTATTTTTTTTTCTCTCTTCAATTAATTAAAACACATTTAATACACTCATTTTCTCTCTCTCCTTCATTTACTCCTTCTTTCCTTTTTCATTCCTTAGCTTTTCTCTCTCTTTTTCCTCTCTTTTCTTCTTCTTTTGTCTTGTTTCTTAGAACAAGCTGCCCCCATTCCATTCTTGAGCCTCCACATATTTCTTGAAGATTTTTAAGCAAATCTTCATCTCAAAGCTCCATAGGTGATATAGGTAAAGTGTAATGAAGGTTTCATGCATCAAATGACCTTCCATAAGCTTAAAAGCTTAGGATGATGATGCCAAAAATGAAACACTCTCTTCTCCATTTTATTATCTTGTATTTATCTTGTTTAAGTTGTTGATATATTTTGTAGATCTAACTTTTTATAGCTTTGATTTTTGTTTATGCCATAGATCTTGTATTTAAGTTGTTATTTTTGTTATTCTTATGATTATGCATAGATCTAGCATCCACATGTTCATCTTATGTATGTAAAACTAGTTTAGAAAACTAGATCTAAAGTTTTGAGTTCATAGATGCATTAGATCTTTGTTTATGTTCATGAACAACTTGCTATAGCTTGATGATGGTAGGAAAGTTGTAGGAAACCCAAGATCTATTTTGTTTTCAACAAAAATCAACTTTGAAAATTCGGATGAAAATGGACCCATAGTTAGAAAAGTGGTTTTTCAACTTCAAAATGTGTATTTTTCATTTAAAATGAAGGGCTTAGGGTATAGATACCATAAATGAAGATTTTGATAAGTGAAGTTTAGATCCATGATGTTTATAGCTTATTACCATGCATTTGTTTTATGTTTATGTTCATATTAAGTATAGATCTTAGTTATGAACTCAAACAAAATTGTGAAATTCGTATTTTGGCAAGACCCATTTAAAAACCACTTTCCAAGTGTCAAAATGTAATTTTTACTTAAGAAAATGAAGGCTTAATATATGTATATCATCAAGACTTCTTTTTACAAGAATCAAAAGTGATTTCCAAAAGTTATTTTCAAAATAAAAATTCTATTTTCGGATTTTGGCCAAGGCCTATTTTAAAAACATGTTTTCCAACTCAAAAATGAAGTTTTTATTTAAGAAATGAAAGGCTCATAAGATATGATATGTAAGGAATGGATTTTCATGAGCTTAGATAGATTTTATCAAAAGATATAACCAAAAATGAATTTTGTAAATTCGGATCCCAACCAAGACCAATTTTTAGAACCCATGTATCAACTCCAAAACTCATGTTTTATGTGAAAAATGAAGTATATAGGTAATAGATATCATTAAGCAATGATTTTTACAAGTTAAAATGAGTTTAGGCATGAGTAAGGTGTTAAACAAGTAATGGAATTAAAATGAAAAATTTTGAGTTAGTGATCAATTGTCAAATTCGTAATTTGAGATGATGCATAAGTAATCACTTAGTATTTGAGCTCAAATTGCAAGTTTTATGTGTTAAATGAAGTCCTTAGGTAATTGATATAGTAAAGCCTTAAATTTAATGCTTTAAACAAGTTTTCCCTAAATGAATCATTCAAAAAGTGGATTTTCTAAAATTCGGATTTTTGAGTAAATCATATTGGAAAACATATTTACAAAGTGTAAAATGGAAATTTTTATGTAGAAATGAAGGTCATAAGTAATATATATAATGAAGACTCAATTTTAACAAAAATAATTATATTTTCTTAAGCAATAAATCCAAAACAATGGAAATGATCAAAGTTAGAAAACTAGATTTCAAAAAGTAGTTATAGTTGAAGTCTTGCAAAATAAGGTTCCAAATTTCTTTTACCAAAAATCATCAAGATCATGCATACATGAAACTCATTTCATGCCATTCATGTTAGGAAACCATCATATTGCATGTATAGCTAATTTATATAGTAGGAACATTACAAACATTACAAAACTATTTTTCGGAAATTGAAATTGTTGCTGCCTAATCTGATCCGAACTTTTCAAGCTTCAAAGTTTTCAAAACTTGAAAATAATATTAGAATAGATAGATCTTTCGAAGTAGATAGAAATCGATATATAATTTGCGAGATTCCGAGTTAAAATGACCAAGTTATGGCCGTTTTAAGTTGGAATTCCCGCTTAGGACGAGAATTACGAATTTGATAGTTCGTATAGATCTTTAGATTAGTTTGAGTTGAAATACTTATTAGAGTATTTCTTCCTTTTTAGGAGATCCCGAGATCGACGATTCCCTACCACCGGATTATTATTACTAGAAGACCGGTGATCCAATGGCCGAGTGAGTTTTCTCCTTGTTTTGTTACCTTGATTGTGATTGTAGTTAGTTGCATTAGAATTATAGGAACAAGATAAAAATCGATATGAATGGGGATGGGATATATGATGAGACTGTGATGAATGTATGCCAAAGAATACTAAAGCATATCGAAACCACGATTTGATTGGATAACTGCACTTCATATTATTTCTGTTATATGTGTGATATTGGTTGGTCACTCTAAAGAATGTATAAATATTTTGACCTAAGCAAAAAGTAAATTGATCATGCATCGCATCGGACATATTGCATTTGGTAGCGTGCTACTCCTACGCAGGTCGATCGGTATGGTCCGAGGACTCGTTTGGATAATGAGACCCGGATCAGAGCTCATTCATAGGAAACTAAGGCGCATCGGGATGCATTCCATGTGTGAGCCTAGCCGAGGCGAGTGCTATGAGCCGAGGGCTTGGGACTAGCAGCAGTCGTGTAGACTTCAATACCATCCCTAACCCAAGATACGGAGGGCGTAAATCCGTTCTGTGTGTGGGTTCCGGATACCCATACATAATTGTTTGCTCATGTGTTTGCTCATGCATAGCATATGGTTGATTATAACTTGCTTGTTATGGTATGGAATTAAGGGAATTCTCACTAAGCTAGTGTAGCTTATACCCCTATAGTTGTTTAAATGAACAGGTTATCTCAAGAATGCAAAGTGGGGACTGAATTGGTTGGAGCCGGGAATGACTCCGGGATTTTGGCAAAGGATACGAATGTTTGAAGTTATCAGCTAGTTTATGATTTGTCTTGTAATAGTTTATGTAGGGAAGTCTGCGGATGAATGTAATTGAAGTTGAATGACTTGTATTTTGAAGTATAGTGGTTTGTATCGAAAGTATAGTAGATTTTATTTCCTTTACATTGTTACTCAATTGTATCAACATAAAATGTATCATTCCGATGTGTCTCCTTTATGTGTTAGACGCCTTGTACATAGTATGGAAGCCTTCGCGTGATTGAGGTGGTCATTCTTAGGCTTTAATATGTGTACGGCGGACTGCCACGTTTAGGGTACCCCTCGGGCATGACAATCCTAAACGTGACCGTCTACCACACTCAATATTAAAGCTTATGTATAACAACCTTAGTCATCCCAAAAGCTTTGATATTGGGTGTAAGGCGTACCTTCACGCTTATAAAAGACTAACTTTGAAACAAGGTTGTTTAAGAAGATATTAATGATAGTAATTAAGAATGGAAATCATAACAAAAACATCTTAAATATAAAAGATAAGGAGTCTTACAACTATCAAAGGGGCATTCCCTCATCAAAATATATATAGTTCATCATATTCTAGTTAAAATAATTACACCGGAGTTTTACTTAGAAGTCTAAGTATACTTCTAGTCCTTTAATTCATCAAAAACTCCTGAATGCAAAAGGGTAGTACTTGGGGGAAATAACTTTGATGCTTCAACCACAAATATGGGTGCTGTAAAGTTATTAAGAGGGGAAGCTTACTTGCTTATTGAGAATTATTTCCACAATAAAGTACTCGAACAATCGATAATTAAGCAAATTATTTAAATAAGCATATGAAATGTCACAAGCACGTGAGCATACAATACATATGATTATTTAGGAGTCATTATATTGAATGGATTTACCCCTATTCGAGGTTAGGTGTTGCAGGCCATATTGACCGCTCTTTACAAATAAAGTTTTTGTAGTTTTATGCAAGCCACTACTGACCATTAAAAATGTAATTAATTTGAGTTTCTACCTACTATTAAATTTATCTGGGCGACCATTCACAGTTAAGTAGATTTTCGAGCTTTACAGACCTCACTACTATGCTCTTGTCCACTAAGGTATAGTAGTGAATGTAATGTGACTTACTACATGATATACATGAATCATTTTAATTAAGTACTTATGGATTTCTATACTAAATCAAACATTTATTATAGACAATTCCCGCCTCGATATACTTCACATAATCTCAACTATATATGTAAGGTATATACGCTTTCACATTTTTATCTTTTCCTAATTCTAATGCCACTAATCTAAAAACAAAAACAAGAGTACACGAATGTAGGAAATAAACTCATTCGGCCATAGTGCAGACAACTTCTACTCGTAATAATCTTCAGGGTATGGGAACTCAGGCTTCACATCACCTAAACAAGAGAAATACCCAAATGAGTATTTTTAGAAGTTCTACTTAAGCTTGCAAATTCTATTTCACTAAGTTCGTTAAAATCCATAGGGTAAAATTTAAACTTAAAATGGCCATAATTGTTCATTTTAACTAGGAATTTCGCATATAATATGTCATTTTCTACCTACTCGAAAAGATCTATCTATTTCTAATGTTATTTTTATCATAAAAGGTCATTTGAGTTTCAAAAAGATACGTACAAATCTGTCACGAAATTCCTAGCCCTTAAAACTTTTTTTCCAAACTTTTTATCAACCCAAAATCCCATAGAAATCATATAGATATTTATATAGTTGAAAAATCCTTTTTAATACACAATATACACATGTGACTCATAATATACACATAATTCTAATGATGTTGTCCTAATCAATGATTTTTCATAAAAACAACTTGTCTTAATAGTTTGAAAAAGTGAAGCTTGACAAATATATTTTAAGTTATTAGAAATAAAAAATAAAAATTTTTCAATCATTAAGTGGATGATATAATTATTTTTTCTTAACTCTTAAAAGATAATTTGAGTTAAAAAATTTTAGTCCTTTCAAGTTATCTACCAATTTCATTCCTTAAGTAAACTTTACTTGGTGAGTTGATTTTAACTTGACTTGAAAGCTTGTCTTGATCTTTGTACTTATTAAAATGTTAGTGTGAGTTGCATAAATAAGTTTTTAAGAAAAAATTGTATAACAAAGAACTATAAACCTTTAAGGTTTCAAATGATAATTTTATTTTTATAGTTCGAAAAGAGAGTAAAGAATTACTTAGTTAAATTTTGAAAAGTTCCTTGCATAACATCAATAATAAAATCTATGATGAACTTGTTTAAGATTCTTTGAAAAGCATTTTGTTGAAATAAAATTCTAAATTTTAATGAAACTTTTCCTAAGTGATAAAATTACATTCTTATAGTGAGTTTAGCTTATTTTCTTTACTTAAGAAATAACTTTTTATTTTTATTAAGACAACAACAATATCATCATGCATGAACATAAGTTTATAATTAAGTAACATGACAAAAATATGAAAGATGGAAAATATGGAAATAAGCACAAAATAAATATCAAGTATTGGAAGTCTTAACTTATTTGAAGATTTTTCGGACTTAGACATGGCAAGTCCAAAAAGAAAAATTAGTAAAATAAGAAAATTTATTTTGACTGATGACAAGTCCAAGACTAGAAAGGCTAGTCTTAATATAATAACATAAATAAATAAATAAATTGCAAGGCATAGATAAATAAAAGTTATGTTAGTGAGCTTGTATGCTCCAAGAAATATATATATATATATACATAAATATATTTAATAATATATAGAAGTTAGATTAGAGTAATAATAACAATATAACAACATAAAATAACATAATAATAAAATGAGATTTTGTGCATGAACAAGAACAACATAGATTTGCTTTATAACACTCATAGGTTTAGGAAATACACATCATGGTCATGTTAAATTACATGACATGAAAAAGAAATATTTGTAGGGATTTTACCTAAGGTAGAAATGTCGATGGAAGGAGAAATAGAAGTTGTTATTGTTAGAAGATAGTGATGGTGTGGGATTATGAAGAAGTTGGGAATGAATTTTTGGAGAGATGTTTTATGAGAAAATTTGGAGAGTTTTGTTAAAGTAATGAAGTGTGAAAGAAATTGAGGAAGAGGGGGTATTTATAGATGGGTATGGAAGGAAATTAGATATAATTAAATAAAAAAAATTAGATGTATATGGGTATGTGTAGTGCCTTCTAAGGGTAGATAGAGATAAATTTATTTAATTTGTATTTTTGTAATGAAAAGTAAGTAACGTATAAGAGTTGTAAGATGTAAAGTTGTATTGGAAATATAAATTGTAAGAATAGATATAGTAGAATGTAAGAATAGATAGTAAAAAAAAAAGTAAAAATAGATTAATAGTAATGAATAGTACAAGACAAATTAATACTGATAGTAAAAAAATACGCATAAATAAGCTATATATGATATTTTTAGTTACGAAAAATTATAAAACTAATTTTTGAAATCCTTATATTATTACAAGTCTAATGGTGTTATTTGATTATTTTTACCGTTTGGTGCACTGGGACAAGGTTTTCAAAATTTGATCCCGTTCGTGAACTAAATTTTGACAAAGCTGGTATTTTTAAGCTTCCTATATTATTACAGACTATAATCTATGATTCACTCAATTTTATTGTTTAGGGGTTAAGAGTACCATGCCAGATATAAATTCCCTAGGTTTGTTATAGTTTATTGACTTTAAGGTTTCCGATCGACTTTCGGTTTTAGGGTCACGTAGCATAAAATCTAGGGGCTTACAGTAAAGATATAACTTAAGTGTGTTTATATTTGTGTTGTTGTAGCTCCTTTGGAGTATTTTGTTTTGAGTGTGAGCAAAGTGTGTGAAATTTTCATTGAATGAGGCATTGCTTGTGTACCGTGGAGACTACGAGCAGACCGAGTTCCACATTATATCACGATATTATCTCTTCGATTCCTCTCTTTACTTATTGCACATTATATTATTATGTTTATTCGTTCAATTGCATCAATTTGGGATTAAGTTCTTGAAAAGAGCAAAAATGTGCATAATTACATTTTTAGGTGTTGCTAGTTTTCAACAAATCGTATAAAATAGTAAAATGGTAATTATTGTAATTAAATGTTTTTTGAATAATTGATTTCTAAAAAAAAAAAGAATTAAAATACTTGACAATTGTTAATATATTGTTATGTTACTAGTTAAATGCAAATAGACTTTTAAATCTTAAACATAAAGTATAACTTCACAAAAAAAAATAATAAATCCCACATTAATAAAATGCAAAGGTAAATTACGAATTATCTCCCTAAATTTTTACGTCAATGCAGATTTACCTTGAAACTTTCAAAATTCACTTTTTAATCTTTAAACTTTTAAAAATTGACATAATTGAGGATAATTAATATTTTCTATTAAAATAAAACTTAGGGTAACTGCAAATTACTTACTTGACCTTTCAGTTATGCATGGGTTTACCTCCTAAATTTTCATCATGCGTAGATTTATCCTCTAAATTTTGATTTATTACTTAAATTTTGATTGATGTGTGGATTTATCGTTGAACTTTCATAATGCATATAAAAAATATTAATTGTTCTTAACTAAGAGTCAAAAGGCATACATTAAAAGTTCAAAAAGTGAATATGTACCTATATAAATGTTTGAAGGGTATTTTACAATTATCTAAATGCAAACGGGTGAAATGTCAAATCAATGGTTATAAATAACGATGGTTTGGATCATCCATATATTTATGAATGTAACCTACGGTTTAAGTTTAGATAAATTTAAGGATCTCATGATAGTTATAATATGATTGGCTTCGACACATCAATAGATGATATTTTTTTTTTTCATGATTGATCTTTTAAAATTTTTTACACTTATTTTTTATAATTTATTTAATTTTTATTTGAGTGGTGATGTGATCATCTGATTAGACCAAAGAATTTCCTTAAGTCCACTAAGAAATGTCCAGGTAAAGAAACCGGGTGGATCCGGGCTCGGTCCACATAAACACCTAACCTAGTCCTTAATGATCCATTGGCCGAAAGCACCCACTCTCTCTTCCATCTTCCATGTCCGCGCCAACACCGTCACTGGACCTTTGCTTGCGCGAGTTCATCTCTCCATCTCTGTCCTCCCCAAATCCAAAGTAAATTCCAAACTCCACTCTTTCGACTGTCTCTGCATTATCAATCCTCCAGAAACTAAAGCTTCACATGACACGCCTTCTTCGTCTGCTTCTTCTTCAAAAATCAATAAAAATCGATCGAACTCCCACAAAGCTCTCCTCCCCATGGTCTCTCCGAACCCTTTCCACCCAATCCTCCAAATACCCAGAATACGAAATGCCCTCCGTCACATGGGGAGTCATCCAGGGCCGTAAAGAAAAGCTCGTCTCACGTGTTATAATCTCCGACTTTCTCAAAACCCTAGGCATAATACCCGATGAACTCCACGACGTCGAGCTTCCTTCCACCGTTGAGGTAATGAGAGAGCGTGTTGAGTTCTTACAAAAGTTGGGTTTGTCTGTCGATGATATTAATGAATACCCTTTAATGCTTGGTTGTAGTGTGCGTAAAAATATGATTCCTGTTTTGGGTTATTTGGAGAAGATTGGGATTCAAGATCCAGGCTTGGTGAGTTTATTAAGAATTATCCACAGGTTTTGCATGCTAGTGTTGTTGTTGAGTTAGTCCCTGTTGTTAAGTTCTTAAGAGGATTAGATGTTGAGAAACAAGATATTGGATACGTATTAATGAAGTATCCTGAGCTTCTGGGGTTTAAATTGGAAGGCACCATGAGTACTTCTGTCGCCTATCTTGTTAGTATCGGTGTTAGTCCTAGGGATATTGGTCCTATGATTACGCAGTATCCGTATTTGCTGGGGATGCGTGTTGGGACTATGATTAAACCGCTTGTTGATTATTTGGTTTCCTTAGGTTTGCCTAAGAAGATTTTGGCTAGGATGTTGGAGAAGCGGGCGTATGTACTTGGTTACGATCTTGAAGAGACCATTAAGCCAAATGTAGAGTGTTTGATTAGTTTTGGTATTGGTAGAGAGGCTATTGCTTCGGTTATTGCACAGTACCCACAGATTCTTGGGCTTCCTCTAAAAGCTAAGTTGTCATCGCAGCAGTACTTCTTTAACTTGAAGCTTAAGATCGATCCGGATGGTTTTGCACGTGTGATTGAGAAAATGCCCCAAATAGTAAGCCTTCACCAACACGTGATAATGAAGCCAGTTGAGTTTTTGCTAGGACGAGGAATACCATCTAATGATGTGGCTAGTATGGTTGTGAGGTGTCCTCAGTTGGTTGCTTTGCGAGTTGAGCTTATGAAAAATAGCTATTACTTTTTTAAGAGTGAAATGGGGAGACCACTGAAAGAGCTTGTGGAGTTCCCTGAATATTTTACGTATAGCTTGGAATCAAGAATCAAGCCAAGGTACCGAATGTTACAGTCTAAGGGGATTAGATGTTCGTTGAATTGGCTTCTCAATTGCAGTGACCTGAGGTTTGAAGAGCGGTTGCGAGCTGAGTATATCGAGCAAGATAATGAAGGTCCAAAATTTTGTATGGGTGGGAGATTAGAGTTACCAGGGACAGAGATTGTGTCAGATGAGGAAGAAGAAAGTGATGATGAAGTGCTTTATAGGCGTACAGTTTCTCTCTAGAAAGTCTGCTTTGTCATTGTGATTGAATATCAGCTGCTTTGGGGTTATAGAAGCTTATCATGGGTCAAAGTTCGGTGCATTATGTTTGACTTCAAATGGATTTTTTTTTAAAAAATCCTTTGCATATTTTATTCATCAATTGGATTCATCACTTGTAAGATCCCACAATTCCATTATGGCTTAGGCATTTGCCTATGCTTATTCTAGTTTAATGGTGCCTGAGAGTCAGAGAGTAGATCATTCTGATTATTTTCTTTTTTAGTGACACTATGAAAGTTGTTAGATGCTGTTGTAATTCTGCTGTTATAGTTGCTTTGCTTCACACCTGTTATGGAGATTCAGAAAAGCGTTGGATGGCTTGTTCTATCTGTCCATCCCATCATATTGGATACTGCAACAAGCAGTAGTGAATGCCTTAAGGGCAGCTCCATCCGTGTGGACTCTTGGAATTGCAGGCATGGGGTCATTGCAGGTATATTCTTTTGCTTTGTTGTAATCATGAATTGTACTTATATTCCCAAATAATGGTGGAATCACCTGATGTTTCTATTATTGTTGCTGCAGAAGACAGCAATCCATCAGTTGCTGCCGCAGCATCCAAAACTATCCATGCATTGAGAAAACATTGGAAAATGGCAGGAGACAGCTGGAAATTTATGATGACTAAAATTCCCACTGAAGGGGCTAGTGGCAATGAAACCATTGACAACATGGGCAGTAAGGCATTGGTCATAAGGAAGTTACACTGTATGTATCTCTCCTCAAAAAGGTTTTATTAGCTGTAGGTGCAACAACTTATTGGAAGAGTATGGGGCAATGGAAATTTCTTAATAAAGAAAGTACATTACTTAATCTTAAAATAGCGTTCCCTCTCTTTCTCTGCTGTTCTACAAATTTTCCAGATATACCAGCTCAAAGTATATGGGAAATTGTGATGGCTGGAAGATATTTAGCTTTAAGATGAAGCAGCTTGTTGCATGTTCAGTGTGTGGATGTGTATTTAAAGCCCCGTCTTATGTATAAGGCTTTTAAAGATTGATTTACAGACTGAATGGAATTTTTCTTTCAATAGACCATAGGTGACATTGCTAATTCTTTTGCATCATCTACCACATGTTCCTTTCCTTTTGTCATCTGCAGCTGATTACTTTGAGCCAACAGCATTGAGTGCTTGTGGTTTGACTTTATCCCTACTGTATGTGATGCATGCAGTACTCAGAAGTGTAAAAGGCACCAGTACAGCATAAATTTTCCTCCTTCAGACTTGGGAAAATGTCTTCAGTTTTGTCTTAATAGTTCATCTGCCATTAGATTGTAGATCATGTGGGGTTTGCCTATATTCCATGAATCCTTTGGCGCCTGTTTCTTTGCCATTGATTTTGAATGAGAGACTTGTTAGGGTGAATATAGATATCCTGGTAACAATTAGAGCACCTGGTTTACAGGAGTAGAAATCTTAAAAGGCGCCATAAATTACTTCCTCAGCATTTTTCGAATCTCGGCACTATAAGGACGTCTGCATTTTTAATGGTGAGATCCTTTATGTGTTTCTTGTGCATTATTTTATATTCATTGGAAGGTCCATTTTTACAAATTGCAAATTCAAAACCATTAGAAAACAAAGTAAATAAGATTTAGAAACCGGACGTTGTGTAGGAATGAGCTTCTAAACGAGTGGTTGGCGTGGAGAGGCCGTAGGAGATGTCTGGTATGAGCAATAGCAACTAGTTATAATATTGTTTCAATTTGTTGCTGATAAGTGCATTATTATATGTTATTGTATTTATATCAAATGGTAGAATAGTATTCTTACAAATTCTAGTTTGTTGGTCCCAAATATGTAACAAAATATGTAAACAAGGAGGAGGTTGAATTGGTCACTTTCAATATTAGAATTTTTTTAAACAAATCCGAAAATCCCTTGATTATTTAGTTGATTTGGCATGAAATAATTAAGGACAAAAAACAATAAGTAAAGTGTGTGCAAATAAAAAGAGAAGGAAGAGAAGTAAAGACAAGCAATATATAGTGGTTCGACTTTGTGCTTATGTTCACTCTTTTAGCTTCAAGCTGGAAACTTTATAATCCACAAGGGTATGTTCCACTAATCTAATCAACAACTTGATTACTAAAGTCACAATTCGACTTTACTTAGCTTCCTTATTTTCGCCTTGAGCTATCATTGATTATAGAGCTCTATTGTAATACAAAGCAAATGAAGAATACTCTACGAATCCTTTTCTAACAAAGCAATGAGAAATTTCAAAAAGTTGAGCAAGATGAGAGTGCACAAGTTGGGTTCAAAGTATGCAACCAAAGTTGTTGTTTTTTGTGTTTTTTTTTTTTTTTTCTTTCAGTGGGATGTGTATATTTTCTCGTTTATATCTTCTTCTAATTTGAAATTTGAATGCTTAGGCTATTTAAGCTTTTATCTTCAACAGTCAACTTGATGCTTTCAACGTTCATGATTTGTTGTTTGCTAGATATTTGGATGATCTTCGTATATATTTCGGTTTTAGTCTTCTTTAATTCCAAGTTGATTTCAAATTTGAAAAAGAACGTTGTCGATTTATAGCATTATAATTTACCTTCTTTATCTTGGAATTAATATTCATAGTTGAATTCAAATTTAAATGTTAATAACTGATGTTTGATAAATATCACTGAAGCTGCCTCTTGTTCATCTTGAAAAATTCGTGTAAAATAGTTGTTGTGCTTGATGTTATCCTTTTAAACTTATTTGAAACTCATGGTTGGGTGCATCAACATGTATCTCCATAATATCCCATAAAATCCAAAACATATCTTGAATACTTATCCATTAAAATCTCTTGAAACATACCTTATGATATCCATTGCCTTATCTTCAAATCTTCAAGAAAAATTTGACCAGCTTCGTGCTAAGGTAAATATTTAAGATAGAAATCGAATAATTGCAGCAACTTTCTCATGTTGTTGAAATATCTTGAAGTACTTAGAAAGTAATTCAAATCCTTGAGGATTTTAGTCCAACTTAGTAGAACATATGCATACATTACCAAAATGTATTCATCTTTTTGAGTTGACTTGAAATCATAGTTAATCCATGTTTAAAACATGTTCTGAACATTCTATGGATGAGCTATAATTTTTCTCATCACTTCCAGACTACTCTTTAGAATTCCTTCTAGGTATAATTACCTTGTTCTACTTTTCTAGTATAATCTTGTTTCTTTTTTCTAGTATAGTCTTTGGAGTTCCTTTCTAAGTAATATGATGCTTATTTAATTCTTTAACATTTCAATTACTACACACTTAATTGATTTATTAGTAATTTCTTCACTCTTTTGTTATCTTCAAAACTTTTTAATATAGAACTTAACATAGTTAATATTAACGAGGTTGGACATTTGCATTACAATCAAGTCCATAATATGAACCAGACATCTCAAGTTGGTTGAATCGGAACCTGACTTGCCCCAAATGCTGGGTCCATCGTAGTAGGTGGGTTAAACCTTGCTTTCGAATAGAAAAATTAAAATAATAAAAAAGTTAATAAAGTCAATAACATTTAATACTTAGACTATTTTCCATGTCAATTGATATTATTAGTTATCTATTCATAATATGTAATGCATTCCTAACAATAGATATGATAAATACAATTCAAAACCACCATGTCTCATCTTTATATAGAAGTTCACTAAGAGAAGAATCTCAATTTTAAATAATGTGGACTTCTTTTTCTTTTATAAGCTACTCTTTTATAATATTATTGTGGTTTCACATTGCTTATATTTCAACTTAATAAAGATGTATTTGTCTATAAATATTGCACATCCTTGAAATTATTTCAAGAATATGGGCTAAAGAGTAGTATATTCTTAAACCCATTTTATATTTGAGGTTTTAAATTTTTTTAATTTAAGAATTTTTATTTTTTTCAACATTTTGTTAGAAGTGGATGGGTCAAGACCCATCTTGATCTATCCCAAACCTAGCAGGCCTTGGGTTCAAACTTAGCCCATGCTAATCTAGAGCGATTATGGGTCCCTGATTTGTGGACCTGCCTTAGGGAGATGTCTAATATGAACAACTACATATTTATCGTTTGATCTCAACTCAAGCCATTAAATTTATTATGTGGAACTCAAATTCTAACTTAAAGAAACACTCCTCAAGTTCAAGATTGAATTGATTAAGTTTATTAAAGCTCCCTTTTTTAATAAAAAGAAAGAAAAAAGAAAAACTTTAAACTCGAATTAAGTGCTAATTTATTTATTCAACATTGTGAAGCTTAACTTAAGCTCTATAACTGACTTGATTAGGTTGATTTCAAATCTTGCTAATATCAAGCCACATCAAGTAGGTTACAAAAACATTTATGTTGTGTTTGGTTGCAATGATTGGATTAGACAAGAGAAACTAGACAGTACAGTATAAAGAGTACTATACAAAACAATTCTTTTATACCATATTTGATATATATAGTACTAGAATAAATTTTGTGTTGTGTAATGTTTAATATATACAATTATAGGACAGGATGTATATTTTGATCATTTTATCCTTGTCTTAAAATATATTTATTTAATTAACTTATTATATTATTTGATAAATATAATTTAAAAAGATTAATTTATATATATAATTAAATTTTTTAATTACATATTATATTAAATATAAAGCCATAATCAAACTTTTTTTGGGGAAAAATTCACTACCTAATTAAAATATTAAATATTCAAATAATTTTTTGATCATTATACCTTATATTGTAATATATTTATTTTAAAAAATTATTATGTTATTTGATAAATACAATTAAAAAAGATTTTTTTATATTTACAATTAATTTAATTACATATTATATTAAATATAAAGCCAAAAATTTTTTATAAAAATTCGCTACTTAATTATAATATTAAATATTCATATAATAAATTAATTACCTAATTAAAATTCACTATCGATGTTTTAATACATCAAAACATTAAAAAGAATCATACTCACTAAAGTAAATATTGATGAGTTATATCAAGATACAACTTAAATAAATCACGAATAAAAAGGATAATGACACAACTTAAATAATCATCACAATAACAATACATATATGCTTTAATTTCAAATTCATTATTAAAGTTTTACGATAGCAAAAACCATAAGTAATTGACCAAAAAGCAACTTTTTAGTTTCTATAATGTACTTTTCCATTTATCGTACATTTCTTGTGCTAGATTATTTCTCATTTGTCTCCATTCCGCACTAGCTATAAACCCTTAGATTTAATGCTAAATTTATGCTTAAACCCTAGAATTAGAAGTTAACCGGAAACCTTAAAAGTCAATAAAGACCATAACAAATCCTAGTATTTGGATCCAAAATCTTTGCGCTCTTAACCCTAGAGCAATAAAATTGAGATAATTATGGAATATGACTCATAATAATATAGGAAAGCCTAAAAAGATCAGATTCCTCATAATTTAATTTGTTTTGAATCTGAATGGGATCAGTTTTCGAAAAACATGTCATGGGGCTCGGAATAGTAAACATATTCCGATAACACCGTTAGACTAGTAATAATATAAACATTTCAAAAATATCAGTTTTATAATTTTTTGATAACTAAAAATATCATATATTGCTTTTATGCGTATTTTCTTAACTATAGGTATTAATTTGTCTTGTCTACTATTCATTACTATTCACTATCTCTACTTTTTCTTACTACCTATATACCTATTTATTATATTTTTTATTTCCAACCACCGAAGGTTTATCGTTGTTTACTTTTTAATAATTTTATTTTGGGTTCTATATTACCCGATTTTACAAGTCAAAGTTACGTATAGAATTTGTCATACGTAGTGGTTTTGAATTGAAGACTTTTGAGTTCTTTTTTTTTTTTTTTTAAGGAATCTCATTTTCTCAAGATTAAGAAATTTCTAGATTCGCTCGTGATTTAGGACTAGCTAAAGTTCGATTTTAATTTGGAGTCATTTTTAGAGTTTATTTTCGATGTTTATTTTGGAATTATTTACTGAAATTTTTCGGGGCTTACATCGATGGTTCTCCCCCTTTGAGAAATATGCAAGAAGTCAGCATTGTACCGAACTCTGAGACTTCTCGGAAAATAGTTCTCAAGAACTCTTCTCGAAACATATCCTAAGTAGTGGAGCCGGCAATTCTTGCTTCTTCGATTCCTACCATACTCGAGCATTAAATTTCAACAAGTATGTCCCAAAACTAACTCTTAAATGGTAGGGTACTTCATAAGCATCAAACGATCTCTCGACTTGGGCTAACCAGTCTTCAGCCTCGTCTGGCTTTTCAAAGGCTCCATCGAAATAGCTGTTACTTTTGATGAAGTCAAGGAGTAGGTTTCGGTGTGATCTTGGTGGTGGTGGCGGTGGAAATGGCGTAGCATGCGACTGTTCACCGAGTGCTTCCACTGTGGCTTCAGGAGCATTCTGAGGTGGAGCAGAAGCTGGAATATTTTGATTTTGTTGCTGAATCAAAATAGTCAACAACTGGTTCTTCTATCTAAAGGGTAGCTGCAAAGTCATTTTGCTGGTTCGGGGCAGGAGCAAGGTTATTCTTCGGTTGGTTTTGTGGAGGTAATCCTTGTTCAGCTAGTACTTCGTTGGAATCTCGTTGCTCTCTATTCTTACGTCTTCTTGGACGACTATTTAATCGTTTAGATTACATAAGCTTTAGTTTTCTTTTATACGCTCTATACTAACGTTTACGGAAATCACAAAAATCTCAAATATAAGGATCATAAATCAAAACTTATGGGAATAAATTTACAAAATAGAAATTAACAGAAGCTTAATAAGAAATCATGAAATTCAAAATACACATTACAAAGAAATCACAAAGTAAGAATTCAAAATCATGAATTTTACTCACAAAAGAAATAATATAAATGCCATAAAAACAAAACAAAGGGATCATATTATTAAGAAATCATTAGGTCATTTGTTGTCCTTTAAACACTTAACTACATCTTTTAATTAATTGCGATTTAACAACTAACGCGTTACGTTTTGGGCGAACGCAATGCTTTCTTCTCCTCGTAGCTCCTTTACTTATTTTCTCGATCTTTCCGATGAGATTTGAGGGAATCCGTGGTTGGTTTCACCTTCTTCCCATTTCCGATTTCTTGAAAGAACATTCTTGCTTTCGATCCTTTGACAGTGCCTACGAGACTTGTTTCCATCATTACCTAAGGTTGATTGCATAATCTTTTATGTAACATATATTTACTTTTAGCTCCATTATCAAAAAATCGATTAACTTTGTTTTCTTGCTATTTGCAACTTACAAAGGATGTGTTTTCTTGAGGCTTAAAATAGTTTGGAAATCCACCTATTCTTTTAAGGTTATAAACTAGTTCTATGGCCATCTACATATCTTAGGTATGGTCATAAAACATGTGGTCCCCCATATATCCCCACTTTCTATAATTTTAGGATTTTTCCTAAAACTCTTGTGGTTTCATTTTAAACTTATCATGTCTCTAAGACTTCTATTCTAAACTTACTGTTTTCTTCCCTAATCTTGATACTCTGATACCAACTTAAATTGTCACGCCCCAACGGATACCCTAAACGTGACAGTTCGCCTTACATAATATTAAAACTTAGGAATGACTACCATAGTCACTCGGAAGCTTTCATATTGGTACAAGGCGTACGTTCACCACAAGGGAGACCGGTGGAGTTATGCATTTTAAGGTAATGCAGCGAAACATACAAAATATCACTTAATTATTTCATCAAAATATAAAGTCTTACAACTTCTAAAGGCCATTCCCCTGGTAAGTCTCCATAATAATATAATCTTACTAAGACATATACCTAACGCTAGAAGATTTTAGAAGAAATCTAATTTAAGTCTTCAAATAGAATTCCTCTAAAAACTTCACAAAGCATAAGCTCTACCCGGGAGAAACAAGGTAGTCTCGGGTGCAAATAACGATCCTGCAATATCAAAAGTCTATTGAGGAATGAGCATAACTAGCTTAGTGAGATATTCCTTACGCAAAAGTATCATAACAAGCATTCAACCAATTTCATTAAACAAGCATATAAAAAGTAACAACCATATGATCAAACAATACATACGACTATCCGGTTTCGTATGTATAATGGATTTACCCTCATCGGTGGTTATGGAATGATTTGAACTGGGCCCCTAAATACCTCCTTGAAATTTTTGCGCGTGTCTTGGGGTTCCAACGAATCGTACTACTAGTCCCCTGGCTTTTCTTACCCAAAGCGATCGATCCGGCTAAGCTATAACTTGAGGCCGTATTCCTCGAGTGTCCTAAATCCTCAAGATGTAGCTAAGCAGCTTACTTTTTCGGTCCCATACTAAGGAGTAGTAGCAAAAATGCGAAATGATATTTTAAGTGATATGTATGAGCAATTTATTTTAAGGGAATTTCCAATCCGATATTAATTCATTTAAAGTGATCAAGCAATAATTGCACACATAGCAATACATACATAAAAACAATTATATCAATTACAGATCAGGTTCTGATATACTTATCATTCATTGATCACACATAACAATTCACATACATAATTCCCATGATATTCCACTTGCATATCAATTTTGTCTTTTCTTAACATCTAGTGCTCTATTCTAAAAGCACATGCGTGAATACATAAACGTAAAGGAAACTCACTTGTCCATAGCGATCTTCTATTAGTCGAAGTAATCCTCGAGGAAGAGAAGATCTTGGTCCTCCTCGACACCTAAACAAAAGAAATACCCGAAATGAGTATTTCATCCAAGATCTACTTAAATTTTCTAACTCTATCTTGTTTAGTTCACGAAATTCGCATGAATGGAAACTCCAACTTAAAATGGTAATAACTTGTTCATTTTAACTCAGAATTTCACATATTATATACCATTTTCTACCTATTCGAAAAGATCTATCCATCTCTAAGGTTATTTTTATTAAAAGAAGCCATTTGGGTCTAGAATAGTGACGTACAGAAACATCACGAAAATTGCATATTTCAAAACTCAAGTTTTCAAACTTTTCTTCATCTAAAAATTTTTGTAAAAAAATATAGATATTTGTATGGTTGAAAAATCCTTTGAATATATATAATATGTAGACTCATATTGTATGCATGAATTTAGTGGTGTTGTCTCAATAATGATTTTTCTAAAATAATATGTCTTAAAAGTTAGAAAATGTTAAGACTTAAAAAATTCATTTTTAGTTTTGTTGGAAAAATTTCTTAAATTATTATAAGTGAGTGTTTTCTTCTGTTAACTTCATTTCTTAACATTTGAGAATACTTTAAAATTTCTAAAAATAATTTTAGTCTTTGTAAGATTCCTACAACTTCATTCTAGTGGTTGAAAATATAATTTTTTTTAAAAGTATTTCTTGGTAAGACTAAAATTTCTTTAAGGTAGTCATGTTTATGTTTTCTTGATTTTTCCTAAAGTTAGTTCCTCTTTGAATAAATAATAATGTTCTTCTAAGTTATTTATCAATTTTATTTCCTAAGTAAACTTATCTTTAAAAGATTATTCTTTGATGATTTTGTAAAACTTATCCAAATCTTAATATCTTAGAGTGTGATGAAAACTTTACAAATAAGTATAAGAAAACCTTTGTTAAACAAAGAATTAGCAATATTAAGTTTTAAAGAAGCTTTCTTATTTCATTAGTTTGAAAAGCACTTTACTTTATGTATACTTGATGAAATCACATGTATTATTATTACTAAAAACTTATGATAAATTTCTCTAACTATGGAAAAGATTCGTTAAGATAAAACTTTAAGTTTTTATGGAAAAATCATTTCTTATTTGACAAAAATTTATTTTTAAAGAGAGTTATTATTTGTATTACTTAAGAAAACTCCTTTTCATTATTGTTGATACAATATCAACATGTTCATACACGCATGAGATTATGTAGATATGAAGAATACAATAATATCATATAATAAGATAAGATATGTATAATAATAAAGTCAAGTATTGGGAATCCTGGCTTTATCAAGATATCCTGGACTAAGAATAGACTAGTCCCAAAAAAAAAAAAAGAAAGAAATTTTTTTGACTTGATGAGGACAAGTATAAGACTAGAAAGACTAGTTTTAATATATAACATGAAATAAATAAATAAATTGCAAAGCATAAATAAATAAATAAATAATAAGTGAGCTTATATGCTCTAAAGAAATATATACACATAATATACATGATATTATATAGAAGTTAGATTACAGCAAATAATAATAACAATAACAACAACAACAACATAATAACGATAATGATATAATGGAAAATATAAACATGAATAAAAACAAAACATGAACATATTGTTGCTTCTTTAACTCTCATGAATCTAAGAACATACACTGAGCTCTTGTTAGGTTATATGAATATGATGAGCATATGTGAAAAATTTTATCTAAGGTTATGTGTTTCTTGAAGAGGAAAAGAAGTGGTTGTAGTAATATGTGGGAAATGGTTTTGTAGAGAGGAGAGGATTAAGGAGAGAATTTGAGAGAGAGAGTTTGGAGTGATTTTGGTAGGTTTTGACATGAAAATGAGTTGTGTGAAAGAATAAAAGAGGAAGGGAGTATTTATAGAATTTTGGAGTGAAAATTAGATGTAATTAAATAAAATGAAAAAGAAAATAAATTGAGAGTGATGGGAGAGGGAGTGTGGACGGCAACAAGAAGGAAAGGAGAGAGAAATTGATTTAATTTTGTTGTTTTGTAATAAAAAGAAGTAATGTGTAAGGTATGATGTGATTAAAGTTGTATAGGAAAGGTAAATTATAACGTATATATATGGTAGTGTGTGAGAATAGGTTGTAAGAAAAAGTAAAGATAGATGAATAGTAGACTAGACAATTAAAATACCGATAGTAAAAAAAATACGCATAAACAGTTTATATATATTTTTAGTTATCGAAAAATTCTAAAACTGATATTTTTAAAACCTTATATTTTTATTAGTCTATTGGTATTATCGGAGTATTTTCACTATCTGGTGTACCGGGGCATGGTTTTCGAAAACTAATCTCGTTCGGATCCGAAAGACACTAAAAATTGCAATATATATTTTTAAGTTTTCCTATATTATTACGAACTATTATCCATAATTATCTCAATTTCGTTGTTTAGGGTATAAGAACACGGGATTACCAGATCTAGATTCACTAGACTAATCATAAAACTAGGTTAATTTTAAGGTTTCGGTTTGACTTTCAGTTCTTAGGGTTTACTTATATTTACCGAAAAGATCTAGGGCTTATAGGACCAAAATGTACCAAGACCTTAAGAATCATTATTGGTGGAATGGGATGAAGCAAGATGTAGCGGATTATGTGATGAAGTATGCTCGACTTGTCAACAGGTGAAGGTGGAACACCAAAGACCAGGAGATTGTTGAAACCTTTGTCGATACCTGAATGGAAGTAGGATACAATCTCGATGGATTTTGTATGCGGATTACCAAGAACATCGACATGATATGGCACCATATGGGTCGTGGTAGATCATTTGGCCAAACCGGCACACTTCATACCGATCAACATGACGTTCTCGATGGACAAACTAGCAAAGCTATACATAAAGGAGATAATATGTTTGCATGGAGTACCCACCGGAATTATATCATACCGAGACCCGGATTTGTATCTAAGTTTTGGACAAGTTTACAAAAGTAGATGAGGACAAAGTTACATTTCAGCACAGCTTATCACTCCTAAACCAATGGATAATCGAAAGGACAATCCAAACCTTAGAGGACATGTTGCATGCATGTCATGGAATTCAAAGGAGTTGGATGCTCATTCGCCACTCATAGAATTTGCCTACAACAACAGCTACCACTCTACCATACAAATGCCATCATATGAAGCTTCATACAGACGACGCTGTAAGTTGCCTTTATTTTGGGATGATGTGAAAAAGCTCGCTATTGGACCGGATTTGGTGCAAGATGTGGCAAACAAGTAAGAATAATCCGACAAAGGATGAAAGAGGCTCAAGATAGATAGAAAAGCTGGGCAGATCCGCAAAAGCGAGTTTTGGAATTTTAGGTGGGAGACCATGTGTATTTAAAAATAAATCCAATCAAGAGTATACACCGAGTACGCTCACAAGGAAAGTTAAGCCCACGATATATCGGACCTTTTGAAGTGCTTGAACGAGTTGAGATTTAGCATATTGCCTAGCCTTGCTGCCAAACCTGTCAGGAGTACACAATGTGTTTCATGTATCCATCCTACACAAGCATGTAGCTGATCCAAACCAAGTAGTGGAGTTGAAGCCAGTTTTGCTAAAGGAAAACCTCACTTATGAGCACCTGTAAACCCGAAAATTTTTAACATTAGTACACACTTTATAATAGATTGTATGAACTAGATAATAGATTTAGATTCTAATTAAATCCAATAATAGATTAATACCTAAATTTGGTTAGATAAAGGATTTAAAATTCGAATAAAGAATTTCTTAAACCCTAAATTGAGATTCCTAATTAAAAATTAAACGCTAAGATTTCATGACGGGTATCAAAATTAGATATATATATATATATATATAGTTTAGTCTCTATATCAAAAGCGATATTAAGTAAATAATTAACTACGTTTATAGGTAGAAAACGATAACCGAAATATGAACCATTAGAATTATAAATACACAACGAAAACATAAACTGTTGTATAACTTAAGATCTGAATTTCAAATAAATAATCGAACCACGCTTTTGTTCTAATTCGAGTTTCTCTTAAGCTATTGAAGCCTGAAATAAAAATTGACCTAATGAGCTTAATAAATTTTAATCACGGGAGATAAAATTATACAATTAATTAATCACATATATATATATAATAAAACCTAAAAATTATATTATTTGATAATCTAAGTGTTTGTATATTCCTATAAACATATTTTTGTACAAAAACTCCCAAATATTAGCTAATTTGTACCCGTATAACTCGTTAAGTTATCTTAAAACTCAATTAAATAATTAGAATATATATATATATTTTTTTCTGCTGCAAATTCGATGGGAAAGATACGTTAGGAAGAGAGAGCCGGATTTGAGCAATAATTCACCCAAATTTTTCAACAAAAGCAACCGAAGGACCAATCATCAATTACCAACTCACTCTAGCATTAATTAGGATGAAAATAATAGATCAAATGGGAGGAAAAATCGAAGGAATTCGAGGAGAACAGCCGTAACTTCATTCTTCTTCTTCTATATATATGTGTGATAAATGTTCATGATGAAGAAACAAACAAACTTCATCATCTCTCAAACTTTCCAGAACAAATCAACACCTAAATAGCCACCAAAACAAACCAAAAACAGAGAACAAACAGATCAAAACATCCAAGTTGGAATCAAAGGAAAAACAAAAAGAAAAACCCTTAGATACAAATTCAAAGGTAAGATGACGAAGTCAAATATTTTCTTTTAAATCTAAGCATTATAACTTACTTCTAGTAATCTTAGGAATGTAATAAACACAACTACAAGCTTCGAATTTCATCGGACGAGCTCAAACGAGGTAAAACTCCGAAACCCTAGTTTTACTTTCATAAGATCGAGAGATCTAAGTATATATGCTGGTAGAAGTGTTAAGAGTTGTTGTTTGACTATGTATAAGATATATAAACACTTACAAACGGTTTAGTAATGTTTTTTAACGTAGAAAATTTAAAGAACATGAAACGGATCAGTGAGGAAGATGATGAACAGTACTAACACTGCCTATAAGCCGCCAGTGTAGTCGCTCAACGCCGGCGCTTACATGATAAGCCGGCGGTGTAGGGAGAGGGAACGTACACTGAACAGAAGCTACGTAAAGTTTATATTCACTAAAGATGAGTGCAGCCGGTACCTGGAGATCTACGCCGACGGCGTAGAGCTGGCGTCGTTGAAAGCCGACAGCTTTCAAAGCCGGTGCACCCAATATGAAATAATTTACAAAACCAAGTCTACACCGGCACCTGGTTTCTAGGCCGGCGGCTTTGAGCCGACATACACCCATAAATGTTCTACGAAAGCTAGTTTTGAGATAAACAGAATATATATATATATAATTGTGTGTGTGTGTGTGTGTGTTGTGTGTGACAATACACCTACTGATTATATTATATATATGTACTAATACTGAATTCATTAAGTAAATAAATAAATACAAATACTTAGAAAATTTTGATTAATAATTCTTAAGATTCTAGAATTAAGGAAGAATATTAAGTGTTAATAAAAGTTATAATTAGTCGAATATTTGTTCTAAATAGATAAAATAGGTAAGAATGGAAATTGAAATAAGCTAAATTTGAGTAATGTGATTTCTAAAAATAACAACAAAATAATTATACGAGATAAATTAAAGCGAAACACGACCGATACTAAAATAATAAATAAATATGGTTTTCTACATAGAGTTTAGTATAGGATAACACCAAATCAGTATTAGTCACTACCAAAACTTGATAAATATCGAGTCTATGACACTAGTCACGTAAGAATTTAATTATATATAATATATTGATGAATACTTTATTCATCTTAAATAGGTGACTTGAAACACATTAGAGGATCTACCAGCAGATTATTACGATTGAGTCAGTATGAGCAAGTGAGTAAATTCAGTCATATTGTACTGTTTGTGCTTGTAAGTAGTTGAATATGTAAGCAAAGATCATCAAACAATTCTCTTGTTGAAAATATGTTGTGATTTGATTGTATGATTGATAAAAATCCTTACGAAGGATAATGTAAATTTGTGTTTGAAATAGTATGATGATGATTGTTGTAATGTATGATCACCATAAAATTGAATAAGAATTATTGACTTAAAGAAATAATCCGATCATGCATTGCACGAATTGCACTATTGCATATATATTGGGATGACAGCCTGCTACGGATTAATATTTCGTTCTCTGTTTAGCTTGGTTGTTCTAATGTGTTAGTTCTTCCCAAGGAATTCTTTGTTCCGTCGGTTCTACGAAAACTAAGTGGCACCGAAGAACCCGCCGGTAGTATCGCTTTGAAATGATTAATACTTAAGGAGTTTCTAAGGTGTGTGCAGGAGATGGTCAGTTTAATTGATTATATTCAAGTGATAATCCTAAACGAGAATTCGTTGATTCTCCTGTGTACTTAGTCTCTCCTGGGCAAGTGGTCATGAGTAATGGTTCTTTAACCCTTAAAAAGAAGGCGTAAATCTTTTCCTGTTTGGATTCTAGATCATCCAAGCTTTGTATCTGTGCATATGTTGAGTACTTGATACATATGGATTTGCTAATAACTTGTGTGATGTATGGTATGTCTGGTTATACACTTAGTTGTGGTTTTGCTCATACTCCAACAGTCTTTTCAGGTTTACTTTACGACCCTGGTTAGTCACTTCCAGAAGTATGCTCCGATAAGAGCTTAGGAGCTGGAAGTTTACGGTTATATTTTAGTTTAATGGTTATGTATTATTAGAATAGATTATTTAGTTGTGTGCTTCAGAAGAACTATATGGTTTGTAATAGTTCTGTAATGTTTATTCACTAAGTTATTTCTTTCATGTATTTGTTATTTCTTATTTCTTATCAAGCAACTAAAAGATCCTGTTGTTTTAAAAACCTGTCATTCTCTGAAGGTAATCTAGTGATAGTATTCAAGTGTAACTTGTTTACTACTACTAGGGTACCCTCGGGGCGTGACAGCACCCGATACAAGTCTTGGATCAAAAAGTCCAAAAGCTACGGAATAAGGAAATCAAATATGTCAAAAAGTCCTTTGGAGGAATCATACTCATGAGGAGGCAACTTAGGAAGCCGAAGATGAGAAAAGGCGCAAATACCCGAGTCTGTTTGGAGCTTCAAGTATATATTTCATCGTTTTGAGGACAAAATTTTTTTTAAGGGGGTTAGGTTGTAAACCTCCAAAGTTTTACGATTGGTTAAGCTTAAACCCTAATTAGAAGATCAACCGGAAACCTTAAAGTCAACAAAACCCTAGTTAGATATAATAATTTAAGTCCGATAATCCCATGTTCGTAACCCTAAGAGAGTAAGTAAGAGATTAGTATGTAGAATAGTTCATAATAACATAAGAGAGCTTAAAAATATCAGATTAGTCAAACCGCAATTTGTTTTGAATCCGAACAGATATAGTTTTCGAAAAATGCGTCATAGGGTTCGAAATAATAAAAATATTCTGAATATACCGTTAGACTGATAAACATATAAGGTTTTCGAAAATATTAGTTTTATAATTTTTTGATAACTAAAAATATCATATATCGCATTTATATGGTATTTCTTACTGCTTGTACTTTATTAGTCACATCCACTTTCCATTACACTATTTCTCTATCTCTATTTTTTCTACCACCTACTCTTACACTCTACATACATATTTTTCTTACTTTTTATATTTCTCATAACTTACATCACATCTACCTTACGTATTATTACATTTAATTAATAAAAATACAAAAAAAAATCACATTTCTCACTCTCTCCCATATGCAGCGCACCACCCCCCACCACCCCCCCCCCCCCCCCCCCCCCCCCCCCCCCCCTCCCCCTCCTCCTCCTCCTCTCTCTCTTTAATGCACTCATATATTTTTCTTTTTCTATTTATTTTAATCACATAATTTCACTCATCATTTCTCTATAAATACCCCCCTCCTCTTTCATTTCTTTCACACTTCATCTACCCACAAATTCACTAACAAATTCTCCTCTCAAAACTCTCTCCAAATAATCTTCCAAAATACTTCCAAACTTTCTTCTTCTCCACATAAAACCCATTTATACATACTACTTCCAACTTCTCTTTAGCTAAAACTTCTTTTCACATTTACTACCATATCATGTAACTTTACATAACCATGGTGTGAGTTTTTTAAACTTGTTGTTATGAAGCTACACTATGTTCATGTATTGTTCCTGTTCATGAAAATCCATTTCCATATTTTTATGTTATTATAATGTTTTGCACATATTATTATTGCTATTATGCTAACTTCTTAACTATATCTAATTAAATATATTTATGTATCTATATATATTCTTTAGAGCATATAAGCTTACTTGTCATTTATTTATTTTGATGCAATGTAATTTATTTACTTTCATTGCAATTTATCTACTTTCATGCTACTTAAGACTAGTCTTTCTAGTCTCAGACTTGTCACCATCAAGTCAAAACAATTTTTTTTCTTTTTGGGACTAGTCCATTTCTTAGTCCGAAAGCCTTGATTCAAAGCTTAGACTCTCAATACTTGATTTATATTATTTTGCTTATTATTTTGTCGTTATAATTTTTCTTGTTATTATTCTCATATTCATACAAAATAAAGGTTGTTGTCTAAATCACCAAAGTTTAAACTATACATTTTACAAAAAAGATTTTTGTCATCAAAGGAGAGTTCTAAAAGAAATTTAGAATTTTAAAGAAATTTAGAATTTTAAAAATTAATAAAATGAATCCATTTTTCTCAAAGCTTTAGAAAGAACTCATTATCATTTTGGAAATACTATTATTTTGAAAGGATTTTCTAAAATCATAACCATGGTAGAAATAGAGTCGTTTTCTAAAATTTAGGAAGATGATTCTTTATTACAAAAATGTTTTTCTTAAAAACATAATGTAAAGAAAACCCCATAAAAAGGAAATGTAAGTTTTCAAACTAAGATTTGATAAGGTCAAAATAATAGTCAAATGAAATACATAGAAAACTAATAGAAAAAATGACACTAGTGTTAGAAGTTTCAAAAAGGAATAATAGAGAAATTCATTTTTTAGAAAAGTCAAAAAAAAAAGTGAGATAAACATAAAATACACTTTGAAAACAAAAAGAATCAAAAGCTTCATTTTTAAAGAATCTACAAAAGGATTTCTTGTAAATTATGATTTTTCCAAACTTCTAACTAACATTATTTTTACTGAAGAATTTTGTTTGGACAACAAATCCTTGAATATGAAAGAAATGTGAGCTATACATATGTAAAAAGGAATTTCTCAACTACATAGATAACTAAGTATTTATCAAAGCAAATTTTTGGATGATTTGATGATTGAAACAAATGCTTTTGGGATAGGAAATTTCATGTGAATCTGATCACCACTATTCTAGAGCTTAAATGACCTAGTTCAATGAAAATTTTTTTAGAAATGGATAGATCTTTTCAAATAGGTAGAAAACGGTATATTATATGCGTAATTTTGAGTTAAAGTGACCAAGTTATGGCTATTTTAAGTTGGAATTATTTTTTATACGAATTTTGACGTTCTTATGGCATAATTTTGACGAAGTTCAAGATAGTTATCAAGAAATACTCATTATGGTATTTTTCTTGACTAGGTGATCCCAAGGAAGAATACCCGTATCTCGAGGACTATTTTGACTAAGTGGATTGTTCGATCGACTCTTTCATTTAGAAGAAGAATCGCCATGGCAACGTGAATTTATTTCCTTAACTTGTGTACTTGATTGTGCTTATCGCATAGATGCATTAGAATTAAGGAAAGACAAAATTCTATGTATGTAAAGTTGTATGAAAGAACACTAAGAATATCGAGGCAGGAATTGATTGTAAAGAATTGCTTGTCTTAGTATAGAATTTGATATGTTTGAAATTCTATGATAACTTTAAAATCGACAATAATGATGCTATTATACCTCAAATAAATTGATTAATGCATACCATGTAGTGAGTCACATTGCATGGGGTTATTATCCTTGGGTGAAAGGATGTTAATGCGGTCAAAAGCAATGCTTGGGCGATAAGGAATTTAAAACAATGCTTGACGGTAATCCGAGAGCATGACTCAACACGAGTACACTTAATATGCTTGGCGGTAATGATCGAAAGTATAACTTAACTAAGACGACTCATATTGAGATTACTCATATCACTAAACCTCGAATGGAGGGCATAAATCCATTCAACATATAGTTCTCAGAAAACTATATGCCTTGATTGCTCACGTGTATGTTACATTTCACTTGAATGCTTAAATAACTTTCTTGAATTTTTCTACTTTAGTATTTACTTATGGAAATAATTCTCACTAAGCCTATTAGCTTATACCCCTTATAGATATTTGTTGCAGTTTAGTTATTTGTGCTTAAAGCCACGGGGATCTTGCAGTCAGGTATTTCCCTTTTTGTTTAAGGCATTTTAGATGAAGTTTAGTGTTAGCTTAGATGTAGACTTCATAGGAAAATTCCTTATCATAGACTCTAGCATTTTATGACGAGGGAATGCCCCTAAGGCTTGTAAGACAATTATTATGAATGAATGAATATTATGATTTCCATTTCTTAATTTCTTATTATATCTTCTTAAGCTTCATATTTCAAAGTATGGTCCTCTAATATTGTGAGAGCATGCCTTACACCTAATATCGAAGCTTATGGGAATGACTAAGGTTGTCATACTTAAGCTTTAATATTAAGTGTGGCGGACTGTTACGTTTAGGATACCGTTTGGGCGTGACAATATATATATTATTAAATATATGTATATCTATATTTCTTAGAGCCTAAATGCTCACTAATTATTACTAACATATTTATTATTATTGCTCTTATTATTGCTTTTTTTTTCTTTTTCTTTTAAGACTAGTCTATTCTTAGTCCTAGGAAGCCTTGATGAACCTAAGGCTCCCAATACTTGACCAGGATAGCTTGATGAAGCTAAGGTTCCTAATACTTGACCATATTATTATGCTTATTTGCTTATGATATTTCTTTCTATCTTATTATGTATTATTCTTACCCTTTTTCATTTCTATGTAATCATATTCATGCATCATTAGAATGTTGTTGTTTTAATTAAAAAAAAAAAAGGGTTCTTTCTTAAATAAAGAAAAGTAAACTAAATTTCTTAACAAAGGATTTTTCAATAACAAACCTAAGTATTGTTTTTAATAAATGCTTTTCAAAATCTTAGACAAGCTAATCATAAAATTTAAAATATTAGTAATCAAGGTTTCTCCAAATAATAAAAGGAACTCTTTTCTTTTATAAATCGGAAGTAAATACTCCATAAAAATATAATTTTTAGCATTAAACTTGAGATTTTAACCCAACTATATCTTTTATAAAACTTAAATAGGTTCATTATAGACTTTGAAAACCATTTACTAAGTGAGCTTCTACATGACTTAATTTTTAATATTGTTATTCTCTTTTCAAAGTTAAAAAGAAATTTTTGCTAAGTTCTAATATTGATAATTCTTTATTAAGAAAGCTTTTCTTATGAACTTATCAAAAAGGATTATGCCACCACTTGTTAAGCATTAGGAATAAAACAAGTTTTTAAGTCAAGGTAACATCAACATGCTATTTTAGAAATTAACTTAGAGAAATAAAGTTTGCCAAGAAAGTGAAGTTTTAAAAAGGTAAACCTATTTTCTAAAGAAGAAAAAGAATATAAAAATGAGAGGAAAATATATATTTAACACAACTCCAAATATTAGACCACACCAACAATTTAAGAAAAATTTTGAAAACATTATTTTTCAATCGCTAAAAATAAAATTACTAGATAGCTTAAAGGACCAAATTTTTGGAAATTAATGTATCTTTGAAAAGTTAGGAAATGAAATTATAATAGGAAAACACTCATTTATAACAACACAAGAATTTTTAAGTTTTCCTTCTAGCAATTTAAAAAGGAAAAATTTTCAAAGTTTTATCTTTCAAAACTTTTAAAAACAAATTGTTTTGCAAAAAATTAATGTTGAGACAATACTACAAAAATCATGCATATAATATGAGTATATATATATATATATATATATATGTTCAAAAGATTTTCAACTATACAAATATCCATGTATTTTGTTTAAGCATTTTTTGGTAAAGAAAAGTTTGAAAAATCATATTTTAAGGACTATGAAATTCATAACTATTATGTACCATGGTATTTTGCAATCCAAATGGCTTTTATGACAAAAAATAACCTTAGAAATTTATGGATCTTTTCGAGTAGGTAGAAAATGTTATATAATATGCAAAATTTCAAGTTAAAATGAGTAAGTTATGGTCATTTTAAGTTGGAATTTCCTTCTACCAGAATTTTGACGCAAATACTAAAATAGAGTTAGAAATTTCAAGTGGAATTTCCACGAAATACTCATTCCGGGTATTTCTTTCATTTAGGTAATGAAGTTTGGAAGGATTCGTATTCGGAGGACTATTACGAGTAAAGAATTGTGGCAAGGATGGCCGAGTAAGTTTATCTCCTACCTTTACGTACTTGTTTATGCTTGTAGGTAGAGGCACTAGAAGTAGGGAAAAATGAAAATTGATTATGCATGATAATATTGGTTGAAAGAATGCTAAGCATATCGAGACATGAATTGTTGTTAATTAAATTGTGTTTTATTAATATTATGCTGGAGTGTGTGCAAATTTTGTGATCACCTTTAAATTACTTTAATATATTATGAGTTATATTAATTGAATCATGCATATCACGTAGTTAGCCTCATTACATTAGCTGCTACGCTCGATAGGACAAGAGTATAGTAGTGGGGTTTGCGAAAATCGTAAGTCTGCAAGATGGACGAATAAGATTTTGAAAGAACTATGTAAGGATGGGCAAATAAGAGCTGGAAAGAACTATTTCAGGATAGGCAAGTAGGAGACAGAAATAAACTACATAAGTTGGATTTCAAAGAATGGTTTTAAAGAACCTGAAACACCTAATCACTGAATGGAGGGGTAAATCCATTCAAAACATATGATTTCCGGTAGATCGTATGTATTGCTTGTTCACTTGCTTGATGCATTCGTATGCTTGTTTAATAACTTGTTTGAATTTATTGATATGAGTATGTTAATATAAGAATATTCTTACTAAGCTAGTTGTGCTTATACCTCGATAGACTTTTGTTGACACATGATCAATATCTCTTTTGCCCGAGGACTTCATGAACCCAAGCGGAATTATGTTTTGAGAAGCTCTGGGGAATCTTTTTTGAAGATCTTATAATAGATTTCCTTTAATATCTTTTAGTTCTAGTATCGTTCTTTATGTGTAAGACTAAGTGATATTATGTTCTTTGGAGATTTATCGGGGGGATGCCCTTAAGATAATGTAATAACCTTATTTTTATAATATTGAAGATAGTTAGTTATCTAGATTTCTTGTATGCTATATTTACTATCTCGAACTTTACATCCCATCGGAGTTTCCTATTGTTTTGATAGACGCCTTACATATGGTATTGAAGTTTTCGCATGACGTCGGGAAGTCATTCGTAAGCGTTAATATCGTATGTGGTGGATTACCACGTCTAGAGTACTCTTTAGGGCGTGACAATAACAAAGTCAATCATAGGCATGATATTTCTTTATTCTAGAAATATCTAATAAGTGTGAGGTTATTTACAAATGAGATGACAAGAGAAATAAGTTAGATATTGAAAATAAGTGAGAGCATAAAATGGTTGAGTTGAGTTGCTTATGCAACCTATGTCGAGACATTACTTCAAAAGGATGAAACTAGCAAGTTGAAAGTTATCAGAGTATTTAAAATAAATTGAATATCCATTGAAGGAGACCCATCAGTATATCCTTGCCCATGAAACACTATAATTTTAGCGTGAAATGGTACGTGTAGCTAGATGGTGTCATGAGAACATGCCCTAAACAGTACAATTCGGTATAATTTAAAAAAAAATGGTGAAAACAAATTGGTGCAATGGCAAAATGTTTGTGTAGTTGTCCCATTAATTATAAGATATGGGTTGAACCAGTATGGAATTGCATGGGTTTCACCATATATCATGGGCCTCAATAACAAGTTCAAGCATGAATTAATCCTTTTACAACACATTGCTCATTTGAATCAGTTTATGAATGTACAAGTCAAGTTGACCAAAAGTAATATAATTTTGGTTAGAGATGGTACATATGATCGAATGACATTGCAAGCGCACACAGTATGAAAGGTCTAATTATTTTGGAGTGTCATGTTGAATTTTTGCATTGTGAATTGTCAAGCAATCAACATGCCAAATAGCAATATAGCTCATTCGTAGCGCACATGCGTTGGGTGAACTTTTGTCATTTGAATGACTTGATTAATGCCCAAATCCCTCCGATATAACCCAAAGGACTTTAGTCAGGGGCAAAATGTAGGCGTATGGATTCGATTATAAAGGCTTTGAGTCTACTTTTAATTTAGATTTAACTTTCTAAGTTAAAGTGGTAGGGCTTAGGGAGTTAAGCCCAATTTATTAGGATAATCATGGGAGATTTGGCATGAAAGGCTTAAAGTAGGGCCATTGGAATTGCCTGCTAAATTCCAACTTTTCTCAAATTAGCTCACACATATTACCAATGCAAGTCTTAATGGGCTTTAGTCTACAAGGAAGCTCATATCTATATCTACTATAAGAGGGACTCATATTAGCCGTTGGTTTTGTGTCTCATCGGATGGACGATATCGACCGCTAGATTTTCTATAAATACCATTAGTCCCTATCTCATTTGGATAAGTGAAATCCTATACAAACGTTGTCATGCTGCCGAATTTCTACCTTGGTAAATCAAACACTTGATTTATTTAAGAATGTACACGATCTAGGTCGATAAGCTCTCTCACCTATCATGCGTGTGCTAGAGCCTATTGAGATTATCTACTCATCTTCCCTACACGATTCTCTCTTGACCATCCTTGCACGTATTGTTTCCTTAGATCACGCGTAGTGCGATAGTCCGCAGCACGCATATGATCATTGCATCCAAATCTTTATCCACTCATAACTATTTATCAAAATGAATAGAATCAGTAAATTGTACAAAATTATATAAAACCAACAAAATTATAATGTGTGAAATTGTATATCTAAATTTATAATTTTATCTAAAGTTTGTACTTAAAAATTTTATATGTATTTTAATTAAAAGACAACATATAAAATTATAAAATTATAGAATGGTATATTTGATTACGACCTTGAGAACTATATAAATCGTCAGTTTTACTTACCAATTGAAAAACTTGAATATTTTTACATATTAGGTTGCTACTTTTTTCTAGTTTGGCATCATCGCTAACCTCGAGTTGATTAACGATGTAATAGTGATGAAAGTTGGTCTTTTTTCCTTCAATACAAAATCAAAATTTTCCAAAAGCACAATGAAAACCGAAGTGGAAAGATCAAAGCTAAGAAACTAAAAATGCCCCAACAAAAATAGGGTTATTTCAGCTATTGAAATAGGGTTATTAAACTACTTTTATATCTGTTGGCTAAAAAAAAAAAATTATTTCAAGATTGAGCTCTACAAACAAACTCCAAATCAAGGTGAAATGGCTCACCAGCAATTTCCCTCGGCTTAATTTCCACTATCAACTCCCCTGTGAGCCGGGTAGCTTCCTGCTGTCCAGCCCAACCCAAACCAACCCAGATCAACCCAACCCAGCCCAGACCAGCTATCCCGTCGACCAACACAATACACAGCACATTATCCAGAACCATATTTTGCACCAGCGCCAACTGCAACGTTGGCGTTCTTTCTTTATTTCGTTCTTCATGTTCTTGTGTTGGTACGCATCACTAAATACCAGATTTTCATTTCCTTGGGAGTTTGTTCGGAATTATTACGAAACCAAGCGCATTCCAACAGAAGAAGGAGACGGAGACATGAAACAAGGACTTCTCCTATGGAGTCCATCTTCTCTCTCCTCCCTTACCTACCACTTCCCAACCCTAAGACGGAAATCGCTTCCTCTTCAGGTTCTCACTGTTTCCGCACGCTTGAATCCACGGACGCCCAAGAGCAGCTGCAACTCTCAGCCAGGGAGAGAAGGAGGCTCCGCAACGAGAGGAGAGAGAGTAAGGCTGCGTACAATTGGAGAGAAGAAGTCGAAGAGAGACTTATGAAAAAGCCTAAGAAGAGGTACACTTCTTGGACTGAAGAACTTAACCTGGATAATCTCGCCCGTTTGGGTCCTCAGTGGTGGATTGTTAGAGTTTCTCGTGCTAGAGGTCAGGAGACTGATATGATTGCTACCGGTTGGTTAAGCACTTCCCGCATATTGATTTTAAGGTACAAATTGAAATCAAGAAAAAATTTATTCCACGCCTTTGAAGTAGAAGACTCTTGGGAAGTTTTTTATTTTTTATATTTTTCCCCGTGATGCAACTTGCTTGTATGCAAGTTGTTCTCTTTGACTTTGTGCAGTCATTTGTTTTTGCCCATATTTTGCTTAGGTGTGGTTTGTAGTGTTATTGCTAAACTCGAAAGTGCGAATCGTATTGAATTCATTTTAATATCTTAACAAAGGAAACCTGGAAGCGGAATTCACTTTTCTTCACTCTATTTTAGTGCAGAGGTTATAAATACATGAGCTGAATTTCTGTTCTTTTACCTCCAAAAGATTCTTGAGAAGTGTGGTTTCTGCGAATTTAGTCATTTTACTCATTTCACACTTATTGACATTAAGGTTTAGCTCATAGTGCTTGAATTTTGGGGTCTGGAGTTGCAAAGAATCCTAGGAATCAGCGATCTGTATGTGCAGTCGCATGAGTTACTGGCCAATAGAAGAAGATTGGGATATAATCAACTGAGGAGAACTGAAATGGCAATGTTATAAGAATAATCACGGTTCATGTATAAAGGGGTTTAGTGAATTATTGTGGCTAGGGCTTTTATAGATGAAGTTGCAAGATTTAGAATTATCATTCCACTCAAATTATAGCGATCTGTGTTAAGAAACCTTGATGTCCAATTTTAGGTATATGCGCCGGCTGTCCAAGAGAGGAGGAAACTAAAGAATGGCAGTTACTCCATTAAGCCCAGACCCCTTTTCCCTGGGTGTGTCTTCTTAAAGTGTATACTAAACAAGGAGTTACATGACTTCATTAGAGAAATTGATGGAGTGGGAGGCTTTGTTGGATCGAAAGTTGGAAACACGTAAGTAATTTTTATATTTGTTCCTTTTGTTGCATTCAAATTGTGAATTTCTGCTGCTGTTGAAGTTATGTCTCTAAAACCTCTTGGAAAATAAAAAGGAGCTACCTGTTTTATAAAATAGAATGCACATGCTGGAAGACGGAAGAAAAGGCAAGTGACAGTATAAAGTTGAGCAGATTAGCTCCACATATCTACATCAATATTTTTAGCTGTTAACACACATAGACTTGTAGGTGCTAAAGTTTCCCAATAGAATGTTGTATGCATGAGCTTTCAGAAGGAGAATCATGTTTGCAATCTAAATAGAAGATGCAAGTTCATATTAAATTTGAACTTGGTCATTATGATTGTGATGCGTCTTTAGTTCCAGAAGTGTTGCACCTCCAAAATGTGTGAATCCTCAGATACGGTTTGCCAACTGCATATGGAAACCATCGATTGTGCCTTGGAACTATTGTTTGAAAAGTTTGGTCGAAAGCCAATCTGCTTAGTTTGCTCTCAAAATTAAATTTCTTTTTAACAGCATTTCATACCTACTTGGCTTCCATATCCTTGTCAAACATGTTCATCACTGAAGTTGTTATTTAAAAGCTAAGTAATTTGGTTGGGTCATTAACATTTCTTCTTTCCTTCCTGGATAGCTGGCTGAAAGTTTTATGCCCTTGTCCACTTCTACAATCTCTTTCAAGATGTCATTTCCACCGTTGTATTTGTCAATTATAAATTTGTGCTTTATGTCATCTAGAAAAAGGCAGATCAACAAGCCTAGGCCAGTAGATGAGGATGATATGCAGCCGATCTTCCAGAAGGCAAAAGAAGAACAAGAAAAAAACTGATCAAGCTTTTGAGGAAGAGGAGAAAGCATCTGGAAAACTCACTGCTGAAATGATAGAAAGTAGCTTGGATTTATCCAAAGATTTATTAACATCAGATTCGAAGCCACTTAGGCGATCCAAAAGAGATTCAAGCAGTAAAGATAATGTCAGTTCATCTGCTGGTAAAAAGGATAAGCTTGTCCCTGGCACAAGTGTCCGAGTTCTTTCTGGAACTTTCGCAGAATTTGAAGGCAACCTCAAGAAATTAAATCGCAAGACCAAGAAGGTATATATGTCTACATATAACATTAATGCAGGAAAATTAGCCTTGTGTTTCAGGAAACATACTGAAAAATGTAATTTATGCATCTGGAAACCTTTTATATACGTGTCACAATTGAAGCCATCAATGAATTTCCTTCATTTTTATCTGCAGGCTACTGTTGGATTTACACTTTTTGGCAAAGAGAGCTTGGTAGATCTTGATGTGAATGAAATTACATCAGTAACAACTTGAAGCAAAATTTTAAGACCCATTCAGGTTGATCATTTTTGAAAGGCAAGTATAGTGATCCAGTCCACCAGCAACTTTCATGGACTTTAACTGTGACAGAATCGCAGATAACCAATGAATATGTGGTAAAATCTCATTTCATCTGCGGAACGATCATCCCTATAGTAGCACACTAAATATAAGCAGAAGCATTTTTTCATATCTTCTGGCTGTTTTTGTAGTTTTCTTGGTAAAAGGTTAGGAATATGACATTGTTTTTTCTTTTGTAATATACAATTCCATATTAGTCCCTAGTGGTGCCTGTTACATGTCTAATCATTCCCAATTCTTTCCCAACTGCCATTATGCTGCATTTTTCAAGTACACAATATGTTCATAATCATGTCTGCTTATTTTCAGTTTTCCCTTATCATTACTTTTTCAGGTGAAAATTTGCCAATTTTCTTGATTTAAATTTATATCTACTTTGTATTCATGGTGTCTGTCTGAAGGTGAATCTTGGGGGAACTGGTTAGGTTTCTCCTTTGGTGGCTGAAAAGGCACTATTTCGCAGCATAGAAACAGCTTGTTGAGAAATCCTGAGTGTAATTGTCTAGAGATGTGACCATCCTACCCCAGTAGCCCTACTTGGTTGAGGAAGCTCTTGGCCTCATTGGGTCTGTGCCTTCTGTCATACATATTGTTTCTAACAAATCCACCATTATTAAGCATATGAAGAAATGTTCGGCCAAAGAAAAAAGCATAAGAAATGATTTCGAATTGCATACGGGCCTGTTAGGTTCTTTCTTGTAAATTGCAGATTACCCTATTTTATACACATGTAAGCTGCTGTGAAAGACATCAGAATGTGTGAATTCAAATTGATACTATGGAAGTAACAATGACTTCAGGAGGATTTATTGATCTGAATTTTGGCAAGTTGAAGTGTCCAATGTTGCTACGTATGAATCTGGAAGTGAAGTTTTACATCCTTCCAAACCGGCTTGCATTGTGTATTAGAATGTAGAAAGAAAGGAAAACTTGCTAATTCAATCAAATCATTTTTTTTTCTAAATATTTTTGGTGGATTCTTGTTAATGTTGCAATATGGCCTGAGGAAAGCTGGTCAAGGATGGTACATTTCCATCAAGTTTACCAATGTTGGCATACTATATCAATGTTTCGTTCCTTCGAGCATAGTGTCGAATCCATTACGGGCACATCGCATATATGCAAGTTATATGAGCACTAGGGCATGCATGTTGATCTAATTGTTTAGGGATAATGTCACAATTGGTACTTGAATTTTGATAAAATATGTAATAAGAAATATTTATTTTGACAAAATATATAATTAAGTACTTGAATTTTAAAATTAATCAATTTATTACTTGAAAAAATTTGAAAAACTTCGAAATTGATTAGTTTGGTACCTAAAAGAACTCGACCTGATGTACACGAAGAGTTTTTTCATAAATCAAATTGATTAATTTTAAAGTTCAGGTACTAAATTGATCAATTTTAATATTTTGATACTTAATTACATATTTTGTTAAAGTTTTGGTGTCATTTGTGACATTAATCCAATTGTTTATGAATATCTTTCATTTAATCAATCACATTTCGGTGAGTCCTTTCTAGATGTACACATGCAAGATTGTGCAGGTGCTTTGTTATTATTTGTGGATAGATGAATCTGTGCTCATGCCAATACATTCCCAGGCAGCTAGACATCGGTACGATTCGGATCGGTTCCAGACTCGAACTGGAACTGTCGGTTCACGGTTCCACATTTCGTGAAACTGAAACCGGAATCGAAACCGTTATAGCCAGGGCGGTTCACGGTTCCAAGGAACCGCCGGTTCTAGCGGTTCCAGTTCCGGTTCACGTGAATCGGTTTTTTTTTTTTTTAGGAAAAAATAAAGAAAACAATCGCCTCCCCCCACTCTCCTTTCAAGACCTGCATCATGCGCAGGCGTTTTTTTTTTCTTAATTCAAATATTTGGCGGTTCCGGACCCGGTTGGAACCACCGGTTCCGCCATGTTAACTGTTTGAACCCGCCAGTTCCGGCGGGTTCTTGGACGGTTCGGAACCGTCACCAACGGGGCGGTTCCTGGGTCAGGAACCGCCAGTGACCGTTTGGGGCGGTTCGCAGTTCGGAACCGCCCCATGGTGACGTCTACAGGCAGCCTTCTTATGCATTGTCTTTTCACATGAGCAGTCATAACCCTTTACATGTTTTCATGTTTGATGCAGTGTGTTGTGAATCATATCTTATGAACAATTAATGCGAGATTTCAATATAAATGTATCTTCTTCTATTTGAATGAAAAAAAGCTTCCATTTGATTTGGCTTACCAGAATTGAGATGGTATAATCTTCTCCTTGATCCGTGCTCAATCGTGCTGTAATGGAAGATGCAATTAATATACCTACTTGTTCTTCCTACATGCATTTCTTTGCTTCTCTATAATTTTTATGGCAAAGTTGATTGATGGAAATTTTCTTTTTCTTTTTCTTTTTCGAAGTAATCCTTTTTCCTCATTTATTTTTTAAAACACAATTTTCGTCTGTGTAAACTGCTTAAAAATTATCGTTTTTTATTTGCGCTTAACTTATGGAATAGATTACAGTGTCCAACAAATCCGATTCATTTACTGAGATGAGTTGGAAAGATTTGGCTTGGTAGGGATGGAACGAAGATCATTAGATCAATTCATTGTATCCAACTTCTTTAGGTAGGCTTATGCACATTGGAAAATGGCTATTGGCCTTGGTCTATGGCTAGCTCATTCAAGATAAATACATATTAAGTTTGCTTTATCTTATCCATTTAATTATTGTGATGATTTGACAGTTATTATCCCTATCAAAAGCTTATAAATATTCAGTCACTCCTCATTTTTTACTTTTGGAGAGAAGATAAACAACATTTTTTAGGAAAAACTTTTCTCTTAGGATCAAATAGGCAAGTTAGACGACTTTCATTCTAATTGCTCAAGAATTGCAAAATTGATGCGCAAGATATACTCCAATCCCCTTGCTTGTCATTTGTGCATTAAAGATACCGAGACTGTCTATTCCTCTTCCCTATTATTTTCTTTAAGTCATCTCATCATCAAGTGTTATTTTCTCACCAACACTCTAAAGATGTGCAAGGCATGAGATTCACATGATATTGTGTAACTAACTCAGGAAGAACCCTGCATTTACATTTCAGTAACTTCATTGAGAACTGACGAATTCAACATTTTTGTGATGGCATCTCTAAGAAGAAAGCCAACTAACTTCTGCGATAGCACGAGTCAAGATGCTAACAACACTAATCTTGAAGTATGGTGGAAAATTTCCGTAGGCTAGTTCAAGCAGAATTAATAACAAAGTCTGAATGCAGACTATTCCCAGATTCGGGAAACAATTAGAAGCAATGTTTTGGGTGTATTTTTCATATCCTTCTAATGCTATTACAAGTAGTATATATAATGACTATATAACGGAAAAATATTCTTCCATGTCTAATTGATTGACAAGTGGCAAGATACCACATGCTCCCTTACTCTATATAACTGAATGTAGTTAGAATAATGCTTAGGCCTATAGATATTATTTATAAGTTTTGGGCCATAGCCCAAACATTAAGGCCTATAATCCTATTGATTGTATAAGCTCCGCCTGTCAACTTGTCTTTTGTATTCCTTACATCAGTTTTCCCCCCTTCCGAAACCCTCGACCACGAGGGCAAATGATTGAACCTTAGTTCTAGATCAGAAAAGAACTCCCAAGTCAAATCACTGTGAGATTTGCCCTTCCATTTAACTAAGACCAAGGTGTCAGCAGCAGATCCACGCTTGGCTAGTTTTCTTTCCAAGAGAGCCTCGGGTTCAAGTTCATCTTCATCATCAACCAGTGGTAGGGAGCTCTGAGGAGTGTGGTGTCCTGGGATGTAACGTTTGAGCTGGGAGACATGGAAGGTGGGATGGATGCATGCTTCAGCTGGCAGATCTAAAAGGTACGCCACTTCTTCGATCTTTTCCTTAATTACATAAGGGTCGTAATATTTAGGGATGAGTTTATATGAACTGTTTCTTCTGAGACTGTGCTGTTTATATGGTTGTATCTTCACTAGGACCTTGTCTCCTGTCTCAAAAGTTCTTTTTGTCCTAGATCTTTCGGCTAACTGCTTCATACGATTTTGTGTTTGCCTTAGATGAAACTTAAGTGGTCTTAGGACTTCTTCCCTGTTATTCAGCATTTTATCCACCGTGTCGTTCCTAGAATCTCCCTTAACATAGGGCAATGTAACAGGGGTGGATATCCGTATAATATTTCGAAGGGTGTAGAACATGCTCTAGAGTGGTAGCTAGTATTGTACCACCACTCAGCTAGAGCCAAGAACTCACCCCATCGCTTAGGGTTCTCCCTAGTGACATACCTTAAATATGTCTCTAAGCACCTGTTCACAACTTCCGTTTGCCCGTCGGTTTGGGGTAATAGGCTGTAGATAGTCTTATGTCCACCCCTTGTAGCCTGAAAAATTCTTTCCAAAAATGGCTAGTGAACGTGGGGTCCCTGTCACTGATAATGTTATTCGGGAAGCCATGTAACTTGAAGACATTATCAATGTATGCCTTAGCTACTTGGGGAGCCAAAGGGATGGGCTAATCCAATGAAATGGTGTACTTACTTAGACGATCTACCACCACCATGATCACATCCTTACCCTGTGATTTTGGTAGTCCCCCAAAAAATCCATTGTCACATCTGTCTAACATCCCTCCGGTATGGGCAGTGGTTGCAACAAGCCTGGTGTAGCTACATTTTCGTACTTGTACCTCTGACAAAAAATGCATTCCCTCACGTACTGGCGTACTTCCCTTTCCATACCAGACCAATAGAATGTGGAATGCAATCTTTTATAAGTTGCCTGGGTGCCTGAGTGACCTCCCATTGATCCATCATGGTAAAGTGAGATGAGTTTGATTCTGAGGGTTTAATCTAGCCCTACCACAATTCTTCCTTGCCTTTTCAGCAACCTATCTACCATGGAGTACTTCCCTGCTTCTTGGCCATTTTGCAACTTAGTGATTATCTCTTGGAATTGTTTGTGCCCTTTTTAGCTTTGTGTAATGGCATCTAACAACTAAGGGGTTGTAGGTAAGTAGGAGATTGCTCTCAATCCTGCAAAACCTGCACGAGACAGAGCGTCAGTGGCCTTATTAGAATTACCACTCCTATATTGAATCTCGTAATCCATTCCCAGCAGTTTGGTTAGCCACTTTTGTTGGCTAGGAGTAGTGAGTCTTTGATCCAATAGATATTTGAGGCTCTGATGGTCAGTTTTGATGACGAAATGTCGTCCCACAAGATAATGTCTCCATTTGTCCACAGCTTGTCTAAAGCAAGCATTTCTTTTTCATATATGGACATTCCCCTTTGTCTTGGTCCAAGAGTTTTGCTAAAGTAAGCAATAGGGTGTTTATCTTGTGCTAAAACAGCCCCAATTCCTTCCTCGCTGGCATCTGTCTCAATAATGAATTGTTTAGTGTAGTCTGGTAAGCTTAATACTAGGGCCTGTGTGAGAGCCTTTTTGAGGAGCTCAAAGGCTACCATGGCCTCATGGGACCATTTAAAGCTGTTTTTCTTCAACAACAAGGTTAATGGTTTAGAAATTATACCAAAACCTTGTATGAAGCGTCGATAATACCCAGCCAATCCGAGGAACCCTCTCAATTGTTTGATATTGGCTGGTACTGGCCATTCCCTAACAGCTTCAACCTTCTTCGGGTCTGTTGTAACTCCTTGCTTTGAAATTATATGACCCAAATACTCATTGTGTGTTGCACCAAAGATGTACTTGCTTTTCTTTAAAAACAACATCTCTTTTCTTAAAATCTGGAAGACAGCTAGCAAGTGTTGTTTGTGTTCTTCAATGGTTTTACTAAAGATTAGTATATCATCGAAGAACCCAAGCACAAATTTCCTCAAAAAACTTATGAACAAGTCATTCATTAGTCCTTGAAATGTGGATGGAGTGTTGGTTAAGCCAAATGGCATAACCAAGAACTCATAATGCCCCGCATGAGTCTTGAAAGCTGTCTTGCAAATATCGTCTTCGTTCATTCTGATTTGGTGGTAACCTGATCGCAAATCTAGCTTGTTGAAATAGTTAGCTCCATGTAATTAATCAAACAAGTCTTCTATCAATGGTATAGGGTATCTATCCTTGATAGTAACATTGTTCAGCTCACAGTAATCCACGCTCATTCTCCAGGTATTGTCTTTTTTCTTAACCTACACAACTGGAGAAGAGTATAGACTGTGGTTGTGTCTTATAAGCCCTTGTTGCAACATTTCCTTAACCATCTCTTCAAGGACATCCTTCTGTGCTAAGGAATGCCTGTAGGGTCGTATGTTGATGCTTACTTCCTTGGTGCAAGTGTATCTTGTGGTCATGGCTCCGCTGAGGTTGCAGATTTTGGGGAATTTCGAATAAGTCATAGTATTCCTCAATCAAGTCTAGCAATCGAGGGTGTACAACTGATTCCTTGGTTTTGTTTGCTTCTACAGTTTGTACAATCATTGTCTAGCATTGCAGATCAGAATCATGAACTTCCTTCTCGAGCCACTTGATCATTGCTTTACTCTCAACCACCTTAACTACATCCTTCATTCCTCTTAATACACTTTTTAATCCTTGATGTGCGAACTCCATTGTAAGAGTTGCAAAATTCCAGCTGATGTCTCCTAATTGCATTAGCCAAGGAATTCCAAGAATTATATCATAGCCACTAAGTGGTAAGATGTAAACATGTACTTGGAAACAATAACCTTGGATATTTAACTCGAGCTGCAATATTTGTTGCTGAGTTATCATTGTAGTTCCATCCGCAAGTACCACTTTAATGGGTGCAGCCTGTTCAAGTGAACAACCCATTCCCTTAGCAACCTTAGCGTCTAAGAAATTCAAGGAACTCCCACAATCTACCAAAACACCTAGCTTCCTCTTCTTATGACGCGTGGAAACGCATTACATTGGGTTCTTTGTTGTGCTTAAGAGCACACAAAGTCAATTTGGACAGCTTCTCCTCCAGGAAGGTTTCAGATTGGTAATTATCCTCAATCTTAGCTTCCTCTTCCTCCTCAACCACTAGAACCCGTAGTGATTTTTGCTTACACCTATGCCCTGGTCCAAACGGTTCATCACTCTAGAAGCATTGTTTTTTTCTTCATTTGTCCTCTAGTTCCTCTGGAGTCAGTTTCTTAGGAATCCTGGATAGTGTGTTTGGAGGGTTCTGGGTTCTAAATGGAACTTGTCTTGAAGTAGTGTGTGTAGTGTTTAAGTTCCTGGTGTATGTGGTGGGTTTGGGGTATTGGTTGGTTTTGTATGTGGGTGGAGTCTTGGGTTTGGGATTGTGTTTAGGAGTGGGCTTTGGTTGCGGATGTGTTTTTGGATGTTTTAGCTGGCTTTTGCTGTGGTTTCTTGTAATTTAGCTAAGGTTAAGGCATGTTGAAGAGTCCGGGGTTAAAACATTCTCACTGGAAATTGAATTTCTAGTTTTAGGCCACTAAGGAAACAGCTCACTCTCTGATTTTCATTTAGGGGAACTAAGGTTATCAAATACTCAAATATATTCCAATAATCGGCTAGGGTTCCTTGTTGAAATACTTCCTTAAGGGCTGCCATTGGATCTTCAAAGGTTTAAGATCCAAATCGTGTTTGCAGTCCTGGTACAAAATCTTCCCAAGTAATGGGATTTGGTTGTGCCCAACTTTGGACAAAGGAGTGATACCAATGCAATGCTATATCTTCAAAATATATTCCTGCTATTTTAACTCTCAGACTACTAGGAGTTTCATCGAGTTCAAAATAGTGCAGCCTTAATTAACCATGACTTAAGGTCGTCACCCTTAAACATAGGAAAATCCAACCGTGTAGATCTAGGGGATACCTGGTATTGGTTGTCTCCTTCCCGTGATGTCGAAGGCCAGGTTAGTGGTGCTTTACTAGTATTTCAAGTTTCACTTGAGGTTACCGTGAATGGCGAATTGTTTTGAGTTGCTGAATCTGCTAACTTCTTTTGCAGGTCTACAATTGCGGAGCCATATTTATCTAGGATCGTTTGCTGCTGTTTGAAGAGTTCAGCAAACTTATCCTCTTGTTCTTTCAGCAGAGTCTTCATCGTTTCTTCCATCTTATCGGTTTTTTCTGCTTCCCGGGTCTTCACCATCCACCTCTCCTTTGTGTGCTCTGATACCACTAAAGTATGGTGGGAAAATTTTCGTAGGCTAGTTCAAGCAGAATTAATAACAAAGTCTGAATGCAGACTATTCCCAGATTCAGGAAACAATTAGAAGCAATGTTTTTGGGTGTATTTTTCATATCCTTCTAATGCTATTACAAGTAGTATACATAATGACTATATAACGGAAAAATATTATTCCATATCTAATTGATTGACAAGTGGCAAGATACCACATGCTTCCTTACTCTATATAATTGAATGCAGTTACAATAATGTTTAGGCCTATAGATATTATTTATAAGTTTTGGGCCATAGCCCAAACATTAAGGCCTATAATCCTATTGATTGTATAAGCTCAGCCCGTCAACTTGTCTTCTGTATTCCTTAGATCAAATCTTGATGTGATTGAGTAAAACATGCCAATACATCAAGATATTAACCTTTTACATTTTGCTCGCTGACCTAATAAATATCCTTTGATTTTGCAAATCGAGAAGATCAGTTTCTTAAACTTTCCATTTGGAAAAGATGAGCCGTTAAACTTGCCAAAATGCTTGAAACTAGTGTAAATTTGGACAATAACTTGAAGAGGCTATCATGATTGTCCCCTTCGTAATACAGTTAATGCCTGTTGGAATTTTATGGAACTTCTTTGATCCATTCTCGGATTCAATAAATTATTTAGTATGTATCTCGTTGGATCAAAAGGAGAGAAGTTTTATTGATTAATCATAGAACCATCGAGTCCATAATCTAATTATTAAATTTATTTATTAATTTAATCATGATAGGTTATATTTCTAAATCTTTGAATATTTTACGGGTTAGTTTTGTAGAAAAATTGTATGGGACTATGAAGATTTGCCAAAATAAGTTCAAAGGTCAAATGACAATATAAAGAAACTTTATATTTTATGTTTTCTTTTTTTAAGTTGCAAACATCACCTTATATTTTGATTTGATGTGGATATATAAAGAAACTTTATCCTGAAGTTATTTCTAGAGAGTTAATTATTATTTTTTCAAAAAATTTCTTGGTCCAATGTTATAATTTTAAAATAAAACTTATGACAAATATTTTGAGTGGCACAGAGCGGATTGTTTTACCAAGCAATTCTCCGAGAAGAGAAAGATCAAGAATTAAATAACTATTCTCCAAGAAGAGAGTGAGAGTTAAATAACTCTTCAAAGATTTTATTTTATTGGTGAAAAGAGTTATTTGACATATAAATCCATACTAAATAACTTAAGGTAGAGATACTTTTAAAAGTAAAAGGATATGATTTAGATCAATAAAAAGGTACGTGGCGTGATAATATAAAGAGCACTTGTATTATTTGTCAAGAGAAAAAAATAAAACACTAACTTAAATACAATTTGATAAGCACAAATTTTAAGGTTATTTGTCATTTATCATAGTTCAAATGTATTAAAGCATTTATATATATATATATATGCATATATTGAGATATATTCATACCAAGGTAAAAAATTTTAAATTATTTATATATTTTTTTTCTTTTCCATTTTTGAAGTAAATTTTCGTAGATATGAGGTTGGAGTGGGATATTCTTGTATTTGGTAAAAGGAGCGGTTATTAACTTATTGAGTGGCACATCGCACCATATGCATTTTAAATGCAGGCCAAAAAAGGGATAAGAACCGCACTATCTTTATTCTGGCATGATACGAACATCCGTGGAACATCTTAATCGGAGCACCCACAAAAGAAGAGCCTTTATTTATTCGTCATCATCTTCAAATTGAGAAATTACGTATGACATTCTACCTTATTATTATTATTATCATCGTCGTTTACCTCTCCTTTTCGTTGGCCCATTAGTCTTGGGATTTTTTTTTTTGCTATGATTTTTAAGGCATGTATTCTAATTAGTGTTTAATATCAGAATAATTACAGTTAAAAAGATCTATATTTTCTTCCATATGCAAAAAAAGACGATACACTGTTTTAAATGCTGCAGATTGATGATAAATTTTACTTATACTAACTGGAGCATATTTCATTACAAGATATTACCAACTTTTACTATCAACTTTTTTTTTTTTCCTAGTTTTGTTGTGAGTACATTCTCTATTTATACTAATAGAAAAATAAACACACACATATATATATTTGTCGATATTCTACTTATTGTAAGGTTAAATTCTATTTTAACTTTAGAGTAAACCTATAGTGAGCAACTATATGCCACATCATTTGTCCTCAGTTTTAATTATATATAATACACACCCTTATTTATATTTGAAACAAAAGGAGTTCACGTTCCTTAAAAGTATCTTGTTTTTTCATATTGCTAAGTGCTAACCCAACAAATCTGGTCTGGGCACTACCCATCCGTAAGTCTAAGTCTGTCTTTTTCTTGGGTGGGCTGTTGTCCAACTCATTCTGGCGTAACTCGTTCCTAATGGTGTCCTTATCTGTTGTTGGCTCTAGAAAACAGCAATCATCTCTTATCTTTCAAATCAGATTACATCCAGAGCACGAGTATCCATTTTGCGGATGCCACGAACTCTAGGAGTTCCATATCCTAATCCATTTTGCGTTCGGAATGGCGAAGCCTTGTATTTCTAATTTTGTCTTTGAAATGAGGAAAAAAAAGTAATGAAATTTTGGGGGGGAAAAAAAGGTCCACTTGAACGTTGTTTGCGATAATTATAAGGTTAAAAAGATTCTGGATACATTATGCCTGAATATACTTGCGGGTAAGATTTTAGGTTTAAATATTTTGTGTGGTTAAAAATAGTTTTACATTTGAATTAGTAATTTAAATCGGGTTTCTATTACGATCATGAATTAATACCATTTATCACCTTTAGAATAGGTCATTAACTGTCATCTCATCGCCTATGTAGACATGTTTTAATATTAAAAAAAAAATTATGTACCATATATATAATAAAAAAGAAAACAAAAACACAACGATTGAAAGGTTATGAAGCAATTAATTTTTAGTCTAAAAGCAAACAAACTCTCCATCACTCTCCATGGAGACACACATCAAGACCCTAAAACAATAAACCTAAATCTAATCCCTAACATCAATGCTAGCTAAATCTCCCATCAAAACCATAATCATCATCCCCTAATGTGCCCTACCTATTAATAAACCTTCAAAAATTGAAGCTTTAATCACATCACTAGCAATTTAAAATTGAAACAAAGTTAAAAAAAAAAAATAGAAGCTTTAATCATGAATTCATTACAACTAAAAAAAAAAATAGAAGCTTTAATCATGAATTCATTACAACGCAACTTTGCCCAAACTTCCTTTTGCTTCTGTTACGAGCTTTGATAGAAAATCACGGGTTCAATTTTGTGTATGAGGCATGGATTAAGAATTTTCTTGGTAGTGAAATTACGATTTCGACGATACCTAATTGTGGGTTTCAATTTTGAAGTACATATATGGGTAAATGCATTAGGGAACGGGAGTTATGGTCTTGATGGGAGATTTAGATAATGCTAGTGTTAGGGTTGTGTGTATGTCCATGGAAAGTGTTTGTTTTTTTATGTAAGGTCTATTTGTTTTTAGAATTATGGTCTGTTTGCTTTCTGGTCTCAGTTCTTTTGTGTGTGTGTGTCCATGGCAAAGGTTTCAATTTTTTTTTCAAGTGTATAAGGATACTTCATATATTGTTTGATATTGATATATATCCATGTGGATGATCATAGGGTAGTTAAGGGTGCTATTCTAATGACAGTGAACGGTGTTAGTACATGACCGTAACGAAGACTTGATTTGAACCACTAATCCAAACATTTAGACATCTTTTAATCACATGAAATGTTTAGATCTGAGATGAACTTATTCCTAAATGTTGTAATCTTCTAGCATAATTTAACAAAAAGAATTTATATGGTAATGTAATTACAGCATAAAATATGTCCATTATTTTTTTACCTATTTTATGACTGCTCTTAAGCATGCTATTAGCACTTTTTATAAATTAGACTAATTAAAATTATTTTTACAATAGCATGTTTCCTATGTATATTCCAAATTGTTACTATCATTTCTTTTAAAGGAAAAATGTCAAATTTGATAACTAAACTTTGAAATGGTTAATTTAATACCTAATCAAAGTTTTTATAGCTATTTTTATGATCTCACTAATACGATTTGCTCTGCTTCCTGTGAAAGAAGCAATCTATCAATGGTAGACCGTGTTAAGAGCATTAGTAAAAATCCGGTGATATATTATTTATTCTACATCTACAAACAAAGCAAATTTTGTTGAGATAATAAAAATAATCCTGAAAAGTTTGATTGGGTATTAAATTGGTCACTTTAATAATTATATATTGGAATAAATTTTTGTACAACGTTAGGTATCAAATTTGGTATTTACCTTTTTTTCTCCCGGGTATAGGTTGAATAAACAAAATTTCACAATTTCGACTAGTTTTGAAGGACAATGTATCATTCGAATTAGGAACTTTTCCAAACCATATAATTTTGATTTTAATTTATGGACTAAACAATATTTTGTAACTTTTTAGAAAAGTATGTTTGCATAACATATAATACCATGTAAAGAATTTATAAATTAATTTAATAATAATAAGTATTGATATCATATAATGTTTTCTTTCGAAGATTGTGTTGTCGATTGGTGAAGGGAATTAATCTTTGGTGGAAATTGAAAGAAAACCCTAAGTGTAGAAATTAGGGATTTCAGATCTACAATCAATTGAAGAAGGTAAGACTTAATCTTGAGCTATAATTCATAGATATTAAGTTTCTAGGAAACAATGGTGAATAGGTATTCTTGTGAATTAGGGTTTCTTTATATCATTGGTGTTGATTTAGAGATCTTAGTTCTACAGTCAGGAAGTTGTGAGATCCAAGGTTTTAGGTAAATATTGAATCCTTTCAATCTTTGTTATGTTAAGAGATGGAATCTTGTCTGATAGTGTGCATTTTCGATTGAAGATTTTAGGGTTTTTAAGGAATTTGGAGAGATTGGAGTTCTAGGGTTTCGTTGTTTGGTGACCTTAAAAGACAGGTGTGTAGATCTAATATGAAAAATCTTATGTTTTGAGATTGTAGATTGTAGGGTTAAGGTTTAAATATGAATATGAAATTGGATTTTTGAATTGATGTATGTTGTTATTTAGGTTTTGGTGAATTAAGATTTCTATCTGTGGTAAAGCATTGGTGATATTGAAGTTGTGGAAAGCGAATCCAAGTACGACCTTACCATACTTGTTTATTTGTGCTTATAGGACTAGTTGTTAAAATTGACTAATTTATATTCGACTTTACTTGAATCGAGTGTTGTTGTACGTGGCTGCGATTAGTATAAAACTCATGAAAATGAGAAATCATGGTGGATGGTGATACTAACGTTGGCAACCTGATGATCCTTGTGTGTTATTGTCCCGGATGGAGTTGCATTTAGAGATGATTCTGGTAGATTATGAGTCATTATCAGCTTAATTGTGGAATACAATTATATATATATATATACACCATCTATACTATGGTTTTCATCGGGGTCATGAGATACTTTCGGTTTGGGACTAGTGTACAATAGTTCTAAACTTTGTTGGTTGCTTGGTTAAATTGAAGATAATAATTGGTGCTTGTTGCATTAGTTTCTAAGTCATATGTGATATTGCTTATTGCTTGATCATGTGCATGTGTTTTCGGTTTGGCGTACTGGACGATTTTCGCTCAATCCTTATTTTTCCCACAAGTATAGGTGATGATTCTATTATCTATTATTTGACGGGATACGACGTATTCGTAGACTATGAGGAAAGCGATAATGGATTTGATCCTTTTATCGATAGTTGAGATTGGTGATCTTAGATCTAGTGATTACAGAAAAGAAAAACAATATTTTTTTTATTAGTTTATTATTATATTAGAGATTCTGTTATTTCTTTAAAGTTAAATTGTTTAGTTTTATGATTTAGATGAATCGAGGACATTTTATTTCAAGTGTCCTTTATTTGAGAGTTATTGGTGATATTTGAGTTAAATATATTGGTGGATTAGAAAATATAGCCTCTGCGTATCAATCTTTGGTAATGACACGTGGCGGGCTGATAACGCCTTTAGGTTAGAGCGTTACAGAACTAATACATAATAAGAGTCATAACTAAATAAACAAATTTCATATTTCACAAAATTAAACAATCAACAAAATAACAACATCACTAATAGAGAATATATAGTTTGAACCTAAAAACATTTTTAAAAAAGAATAATTTAGCATTAATCAATATTAATCAAATCGTGAAATCTTAATGATACCATAAGAATATATACAATATTTAATCAATTATTGTAAGAAAAATTATAGCTATAAGTAAAATATGTTAGAGTCTGGAGTATGCCTTCAATAGGGAGAAATCCAATGAACTTTGTGAAGGATTACATAAATGGGCTTTAGATACCATCTATAACCGAAAATCTTAAGGCAATTGGTTAATGGGTCTTCCCTCGTAAAAACTCTTTACACAAGTCACATATTTCCTATGTGGGATTCTTACACTTGTACCCTAACAATCCCCCTCAAGTGTGAGTCTCCACAATAGGGTAGGTCATACTCCCTCTCAACAAGAGCTTATCAAACTGATTCTACTAAACCCGCTTTGTGAGTGATCCCACCTACTCACCATGAGTTTCACAAACGAATCATACCACAAAACTCTTTTTTTCACATGGTGGGCTAACCATGGGAGATTCCCAGCCGAACCATCGGCTCTGATACAAATTGTTAGGAAAAGATTTAATCTTTCCCTTTGCAAAAGCATTAAAACAAATAAATGATTATAAATATAAATGCGGAAATTAAAAATCAATACCAGGATTTATGTGGAAAGCCCAAATTAGGGACAAACCAAGGGACCGCCTCACACAATTCTTCCACTATTTCAATAATGGGTATATAATAAAGTTTTACAAATAGAAACAAGAATTTCCTTCTTCTAGAGTTTCTCTCTCTAGGAATTCCCTCACTTTCTCACTCTAGGAACTCTCTCACTTTCTCACTCTAGATCTCTCCTGTCTAGTATTGAGCAGAGGCCACTTGTTCTCTCTATTACACTATGTTGGTTACTATTGGGCCTTCTTAACCCTAAAAGCTAGCTTATGAGGTAAGGCTTTCCTTCACACTTATAAAATATTGCACAGCCCCTTCTACGACCAATGTGGATATCCCCAGCATCTCTCTCTATCAAACATCGGACTATGGGATTAACCGTTCATGTTCGACTTAACCCGAGATGTTGCAAACCTTGGTTCTGATACCACTGTTGAGTGCTATTGGGCTTTCTTAACCCCAAAAGCTAACTCATGAGGTGAGGCTTTCCATCACACTTATAAAGTAGCACCCAACCCCTTCCACAGCCCATGTGGAATATCCCTAACACACTCTGTATTCACAGCACACAACACACTATGCCTCACCCTTGTAAAAGACATACAAGGAGACTTTAAAATGAAAAACAAGGAAGGCTTGCATTAACTGGAATTCAAGGCCGCATTAAGACTCGCATTAACCGGCGCTAACTCCTTTTGAGTAGCATTTATCTCTTCTATGTCTTCTCATTTTCCCATATCTCCTCATTTCCTCATATATTTGAGATCCGCTTGTTGTAGACTCATATGTGCTGGATTTAAAACCTAACAAAATATTATTATATTTTTTTAAAACAAATTCATTGGTTTTATGAATTAGTTTGGTTTATCCCTCCAAATCAATGATAAATGTACAAATTGGTTTGGATTGAGAATTTTCTAGACAAATTTGTTTTGAAAACCATAAGTTTGGTTTTGTTTGGTTCAATTTACGAATAGATTTAGTTTTATTCGTTTTTTTTCCACCCCTAATATTATACACAGTAATAGGGAAAAAAAAACCTAAAGACATTAAAAACATAGGATGAAAGAATTTGAAGTGCCTTTAGTTTCAGATTTGGCCAATTTAAAGCTAAAGTTTCCCTTATTCCAAAGTAAGGTTACTGATTTGTAAAAAATCTGAATTTTAAATTGAACTTTGTTTTAAAAATAGAAGTACTAAATTGCTTTCATCCCCTCAAAAATACTCCTGATTGACAAAATATGATAAAAAATCAACATCACCCATCAACAATTCATCTGAAAATCTTGAAAGGGGCCAGAAGGAATATATTTTAGAAATTTGGAGTAATTAAAAAGAAAATGAAAAATTCAGAAACCTGCAAATTATTTATTAAAAATCCACCAAAATTAATCCAAGTGTCCGAAAATTCTCAAAAAAAAAATTACCAAGAGGTATGCCATCATGTCAGGATGTCAGTATATATACATATACATATATTTTAAAGATTTTTACCACCTATCAATAATTAAGAAATATTTTCCAAGATTGGTCAGTATTCCACTATAAAATATAAATACCGCATACCATTTTCTCAATTTTCCTTTTTTTTTTTTCTTTTGGACTTTTAGATTTGTGTTGGTTAAGCTGTTACAATTTACACACGCCCTCGCTGCATATATATTAACAAATCTGTCACTTTATGGGATAATATGGGAGAAGTTTCATGCATATTAACAAAGTGGCTTCACACTGTAAGGCAGCAGAACATTCAGGCTTCCCAACCGTATACCAAGGCTAAGGATGCTTGGTTCTAAGATCATAATGTACACAAAAGAGTAGGACACAGAAGGACTTAATTGAGACTGTGACCTTTCGAAGGTTCGTTACACGGACCACTCTCACTTGTTTCACTTTCATTGTCAGTAAGAGCGAGTCTATCTACCCGGATTCCTATTAATTAATTTATAGATTGAAGTTATGGTCCTATTCCTATCTGTGTTTTCTTTATCTTACCAAGAAGACAAAAATCACGCGCATCTTAGATTTAACATTCTTTTGAATTCTTTTTTTTTTTTTTTTTGTCGAAGTTTAGGTAAAGAGGGCACATTTCACATTGCTTTTGTCGGACATGTAATTTTCACTTTTACACAATTCATTCTTCTTGTCTCGGCACCACCTTCTTGTTTTTTTTCAGAGAAAAGATTGCTATCAGAAAAGGGCATGAGTCCTCTCTGAGGGGGCAATGAAAAAAAAGAACTGAAAATCGTTTTATTCACTAAAAGCTAATTTTGTTTTGCCCATCCTCTTTAAAGGATTAGGACTGATATTGAGATACAATTTTGAGATTATGTTGAAGGATAACTGCTTAATATTGCCTGTAATGAATTTTGGATGGTCCCATTTTTTTTTTTTCTTTACCACATAAATGTTTTGATATATGAAGGAAAAATATTCAATGAATAATACACACCACATGTATATACAAATGATGGGTAATTACTAATTACATTTTAACATATGAATGAAATAGTGAGCGGTTTCTAAAATAACAACCACCATATAACTAAGTATTAGAATATAATTGATAATTACATACTACATATATATTATACGTAGCGTGTAATACTAGTAAAACTTTTTTCATATGTTGATGTATTCTTTTCTTGCTATTTTTCTTCATCTTATTATCACGCAAATATTAATTAGAGCATAATAATTAAGATAAAATTTACTATCCCAACCTTATTGTCCCTTTTCTATCTCCAACCCCCTTAATAAACATTCTATACATGTTATGAAGTATTTTCTTTATTTTAGAAATTTTTTATTTTTTAATTTATTTAATACGTGTCAAATATTTATTCCCAATGACATAAATGAAGCAATATATTGAGCACAACAAATGTTTTTTTACAATAATTGCCATGCAGATGGGAAAAAAAGTAATAATAAAATAATTACTCCATTAAAGTGAAAGACTACTGGCTGGAGGTGGAAGGCTAGCTAATACCCAATAGTATTAAAATATGAATTAAATAGACGATATATGTGCTTGTAACAAGTAGATTTGGAAATACAAAAACGAGGATTGAATTAAGATCAATTTAAATTATTAAAAAGGCCAAAACATGGAAGGATCCGGTGGGAATCTTCTCGGGAAAATATAACTACTTGTGCCAAATGCAATGCAACGACCTTTTATCCACATGGCTTACAGTAGCCAATTTTTTTTATCAAAACAAACCCCGAGAACACGACCATCTTATCGGTTTATTTGGCAATATAAATTTTTATATTTGCATTGGGGGCCTGCTGTCCGTATTTGCAAACACCAATATTTTGGCCGATTTTTGGTTTACGCCACGACCCTTTCGTTAAATTTCTCGGTGCCCCAATATGTAGAATGTACCAGTCTAGTGCTACTAACCTAGAATATCATTTTTTTCATTCAATTTACGAAACAACACGGACTATGATTATTCACTCCATTTGCAATATGCATCCGTGAAAACCTATTAATTTTGTCCTTTCAAGAGACCCTTTTTTGTATCTTTGTTTTTTCCTTTTGCCACATTCAAAGGACTTTGCTTTGGTCGTATTGTTCATGAATCAAACTGCGCGAAAGTGGTCTAATGAGGCGGTCGAGGAAAGAATATATGCGACCCACCCCTCCGGAAAATTTGAATTGTTGAACAAAATTTGCAAAATTTTTAATCAGCATCGGTCTCTTATAGCTTAATAGCTTTTCCCCACTTTGATTCCGTTTTATTACTATTTGGGTACAGAATGATAAAACCTTTGTTATATCAGCTCTTTGCACTCAAATTTGAAAATGAAAAAGAGAAAAAAAAAAAAAAAAAAAAAAAAAGGGTTCAAGGCCAAGCGTATTAGTAATAAAGCTTATGGCCCTGTGGCGCCTTTTCTTTTCTTTTTTTAAGGAAGACTTAGTTTGCACCAGAAATGGATCAATTCCTTGATGAATTATATTACTATAACTGGATATAGTGTTAATTAATGATTGATCTGATTTCATCCCCTAATATCCAATGATATGTTAATCAATCCAATATGACCTATTAATTAAGGAATCAAGATACTCATTAGCAACCCGTGTTAAATATAAGCAAAAGAAAGAGATTTATAAAGTTTACATAAAAGTTTTGAACTTTTGTGAAAAGGTCCAGAGTATCTTTTACATAAAGGGAACATAAAATCGAAATACAATGTGACAGTATTAGATGATCTAAATTAGTTTAAAATTATCCGGACTACTTATACCTATAGTGCAAGATGATATGGGCCAATTTGAAGTGATTCAGACTACTCTTACCTATGGTACAAAATGATTCGAAGTTATTGAAAATTGCATAATTTTTTTAATGTTAAAACTTGAAAACTTTTTATCAAAATTTTCAACTATTTCATATGTTCGACTGCATCCGTTCGTGATTATGGTTTCAAGTCAGTTAGAAATTGATCTAAATCAAATTTAATGAAAATAATTCAAATCTTAAAGGTTATGACTCTTGCGAAGAATCATATTCATTCAACTTTATTCAAAGATATAAAATGTTTTGCTTTTCTAATTTTATTAAAGATTTTTGTTATCAATTTCATTGTCTTTTTTGCATTCTCTTCTTCTTTAAACAAAAACAAAATACAAACATTTCGTATAAATCCAAAAGTGTGGTTTGATACTTGAATCTTTGCTATTTAAGTGTCAATATTTAGTTGTATCATGGGGGAACTCTACATTGAACTCTCATACCAAACTTAGTATGAGGGGTATAAAATCTCTAAGGCAAATTGATTTGTGCCTTTAAGTTCATTATTAATTATTTAGTTTCATCAAACCAAGCTTTCAATATTCTTCAAATTGTTTTATTTCACTAGTCACATTTACCTAACAATCTTAGATAATTTAAAGTTAGAGTTAGTGAAAAGAATACGGTCTTAAAATTGTAAATCAAGACTCTATAAAGATTGGATTGCTATGATGAAACAAACTTCAAGTTAATGATGATGAGACTGAGACACAACAATGATACAAGAATTTAAGAAACTAATGGTGACAGCCTTCCTTGTAAGTTATTACAATTTAAGAAATGCATGGAAGTTTTATGATTAAAAGCTCAATGATTGCATAAATTCAATACACAAACATGTAGCCTAACAAATTTTTATTCATAATATGTTTGCAATGAATGTTTATTTATTGAATGTGAATTTCTATGGAATTTTGTATTAGAGTTGAAAAATATGCTTGATAATTATCCGGTATGACTTATTACCATGTGTCAAGAATAAAATAATTTCTTAATCCTTTAATAGGAGATAATTTTGAAAAAGTGCAAACATTTCTACAAAATCTAATTTTTTTTTAATTTATTCATAAAATAAATACAAAACAAAATAGGATGCTTTCATTTTTGTGTATTTCTTACTTAAACCATATATGATCAATGTGAAGAAGTGCAAGTATTCTCATAAGTGATTTGCACGCTCGCACACACACACACATCAATTGTATACCTTTATAGGGGGAATGCTTTCTTGTGATTAGTTCAAGCTATAACTTGTGATATCTTTAAATTGTATTAATTGAATGCATATTTGAACATGTTATTGTATTATCATCTTACCAAATATTAAATGTAGGCAAATTGTCTATAACATTTCATTAGGCTTGGTAAACTAAAAATGAAAGATATTACCAGTATATATACTGATATTTGAATGTAATGCTATTGGAAGATAAGAAGGTGAAAATATTATTCGTAAGATGCTGGTATGATTTATATTATAATTTATACTATGTAGTTCTTTTTGGAAATTTATATATGTGATGGTATTGAATCATATGTTGTGTATGAATTATAAAGTAAGTTAAAAAAATATGCATTTTTTGTAGTTACTTATCTGACATTAATCTGATTATATGGTTTGCACAATTTGATATATATTAGATAAAGTGTATTGAGATGGTTATGTTTCATTATTGACATGTTATGCTCTCAGTATAATCCCATATAGAAAAAAAAAAAAATTGAAGTTTCTCCATATGAAATTCTATAATGTGATAAAATGGATTTGAGGAAATTTTCAAAGTGTGGTGGTGTACTTAAGTTTTAAAAATTAAATTAGTCTAGGTATGTGTACATCTATACCCTTAAACAAATAAAATCCTATGGTGGTGAAGTAAAATATTTAATTTAAAAAAAAGATTTAGTGTCTAGAAATAAATCTTACTTGGTATTGAAACTCCCACTACGGACACAAAGTTTTAATATGTTAAATATCAATTTAAATTATTTTTGTCATTACAAAACGAGATGAACATACAATAGGTGAAAAGTTGTACTTATCAAGTTATTATAAGTCTTGATTCAAACATTAATATGGAAATTTGACTTGGTTTATGGTGTTAAATATTTCATAGAGAAAATCTACTAAGGAACTAATTTCAATTTATCGAAAATTATAGAATGGTCATGTGTCATTGTGAATGACTAAATATTCATATGAAGAATTTAAATATGTTTGGTAAACTAAGGTGCATCTTACATAAATTCAAGTTGATGAATTTAAACCAAGAATATACTAATATAGTATTAAAAGTGTACAGGTATAGTGGAGGTAAAGAGATAGATCAATAAGTTTGATCACCGTGAACTACACTTAAGTAGATATTGAAAGTGTTATGTTAAGTTTGTTGAATTAAAATGACTAAGAAAATTTTCTCAAGGAAAAAGAGTTGTGACCACATCCTTTGTTAACCATTTCAATCTTTGTGGTAGTGAAATGACAATATCTTAAGTTTACGATATTATAATGGAAAGTTTAGACATCTAAGGTTGAGGTATGAATATATATATATATATATATATATATATATGAGAGGATTAGTAAAGGTTGAAGTTATAACCATTAATTATGTTAAGACCAAGTAATAACTTAGCATACCTTTTGGTAAAGGAATTATCTAAAGATTATGTTTTGAAATATTTTTGTTAAGATGTATCTTAAACTCTACTAGTTTATAGTTATGAGAACCCCACCTTATTATAACGCATCATTAGTTTTAAGGTTTAGGGGGTAAATATCACTTAAAAGATAGATTGTATTTAAATCAATTAGTTTGATGGATTTCACCTATTTGAACATAACAAGGGGTTGCTCCTAACAAAAGTTTGATAAGTTTACTTTTGTAAATATTCATACAACCATGATGAGCGCATGTCCATAAATGCATTACAATGAAATCAACTAACTGGATGTGAACGTGGTTATGTGTGTAAGTCCTTAGATTGTGAAATAAAGAGTAGAAGTTCAAAGCCATTAGCTACTTATCACCATGTTGTAACTTTGAGTATTTATACTAAGGAATTATTCAAATATAACGATGCTATTTTCTATGCATGATCATGGAGGCATTTGTATGTGCACATAACCAACAATCTAGTGAAGGATTGTAGATATATGTTGTCAATCATGAGATTTAAGCAATACACTTTGTATTTGAAAAGCTCTATAAATAACTATAGTGGTATCCATGTTAAACACAAACAAAAGACAAAGATTTATGGAGTTTATATGAAAGCTCTTATTTTTTACATAAAGAAACACAAAATTGAAATAGAATTTGACAGTATCAAATGACCCATACCAATTTGAGATGAACACGAACAACCTTAAAAAGTTTTAAAATTATTTGGACTCTAACATTTTTTAAAAGGCAACAATTAACCCTTAGAGCAACAACAAGATCTATATATTATTAAATAATAGCTTATTTGTTTCTTAAAATAAATATATATATGAGAAAATTAATTGAAAAAGATGTCATATCATATTTATTTGTTGAAATGGCAATATAATCTATTTTTTCAACAAAAGCCAAAGCATGGATTCCTTAACAAAAATATAGTCTAAACCAAAATCATCGAATCCTATTTTTTTTCATCTTTTTAAATGAAATGTATTTTTCATTTCCTTTACATTTTTTAAAAAAAAACATATGAATATTTTTACGCTTACAGATTTTCAATTGAGAGTCCTCACACTATGTCTAGTGTAGAGAAAAGAAATAAAAGTGAAATACTTATTTGACAACGCTAGAAAATAATGAAAAAAATTGAAATGAAAGAGACTATACGTTTTTTCTCTTATTTGAAAGAAAGGATATAAATAAATTAATAAATAAGATAACAAGTCATTGCAAATATTACAGTAAAAATCAAAACTAACCTCATGTTAGTGTAAATATACAATTAATATCATAGAACAATTTCTATTCCTATGATAGGCACTGCTTAATAAGAAGAAATTGGACTTTAAGGTTCAAGGTTGAACACTTATCTCTTAATAAAACTAAATAGATTACAAATGCATGCTCCGTTGTCTTCATCTGCCTTTATAAAGTTGGAATTTGGTGGATTCAAGTACTAACATTGTTTCATAAAAAAATGTTAAAATATAAAAAGAAATTTGAAATATACATTTCATTTGGAAAGATAAATATATATATATATATATATATGGTTTGGGGATTTGGGTTCACAATTGAGTTTTTATTAAGAGAGACATGTTTTGCCTTTTGTTAAAAAGAAAAAAAAAAAAAAAGATTATAATGCCATGTGAACAAATAAATATGGCATGACATATTTTAAAAATATTTTCTCGTACATATTTATTTTAAGAGATAAATAAGTTGTCATTTAACAATATATGTGGACCCCATAGTTGCTCTAGGAGGGTAACTGCTGACTTTTTGAAAAGGTGGATGTGAGCTCCGAAAAATTTCCGATTTCTGATTTCTTAAATTGTTTTGATAATTTTAATTATTATTTTGATTATTATTTTATTTTATTTATCAAATTAAGTATAAACTTCTTCATAAATTAATTTTTCTTTATTCAATTATGAATCTGCTCTAAACAGTATTAATTAAAGATTTTTTTATAAATTCTTTGTCCGAATGTTGTCTGAGTATTTGATCTTATACGATAAAAATATTATTCGATTTGCTATTAAAATTTTAGACCGTGCTATTTTGTTTAAATTGGATATTTCTTATTTTTGATTAAATTTTTCCGAGACGATTAGTCAACAAGAAATTTAAGAAGATCCATGTTGCAATTATTTTATTAAATATATAATTATATAAGATAAATTTCGATGGATATGTCTGACAGTGTTTTTGTTGACTTTAAGCTCTCTTTGACTTTGGATATATATATATATATATATAGTATAAGCTGCGTTCCTCTTCTTCTTTCCTTTCCGTTTTGAAACTTCTGTTTTCTTTCTTTCTCATTCAATTTCTTTTCTTTTCTTTTTCTTTGTTTTTCTTCTTCTTCTTCTTCTTCTTCTTCTTCCGTGGGAGCAACAATCCAAGTAAGGTGAGTCCTTCTTCTCCTTCCTCTGTTTCTTTTTCATCTTTCTCCTCTGTTTTTTTTTTTCTTCTTCTTCTTCTTATTCTTCTTCGTCACCCCAGCACCACCCCAGCCACCACACCACAGCCCGCACCCCAGCACCACCCCAGCCACCACACCACAGCCCGCACCCCAGCACCACCACACACCCATCGCTGATCACGGGCAGAGCAGGGTGCTCTGCCCCCACCGAGCCTCCACGCGCACCTCACGCGCTGGAAGGCCCCATGGGCGCTCGGAGCAGCGCTCAACGAGCGCCCAGCCTAGCGCTCCAGCAGCACTAGCCAGCGCTTAGCGAGCGCTCAAGGAGCGCTGAAGGAGCGCTCATGGAGTGCTCGAGCAGCGCTCCAGCGACAGCGAGCGCTCCAGCGCTCAGCGAGCGCTCGTGGAGAGCACAGTGAGCGCTCATGGAGCGCACAGCGAGCACTCCAGCGCTCGAGCTTGCGCTCCTGGTGAGCGCTCCATGCAGCGCCAGCAGCCACGCTGCTTCTCCCTCCCGAAGCAGCCCTGCTGCTTCTCATGGAGCTATATATATATATATATATATGTATGCGTATATGTTATATTATGTAATGTAATTAGTATATATGTATATATGTATATGTTATAATATTATATAGTTAGTATATGTATATATTATATTCTTATATAATTTGTATGTATATATGTATATGTATAAGCTCTTATATGCTATATATTTATATATTTACTTATATATCCTATAAGATATGTCATATTTCTTGCTATATATTATATCTATGCTTTGTTTTTATATAAGAATTAAATTATTAATATAAGATAAGTATGTTAATTTATTTAGATGTTTATATATAGACGTAAATATGATATATATTGTTATTATTATTGTTATTACTCATATTTATTAAATTATTTCCTTTAACCTTTCAATACGTATTTATATATATATATATATATCTATATGTTTAGTTACTTATATTACTTGGTTAAAATTTCTTTATCTTTAATAATAATATTTTATTATTTATTTCTATTAGTTGTTATTATTATTTTGCTTATATTTCAAATAACTCTAAAATATTTAGTAAACGACCTTTGTACGTAAAATTTTAGTTAATCGATTTATATTAGCTATATAAGGTTTTAGTAATAGATTCCAGAATATAGGAAGTCTGTAGTAGAGATATATATATATATATTTATATATTAGATGTTTTTAGTCAATTCTTATAGTATATTTCCATCTTTACTTATATTCAGGTGATTCGGACTCTGAGCTTGATCTGCCTGTTGACTATTACGACTGACAAGAAATATGGACAGGTGAGTATATTCCTATGATCTCTATACTTGATTGTGGTTGTAGAATAGAATTAATCATGTAATCAAATATTAAGGGGTTGGGAAATAAACTGTGACTGTGGTTACTTGAATTGGTTGATAAAATATTGTAAGTATATCTAACCCATTGGATGCTATAGAATAGAAATGAAAGTGTATGAAACTTGTTTGCACACCAAGTAAATAAATATAAAACAATCTGACATAATAATTGAATACGTTCATGCATAGCATTCATGCACGTAGAAGGCCATCACCACTACCCTTGATCCGGATGGGCCGCATGTCCCGTGAGGATGGTGAACATGGAGGACCGAAGTGGTATATACCTAGTGTGTACCATGGGCCTTGTTCTAGGGGAATGGGAACTAAGTCGTCCGGGGAGACAGCCCTTCTCCTAGAATCGCGCCGGGTCATTGTTTCGGATTTATTACTTCACTGGGATGTTGTTATATGTATATTATTTTGATATATAAAAAGTTTTCTTGAGAAATTTGATTCCCGAAGTATATTAATCTGGGTGCTGATGAGTGGATGTACCCCAAACCCCGGATTCGTAGGGCGCAAATCCGAATATGTATATGGTTACCGGTTGGCTATATATATTTGTTCACTTGATTGTTTGCATTGCATATGTTTGAATTAATAACTTGCTTGAATGGTATAGTGTGAGGAATATAACTCGCTGAGCCTGTGGTCGCTCACTCCCTTACAGTTTATTGTCACAGGACTATCTTTGGTACCAGTCAGGACGAGGCTACCCTCAGGTTAGCTCCCCTTTGGATTCAGGGTTTTGAGGGAAGGATACGAGGGTTGAAGAGAGTTCCTTCTTCTTTTTCCTGGGAGGGGTTTTTAAATAAATCTTTGAAACAGGATTGTAATATTTATAGGATCAGTAACCCAACTGCTTTGTTGTATACACTCTTAAACTACTTTTCTTTTAATGTTATATTTCTGCAGTAGTTATTAAGTTAGTTTTGAGACTATTAGTTGTATTTTATATGGCTAATCTGGTACTATCAAACCCTGTGGTTATCTATTCAGGATACGCTTCTGCACAATATTTATGGCTTTAAGAGATTTATGATTTAAATCTTAAGCCGGATATTGTGTATGGCGGAACTGTCCCGTCTAAGATACCCTCGGGGCGTGACAGTTTTGGATTGGTATCAGAGCGGTGTTTAAGCATTGGCGCTTAATCAGACCTTAGAAGTAAGAAAACAAACCTTACTGAGAGATGAGTGGGGTATAACCGAGTGGGTAATATATAGTAATTATAGAATTATATTTTATAGATATATTTATGGAAAATAAAGAACTAAGTTAGTTTTCTTTTCTTTTTCTTATTTTTTTGTAGAAATCTTATCTTCAAGTTCGGGATGAGTGGATCACTTTCCGTCTTCAACCTGAAGAGAGTCTGATTTCCTATCGTCATAGACTTCGTGTTCTTTGCGAGGATCTTGCTCTATACGGGAGGCCTAAGGATATAGATACAGTTATTACTTGGTGGCGAGCAGGATTGTGGGGTGAATGGCATGATAGGATGCTTAAGCTGCAGTTTCATACATCCGCTGGACGTCTGACTGATATTGAGACTATGTATGTTCTTGAGGAGGTGGCACTTTTATTTGGACATGAGGGAGTGCCATTTGAGGATGTGATATTCTTAGTTGGCCCTGGGACACCACCCGGCAGACCTGATTTTAGGACTTGGGTACAGATGAGTCCAGAGTTAGCATATGCTAGAGATTTCTGTAGAGATCACCAGGCTATGATGGCTGCCCATCATGCGGGAGTTTTTTCAGCATATGCACAGCGATGGATACCGACTACGCATCCACCACCAGGGGACCTGATAGGAGGATATTCTTTAGCAGCAGCAGATGATTTTCCCACCTTATCAGCACTGGCAGGACAGATCGTACCGACGTGGGACTTTCCGTTACCACCGATACCTCCGCCTTTTGGGACCCCCCGCCTCAGTCTATTATGGACCCTGTGTATCAGCCGATATGGGAGCCTGTCTCTCAGGTTGGTGTTCAGATAGAGGATGAGACACCTGAGGCTGTTCAGCAGGCTTGGCAGTTTGCCGAGAGTGTCATGTCTCCTTTGGAGTCGTTGCCTATGACATTTCAGGAGCTTTCCATTGAGTTATTTCCTGCTGGAGATGATAGTTTCCCTTTTGTTCAGGAGCCTTTTCTGCCACCACAGGATGTTGGGGACTTGGTTTTTACAGGGGATGCAGCTGTTGCTGATGTTCAGCCTCCCATGTCTACGGATATAGCTGACCCTTCTTTACTTGATACTTCGGGTTTCTTTGCTCCAGACTCTGAGGACGGTTCATCTAGCATCGCTTCTTCAGACAGTCCACCTCGGACTTTACCTCCAGTAGATGGAGTGTGATGATGAGCACAGCCCTTATAGTTAGCAGTAGATGGAAGGAATAGTCGGAAATGATTTCACTTTTGGTGTATATATAGAAATCATCCATGATTATTCCTCATAGTTAAGGCTAGGTTGCTATTAGGGTTTTGATGTATTTTGGGGGAATTCTTTTTGGGAATCTTATGTATCCAGGGTTGACGGTGTATTGACTTAGATAATATCTCCCTGTGGTTTTCCTTTGATGTCTTTTGAGAATAGGAAAACATGTATTAAGATTCCATGTAAATAGTTGTGTGATCTTTTGTATATAAGAACCACTTGTAAGAGTTGTCCTAAAGGAGGCAACTACCTTATCAGTGTATCTAACTTGACTAAAAGTTAATAGAAGTATAACTTTTGCTATTTTCTTTGTACGATTGTGTATATAATGTTAATACTTTATTGAAATTTTGTTTTAATAATATATAGTTTATATTTATTAATTATACGAGAAATTTTCTTCTTCATGTTGATGTACAGACCATCTGGAAGAGGTCGTGGACGACCCCCACGTCGTACTTATGTTTTTCATAGAGATCCTGAACCTCAAGCAGCTCCGCCCGAACAAGATGCACCACCGCCGCCTCCAAGGCAAGATAGATCTGATGAAGTTTTGGCTGCCATTGCTCGTTTGGCAGATATAGTTGGAGCTTTAGCACAAGGAGGTCCGCAAGCTCCGGCCCCAGCAGTACCAGTACCACCACCCCCGGTGATCCCAGTAGCTCCAGCAGCACCAGCACCACCACCTCCGGTGATTCCAGTAGCCCCAGCGGCACCAGTACCACCTCCAGAAATTCCAGTTGATCCAGTTCCACTGCCTCCACTACCACCAAGACCATATAGGAGCATGTTACCTGAGTTTATTAAATGCAACAGGTATTTTGATGGATCCTACGGCCAGCCAGATGAGGCCGAAGACTGGTTAGCCCAAGTGGAGAGATCTTTTGCTGCTTTTGAGGTACCAGAAAATTTGAAGACTGAATATGGTACCTATATGCTCAAATTCCGTGCTCGTACTTGGTGGGAATCGAGGAAAAGGGATTTGGTAAATCCAATAGCCTGGGAAATTTTTCGACAAGAATTCTTAAAAGAATATTTTCCAACAAGTTTGAAAGTGCAATACAGTGCTAATTTCTTGCATATTTCTCAGCAAGGACGCCCCATCGATCAATATGAAACTGAATTCAGCAAGTTATTACAACATGCCCCTGAGTCTTACCGAAATAGTGAGGAGTTAAAAATGCAAGTTTTTCTCAGTGGGTTGGATGAAGATATGAGGTGTAGATTAGAAGAATTTGGAGTTAACACCTATCAGGCTTTGGTGGAGAAAGCTCGGGTGTTAGAGAATGCTAGAAAAAGAAAAAGTAAGCAAGAAGAAAAAAAGGTGAATGTGTTCGGAAGAAGACCATTTGAAGGGCCAAGATTCAAAAATAGATTTAAGAAACCCATATTTCAAAGGCCCTACTCTGGTAAGAAGAGCAGAAATAGTCAGGATGTCAAATGCTGGAAATGCAATGGAGACCATAAACCAAGGTCTTGCCCCCAATTGAGGAATAAATGTTATTTCTGTGGAGATGCTACGCATTTGATTAATGATTGTCCAAAGAAACCAGTTACTACTTGTTTCATTTGTAAACAAACTGGGCACTTCTCTAACACTTGCCCAAAAAGACAGATGAATGCAATCAAACCAGTAATTGGTACAGGAAGTAATTCTGCTGAAAGGAAGAATGGAGGACAGAGTAATCGTTCTGGAGGACGACTATTCAATCTTGAAACTACTTGGGATTGTGGTTATGATGAGGATCAAATCCCAGAATTGACTGGAATGGATCATGAAGATGTTTATTCTTCCGGACTTATTGCAGGTATATATCTAAGTTAAACTCTTTTCTTTTACTAAAGTAGGAATTTCAATATTCTTAGAGGTAAAGCCCTAGTAGTAAATTAGACTTGTTAAGTTGATTTAGGTTGATAATAGAAAACACTAATAGTTTCCGTTTTGAATAACTTTACATAATTCGTTAATTCAGGAAATATTTCCATAGCAAATCATATCGTCTATGCCTTGTTTGATTCTGGTGCTACACACTCTTTCATCACTCCCAAGGCAGCAAAACGAACCGGGATGCCCACAACAGTGATTCCAGGAAGTTTTAGTGTGAAGATCCAACTGGTAGTATTGTGAATTCTAAGGAAGTAATTAAGGATTGTCCCTTAAATTACAGATCATGATACTACTACGATTTGATAGTATTGGAAATAAATAATATGAAGATTTTGGGCATGAATTGGATGACCAAAACAAAAGTTACAATTGATTGCCAGAGGAAAGAAGTAAATTTCCAAGCTGCAAATGGATCGAGTTGTTTTTGTTGGAGGATTGGTGATTCCACAACAAAAGGAATTAAGTTCATTTGAACTAATGTTAAGTAATGGCATCGTCAATGGGATTCAAACTTTCTGTATGCTTCTGAGGGAGAAAAGAAAGAAGATAATATTGCGGAAATTTTGGTAGTAAAAGAATTTCTTGATGTTTTTCCGGAAAAGTTATCGAGTTTACCACCAAAACGGGAAATTGATTTTGGAATTGATTTGGTACCTGGTACCGAACCAATCTCAAAGGCACCATATAGAATGGCTCCACTTGAACTACGGGAATTAAAGAAACAATTGCAAGAATTATTGGAGCAAGGTTTTATCAGACCTAGTGTTTCTCCTTGGGGAGCCCCTGTTTTATTCGTAAGGAAAAAGGATAATTCGCTGAGGTTGTGTATTGATTATAGAGAGTTGAATAAAGTAACAATAAAGAACAAATATCCTTTGCCGCGTATTGATGATTTGTTTGATCAATTACAAGGGGCTACCGTTTTCTCCCGAATTGACTTGAGATCGGGTTATCATCAACTCAGAATTAAGCCTGAAGATGTGCCAAAAACAGCTTTTCGAACCAGATATGGGCACTATGAGTTTTTGGTTATGCCATTTGGCTTGACCAATGCCCCTGCTGCGTTTATGGATTTAATGAATCGGATATACAGATCATTATTGGATAAATGTGTCATTGTTTTCATCGATGACATTTTAGTCTATTCAACGACTGCTGAACAACACGTTGAGCATCTAAGACTGGCATTACAAATTTTGAGAGAACACAAATTGTATGCCAAATTTTCCAAATGTGATTTCTGGTTAAATGAAATTTCTTTTCTAGGGCACGTAATTTCAGGAAAAGGTGTATCTGTGGATCCTGCAAAGATCGAAGCAATTGTTAGTTGGAAACAACCAGAAAATGTTACAGAGATAAGAAGCTTCTTGGGGTTAGCAGGTTATTACAGAAAATTTGTGAAGGATTTTTCAAAAATTGCTCGACCCCTTACCAATTGACTCAAAAGTATGAGAAGTTTGAATGGAATGATAAGAGAGAGGAAAGTTTCCAGGAGTTAAAGAAAAGATTGGTCTCAGCACCGATATTAACCTTGCCAAATAGTGAAATACCATTCACTGTTCACAGCGATGCATCAAAAAATGGGCTTGGTTGTGTGTTGATGCAAAATGGTAAGGTAATTGCTTATGCTTCAAGGCAATTGAGACCCTCTGAGAAAAATTATCCTACCCACGATTTAGAGCTAGCAGCAGTTGTCTTTGCTCTCAAGCTATGGCGACATTATTTATATGGGCAAAGATGTGAGATTTATTCAGATCATCAGAGTCTTAAATATTTATTCACTCAAAAGGAATTAAATATGAGACAAAGAAGATGGTTGGAGTTAATCAAGGATTATGATCTTAGAATAAATTATTGTCCTGGAAAAGTAAATGCTGTAGCTGACGCTTTAAGTAGGAAAAATCATGCAGAAGTTGCCGCATTACTTACGTCTCAAAAAGAGATGATTCGAGAATTTGAACGCTTGAATATTGAATTTACTTGGCATGAATCAGAGGTTGAGTTGGCTAATATAATAATTGAGCCCACATTGATTGAAAGGATAAAAGAAGCTCAGCAGCATGACTCCACCTTGCTTTTGGTGAAACAAGAAACACAACAAGGAAGGTATACAGATTTCAAAATTGGATGATGGATTGATACGCCTGAATAACAGATTATGTGTGCCTAATGATCAAGAACTTCGGAAGGAGATTATGAGTGAAGCTCATACATCTGGGTATACAGTACATCCCGGAGGTACTAAAATGTACCAAGATCTGAAAAATCATTTTTGGTGGAATGGGATGAAACGTGATGTGGCAAATTTTGTACAAAAATGTGAAGTGTGCCAACAAGTAAAAGCTGAGCATCAACGGCCAGGAGGGCTGCTAAAACCCTTACCTATTCCGGAATGGAAGTGGGATCAAATTACCATGGATTTTGTGAGCGGATTACCAAAAACATATCCAAAAATGATGCCATATGGGTGATAGTGGATCGGTTGACAAAATCATCACATTTCTTGCCAATTAATATGACATACTCCTTGGATAAGTTAGCAAAACTATATATCCGAGAAGTGGTGAGATTGCATGGAATTCCAGCAGGTATTGTATCAGACAGAGATCCTAGATTTGTATCCAAGTTTTGGATAAGTTTACAAAAAGGTTTGGGTACTAAATTACGATTTAGTACCGCTTATCACCCTCAAACAGATGGACAATCTGAAAGGACTATCCAAACATTGGAAGATATGCTCAGGGCATGTGTTATGGAATTCAAAGGAAATTGGGATGAACACTTGCCTTTAGTGGAATTTGCGTACAACAACAGTTATCATTCCACTATTCAAATGCCCCCTTATGAAGCACTATATGGGAGGAAATGTCGATCACCATTATTCTGGGATGATGTGGAGAAACTCGTACTAGGACCTGATTTGATACAAGATGCTGCAGAGAAAGTGAGAATCATTCAACAAAGAATGAAGGAAGCTCAAGATAGGCAGAAAAGTTGGGCAGATTTAAAACGACGAATCTTGGAGTTCGACATTGGGGATCATGTGTACTTGAAAATAAGTCCTATTAAGAGTATACATCGGATTCGAACAAAAGGAAAATTGAGCCCCCGATATATTGGACCTTTTGAGATCCTGGAGAGGGTAGGAAACTTGGCTTATCGACTAGCCTTGCCACCAAACTTATCCGGTATACACAACGTGTTCCATGTATCTGTATTAAGAAGACACATTCCCGATCCGGATAAAGTTGTTGAATTGGAGCCAGTACAGTTGAAAGCGAATTTAACATACGAAGAACACCCAATTCGATTTTAGATCACAAGGTTCAAAAATTGAGGAACAAAGAAATCAGATATGTGAAAGTTTTGTGGAAAAATCATAATCAGAAGAAGCTACTTGGGAATCTGAGGAAGAAGTGAAACAAAAATATCCTCACTTACTTCAAAACTCAGGTAAATCTTTACGTTTTGAGGACAAAACTTCTCTTAAGGAGGGTAGGATGTGAGCTCCGAAAAATTTCCGATTTCTGATTTCTTAAATTGTTTTGATAATTTTAATTATTATTTTGATTATTTTATTTTATTTTATTTATCAAATTAGTATAAACTTCTTCATAAATTAATTTTTCTTTATTCAATTATGAATCTCTAAACAGTATTAATTAAAGATTTTATTTATAAATTCTTTGTCCGAATGTTGTCTGAGTATTTGATCTTATACGATAAAAATTATTCGATTTGCTATTAAAATTTTAGACCGTGCTATTTTGTTTAAATTGGATATTTCTTATTTTTGATTAAATTTTTCCGAGACGATTAGTCAACAAGAAATTTAAGAAGATCCATGTTGCAATTATTTTATTAAATATATAATTATATAAGATAAATTTCGGTGGATATGTCTGACAGTTTTTGTTGACTTTAAGCTCTCTTTGACTTTGGATATATATATATATATATATATAGTATAAGCTGCGTTCCTCTTCTTCTTTCCTTTCCGTTTTGAAACTTCTGTTTTCTTTCTTTCTCAGTTCAATTTCTTTCTTTTCTTTTTCTTTGTTTTCTTCTTCTTCTTCTTCTTCTTCCGTGGGAGCAACAATCCAAGTAAGGTGAGTCCTTCTTCTCCTTCCTCTGTTTCTTTTTCATCTTTCTCCTCTGTTTTTTTTTTTCTTCTCTTCTTCTTATTCTTCTTCGTCACCCCAGCACCACCCCAGCCACCACACCACAGCCCGCACCCCAGCACCACCCCAGCCACCACACCACAGCCCGCACCCCAGCACCACCACACACCCATCGCTGATCACGGGCAGAGCAGGGTGCTCTGCCCCCACCGAGCCTCCACGCGCACCTCACGCGCGCTGGAAGGCCCCATGGGCGCTCGGAGCAGCGCTCAACGAGCGCCCAGCCTAGCGCTCCAGCAGCGCTAGCCAGCGCTAGCGAGCGCTCAAGGAGCGCTGAAGGAGCGCTCATGGAGTGCTCGAGCAGCGCTCCAGCGCACAGCGAGCGCTCGTGGAGAGCACAGTGAGCGCTCATGGAGCGCACAGTGAGCGCTCATGGAGCGCACAGCGAGCGCTCCAGCGCTCGAGCTTGCGCTCCTGGTGAGCGCTCCATGCAGCGCCAGCAGCCACGCTGCTTCTCCCTCCCGAAGCAGCCCTGCTGCTTCTCATGGAGCATATATATATATATATATATGTATGCGTATATGTTATATATATGTAATGTAATTAGTATATATGTATATATGTATATGTTATATATATATATATAGTTAGTATATGTATATATTATATTCTTATATAATTTGTATATGTATATATGTATATGTATAAGCTCTTATATGCTATATATTTATATATTCATACTTATATATCCTATAAGATATGTCATATTTCTTGCTATATATATATCTATGCTTTGTTTTTATATAAGAATTAAATTATTAATATAAGATAAGTATGTTAATTTATTTAGATGTTTATATATAGACGTAAATATGATATATATTGTTATTATTATTGTTATTACTCATATTTATTAAATTATTTCCTTTAACCTTTCAATACGTATTTATATATATATATCTATATGTTTAGTTACTTATATTACTTGGTTAAAATTTCTTTATCTTTAATAATAATATTTTTATTATTTATTTCTATTAGTTGTTATTATTATTTTGCTTATATTTCAAATAACTCTAAAATATTTAGTAAACGACCTTTGTACGTAAAATTTAGTTAATCGATTTATATTAGCTATATAAGGTTTTAGTAATAGATTCCAGAATATAGGAAGTCTGTAGTAGAGATATATATATATATATATATATATATTAGATGTTTTTAGTCAATTCTTATAGTATATTTCCATCTTTACTTATATTCAGGTGATTCGGACTCTGAGCTTGATCTGCCTGTTGACTATTACGACTGACAAGAAATATGGACAGGTGAGTATATTCCTATGATCTCTATACTTGATTGTGGTTGTAGAATAGAATTAATCATGTAATCAAATATTAAGGGGTTGGGAAATAAACTGTGACTGTGGTTACTTGAATTGGTTGATAAAATATTGTAAGTATATTCTAACCCATTGGATGCTATAGAATAGAAATGAAAGTGTATGAAACTTGTTTGCACACCAAGTAAATAAATATAAAACAATCTGACATAATAATTGAATACGTTCATGCATAGCATTCATGCACGTAGAAGGCCATCACCACTACACCTTGATCCGGATGGGCCGCACTGTCCCGTGAGGATGGTGAACATGGAGGACCGAAGTGGTATATACCTAGTATGTACCATGGGCCTTGTTCTAGGGGAATGGGAACTAAGTCGTCCTGGGGAGACAGCCCTTCTCCTAAAATCGCGCCGGGTCATTGTTTCGGATTTATTACTTCACTGGGATGTTGTTATATGTATATTATTTTGATATATAAAAAGTTTTCTTGAGAAATTTGATTCCCGAAGTATATTAATCTGGGTGCTGATGAGTGGATGTACCCCAACCCCGGATTCGGAGGGCGCAAATCCGAATATGTATATGGTTACCGGTTGGCTATATATATTTGTTCACTTGATTGTTTGCATTGCATATGTTTGAATTAATAACTTGCTTGAATGGTATAGTGTGAGGAATATAACTCGCTGAGCCTGTGGTCGCTCACTCCCTTACAGTTTATTGTCACAGGACTATCTTTGGTACCAGTCAGGACGAGGCTACCCTCAGGTTAGCTCCCCTTTGGATTCAGGGTTTTGAGGGAAGGATACGAGGGTTGAAGAGAGTTCCTTCTTCTTTTTCCTGGGAGGGGTTTTTAAATAAATCTTTGAAACAGGATTGTAATATTTATAGGATCAGTAACCCAACTGCTTTGTTGTATACACTCTTAAACTACTTTTCTTTTAATGTTATATTTCTGCAGTAGTTATTAAGTTAGTTTTGAGACTATTAGTTGTATTTTATATGGCTAATCTGGTACTATCAAACCCTGTGGTTATCTATTCAGGATACGCTTCTGCACAATATTTATGGCTTTAAGAGATTTATGATTTAAATCCTAAGCCGGATATTGTGTATGGCGGAACTGTCCCGTCTAAGATACCCTCGGAGCGTGACAGTGGAGGTACTTGTAATTTCAAAATTTTTGTTTATATAACTTTTTTTTTTTAAATTAAAACATGAAAAGTTGCAACTTTTAATCAAATTTTGAAATGTTTCATGTGTTTGGGCACATCCATACATGATTATGGTTTTCATTAGTTACTGATTAATCTAAATTAAATCTAATGGATATGATTCAAATCTTAAAGGTTATGACTCTTGGTAAGAGTCATATTCCTTCAACTTTATTAAAAAATATATAATACATTGCTTCTCTAATATTACTAGAGATTTTCTAGTCACAAATTTCATTGTCTTTCTAGTGGAATTCCACCTTGAAACTCTTATAGAAAATTTATTATTATTTTTTTAGGATATGTATTGGGGTGGTGAAAACTCTTTAAGAAAGACATATCGATTCATGCTTCTAAGTCCATTATTGATTATTAGGTTCATCAAACCAAAATTTCCATCTTCTTTAAATTATTTTATTTCACTAATCACATTTACCTAATATAACTAAAATCTATACATTCCCATGAATATGAGTATTTCATGTGATCCTGCTAGAAATATATTCTCTAACCCAAAATGAATTTACAATTTAAATGGGAGGAGCACTCAGATCACTAACACTATCAGTTTGTGGAATTTATAAAAAGAGAAATAATTATGAAGTTTTTTTAAATTAAATAAATCGAAATAGTGGACTAGAAGTCTCAAAACTTTTGATATTCTATTTGTCAAGCTCTAAACTTGCCATTTCAGATATTAAATTGTCTTAGAATTAGTAAATAGTGCGATTGAGTACAATAATAACATGACAAACTTTAGTATTTTTATACGAGGGCCTCTAAATTACAATAATAAGGAAAACAATAGAAAACTCATTGAAACATTCAAACTTGAATCAATAAAACGATGAATGGCCAAAAAAAAAAAAAAAGAATCAATAAAACAATGAATTAATATCAAAAGGAAAAATATAATGAAATTTTATGGTTAAAGGACAATAGTAGTTAGTCATCATGAAGATTCTTTTTATTTTGAAGGATTATTTTTTAAACAATGAGTGTTAAAAACTCGTTAAACTATGTAATCTATCAAACCTTAAATAATTAGATCAGATTAAAGACAGAAGCGAATGTCATAGGACAAGTTGAAGTTCTAAATCGTCAAAAACTTACATTTATGCCCACTCAGATGTATACTAAAATTAATACTTTTACATAACATATAGTTTAATACTAGGGTGTTATGTAATTCTCAATATATATTTGGGAAGTTTTACATTTCATACAAAAATATTTCTCCGAAGGATTACTAAGGATTAAAATATAATCAAAATACATTCAAAATTGAAAGTATAGGCCAACAACCATGTTCACATTCATGGTATAAGTTGATAGGGTTGTATAGGTATATTGTGTTCTTTTATTTTGTGTGATTATCTCAGATCGTTGTAATTACATTAATTACTATCTATTAGTAAAGGTCATAATGATTGTGGGTGTGATGCTATGATATTTGATGATAAAAGTTTAAAAGTTGCAAATTTTATAAAGAATTATCATAAGTTTTAGGTTTTAGGATGGTTTTAGAGGGTTTTAAATAGGAGTTTATTCATAATTTTAATCACATACTAATATGGTAGAGTATAAGATATGGTTCGGATCCAATTCACTCCATACTTATTCATCCTAAATGTTGCCCTTTATCTTTTTTTTTTTTTTTTCCTTTGATTAATTTTTTGACCTCTTATTAGCAAGTAGTAGACAATAGTAATAGTTAGTAACGTGCTAAAAGTTATTATTATATTATTATTAAGGAAAGAATGTTGATTGTGACAGAAGTACCATCCCATCAAGTATTGGTCACTCGCACCACCATCTCTCCACCATAGCGATGAAGGAAAGACACCACAACTAATGTTCAACCTACAACTTTATTTTCCATTTTTCCTTTTATATATATATATATATATATATATATATTCAGTTCTTCTATATTAAATTTGTATACATCAAACATTTATGTTTATCCCATTTTGGTAACATAGCAAAGAATCTATCATAATTGATGAAATTTCATTTACATGCCATGATAATGCTCAATTGTAACTAATATATGTTGTATATAATAAAATAAAAAGGGACTTGAATTCAAAAACCAAAAATTCAAGCATAATATTTTGAATTATGCATTTTTCTTAAAATAAACAAGATTAGGTGTAAGACAACATACTTGATTTTATATATAGTTTATGGGAGTTTTAAAGTGAAAAGCTCCAAATATAAGTCGTCATAATATTTCATGGCATAATTATATCATCTTTCTTGATAGTTTTAAGTAATTCTATTACCCGTTGATTCTTTCATGAATAGTACTATTATTGCCACTTCAAACCCATTAGTTGTAGTTAACATGTTGATTATAAGAAGTGATAATTCTTATGATTGCCCTTATATCTCTATTACAACACTAGTAGTATTTAGAACATTTCTCCTCGATCAAATCACTAATTCAACACACTATTAATAGGAAACTTGACAATGTATAGTTAACTTTAAGGTTTTCATCATATCTATGAAGTCCATCTCTAACCTATTTCTCTTCACAAATTTAAGTTAGACAAGTTTATACTTATCATGATTCAATGAGTTTTCACATTATTGAAAAGTGAATGTCTGTTTCCACCATTCTATTTCTTTTTCTATCAACTCTTTTTTCATTGAACACTATGCTACGTCTTGTGACGAGGGCGTAGCAACTCTACAATATGCTCATACTGAAGCATGTGTGTGCAAAGTTTTAAACTTGCAAACAAACACTGCATTATGGAAATCTCTAAAATATTTCATTATAATTATAAAAAGGATCATCAAGTTATATTAGTAGAAGTTTTAACTAAAATCCTTCAAATATAAAAAGGTCCTTAAACGTATTATCAAAGATCCAATCCTAAACTAATAATAAAAATTTAACAAATCTTTTTGTACATCTAGGCTAAAGAATTCACATATTCACCATTCTTGAAATTACTATCATTGTACCCTCCACTAGTGTACAGATCATATGCCATGTTATTATACATAGAGCTGTATAACACTTGCCTTGGCAATGATTTTACAAAATGAAGTTAAATAAGGTCTTGTTAATATACTAGGCCACTTATTATGGCTTAAAAAGAAAATTTTCACTTTTTAAGTATTGATTACATATTATAAAAACATAATTGATACCTAACTTGCTAATCATTTTTCGTTTGTAACAGAAATATATCTTTAAAAAATTTTGTAACACAAAAATACATGAACTTTTAATATCATTCACCTAAAATACCCACAGCTAGATTCTAACTGTTTTTTCCGGTCGAAAGTTGACATAGCAAGTGGGAATGATTAAAATAATATTTTTTTGCAACGTTGGAATTCTTATTTATTTTTTATTTTTTTATTCCCTCTCTCCTCTCTCTTCCTCTTCCTTACTCTTTCTTCTTCTTCTCTTTCTTCTTCCTTGCTTCTTCAATTAAAAAAACTCTTAGATAAAAAAAAAAAAACACTTGAATCGAAAAAAAAGCTTGAATAGCCAAAAAAAAAAAAGTCTTTTCTTTCAAATCAAACTCTAGACATAGGAGCTCCATTTGAGTTTTAGAAATTAGGGGGAAAAAAACATTCGTAGTCCTTTTTTTTTTTCTAGGTTTGTGTTGTTTGCAATGATTCAAGCTTTTTCTTATCTTTTTTTTTTTTTTTTTCCATGAAGCAAAAGAAGAAGAAGAAGAAGAAGAAGAAGAAGAAGAAGAATCCAAGCTTTTTTTTTTTTTTGTTCAACATTTTTTTTATTTGAAGAAGAAGAAAACGAGAGAGAGAGAGAGAGAGAGAAGAGAGAATGAAGCGAAGAAGAGAGGAGTAAAGAAGAAGAAGAGAGAGAATAGAGAGAAAGGAGAGAGGAGAGAGAAAAAAGAGATGAACCTAAGCTTTTTTTTATTTAAGATTTTTTTTTAATTGAAGAAGAAGAGAGAGAAAGGAAGAGGTAGAGAGGAGAGAGAAATAAAAAAATTCCAACATGGTAGGAAAAATATTATTTTAACCATTCTCCCTTGACACATCAGCTTTTGATAAGAAAAAAGGTCAAAATCCAACTATAGTTATTTTAGGTGAAAGATTTAGAGGTTTAAATATTTTTGTGTTACAAAATTTTTTTTAAGTATATTTCTATTATAAAAAAATAATTCAGGTACTGTGAATGAAACTTACAAAATCCAAACCTATTCATGATTTTATATAATAAACAAGCATCATACACATATTAAACTCTTACCCTTGTACCATTTAAGGTTAAGATTTCTAATATTAAACCTAATTTTATAATCTTATCTTTTTATTTTGTCATCTTCTCTAGTATTAGGAAAATTCTATGATTCCGTCATTAATTTTGAGAGCACCGGTCCCATAAGTATCCAACTAGTCACAACATACCCAACCATAACCGAATCACTAAATTAGTTAATCTTTTAATTATTGTATTTATTTTAATAATTAGATTATTGATTTGATGGTTCCATCCATGAGACCATAGAAGCTCACCTGGTATTAATTCACTTCTCCCTCTCTCTTTTTACTCTATCATCAATCAATCTTTTTTGTCTTTCCCTTTGATTATTTTCCCATCCACTTTGAATCCCACCCTATAAAAGTACACTTTTAATTTTTTTTTCCTTTTATATTCTAAATGTCAACGTTCTAAATTAAAAGGGAAAAAAAAAAAGGTACAGTACATTACGGGGACTTGTAGACATATTCATTATGCATACCTGAAGCCTTACTAGTGAAATTAATTGGAATTTTAGTATAGTGAAATTAAATGTATTAATTGCTTTTCCTTTAAATTAACTATGTGATATTGTGAATTAAGCCACAAAATAATTATGCCATTTTTTATGGTTTAAGTTAGTTAAAAGCATCTCAATTAAAAAAAAATGTTTTAGTCTGGAATTATGAATTTTTTTGTGTACGTATTAGTTTACTTTTACTGTAAATTCCATTATGAACATTAAAGAAACTGAAAAATACTTGAAATATGTTTTTTTTTTTATTCTCAAAATAGAGAATCGATAGCTACAACATATATATTTTAGAATTTTCTTAATCAATAATGGATTGAATCTGGATACAAAAGAGACTTATTGACCAAGTCCATATGGATTTAGGTTTTCAAATATGATTAATAAATGAGAATACTATAATTGATGTTTTTATGCATGATTCATTTAAATTCGAACATAGAATACAACTAGTTAACACTGATTATTAGTTGTTATGGTGCTAGATATTTAACAACATAATCATAATAAATAAGATAAATGCCACATTCTGTCAATGGCTAACTTAGTTTGGGTTATTAAATATAAAAATATATATAATTACATATCAAATCAATAATTTTGAATTTTAAATAATTAATTGTAAAAAATATCCCTTTTTTTGGGTAAGGCAAGCACATTTATTATAAACCACAACAGAGTCTAAAAATATATAAGGAAGCAACCCAGCCAATATCTAACTAAGCACCGGCAATACACAGTTCATCAACGGTACTAGGCATTTCATTACATCCAGATTTGCTGTAAAAACTTTGTTCAAATCTCCCTCTGCCAGCTAGTTAGCCACTGAATTTGTTTCCACCGGGGGTAAAACAACCCAAAACACTTCCAACAGGCCTTTCTATTCTTGCGAAAAGGATACCAAAATAGAATCTGAAGAGGTATTAGTATTACGTCTAGTATCTATTTGATCTTTTCATGAAAATTATTAATTTTTTTTTATCTATATCTATTTCTTAATAAATAATTTATTAAAAAAAATTTTAAAAAGTATCTATGTATATCCAAAAAAGCTGAACAAACATATCCTTTTAAGTCTTTTTTTATCACCGATAACAAGAGTTCCCGGACGCTACTCAATTCATCTTCTAGTGGGGGATGCTTGGTCAATCTGCTTTGAGAATCCGCATTGTACCTTACCATTAGGGTCTTTGCATACACCACCAATGGCTGCACTGGCACCATCATTTCTTACAATACCATCACAATTAAACTTTAGCCAAGGTAGATTCGGAGGCTCCCATCGATAATCTTGCCCGGAATTATGTCTCCTATTGCACTTCGTAAACCAATACTGCTATGTTTTATTTGATCATAGCCTAATAAATCCAAACTCAATACTATTGAAGTGGACTAACAACATGTCCTTTCAAACACTTTAGACCTTGTTGACACATGGGTCACAGTCAGTCAGTCCCTCACTCATCTAGAATTCAATCTCCTTTCATTAGTACATGCAAGGACCTAAACATATTAAATATAAAATTTATAATTTTACTAACAACTTTATTCATGAATTTATTAATAAATCTATTCACGAGCTTGGTCACAAGCCCAACAACATTTAGATTAACAATTTTTATTTTAAACCCGAAGTTGGTTCACTTACTAATCGAGCTTGAATAGCTTGTGAGTAATCTATTTCGTTTACAACCCTATCCATCCACTCTATTTATCTTTCCAAAACTTGATGTTTTTTCCCATTCTTAGCATAAAACAAGATAGTCAAATCAAAGAAATTTGTGGTAGACATTATCACAATTCTACAATCGAACTAAACTAGAATCATTGGTTCCAGGTCTTCAAATCGAGGCCATCTCCTATAGTTTCGATCCGGTTCTGCGGTTTCTAGTTTTGGTTTTGGAACCTGAAGCCGCTGTTTTTTTTCCAAGTTAAAATAAAAAAAATGAATAAATAAATTTTAAACTCAAAATAATAATTGAATCTAAAAGTCAAAAAATTGTTTAACCAAAATTTTAATAAAATTTGTTTAAAATGAGAACTTATTTATACACAAACGCATTCAATAGCAATTGTAATTAAGTAATATGATATTATAAAATACTCTAAAGGGTAAAAATAAAATTACAATTAAAAATAGCATCATATTATCAAAGAAAGAGATTTTGTTTTTTTAAAGAAGTTTATATAAATTAAATTATATAGGCTTTTAAGTTATATTTATTTGTTTTGTTAATAATAACACATCAAATAGCATGAATAGATAGTAGATAATCAATTTTATTATCCATATAAAATAGTTTTAAACATTAATAATTATATATTTAATATAATTTTTTAATTTTTTTCCTCTAATTTTCCTTTTTTTTTTGTTCAATTAAACTAGATAGAATTGCTAGTTTTATACGGTTCTAGGACGAAAAACACTTTAAGAATCAGAAAACTAATAATTCTTTAGCTTGTTTTGAAATCATCCAACCAATCTGGTTTCAGTTCTAGAATTGTTAGTGATGTTCATAATTCAAAACCGAACCATACTTATATCTAATTTATGAAATTATATAATTTTTGTTTAATCCTCCCTTCCTCCTTTCATTATCAAAATATAAGTATTACATTTATATCATACGTAATATTTACCCTCATATACATCCGGGTTCCTTCGTCAACAAAATGCTCGAATGAGACATAATGACACCCATTGTCACGATTGACTGTCGGTTGAAAACGAAAGTTGCCAACGTGGAGCCGTGAAAAGAGCCAAGAGGCGAGAGTTGAGAGTGAGTGGGCACGTCAAAATTCCCATATAAAAGTAGTCCTCCAACGCAAATAGCCATAAAGCACTAGGCAGCATTCATGATTTTAGAAGCTTTGGGGGTTATAACTGCAAAAGGGCCCATTATTATATTCCCTCAGTCAGCAACCACTGAGCAAAAGTGAATCAGTGAGTTTGCAGAAACGAGCAAGCGTATTTAATTTTCACAACCTCCAACTCAACTTCCCCATATTCTTTACTTTCTTCAACAGGTTTCCTCACTTCCAAAACCCCAAAAAATTACAACTTTTTTAAAAAAAAAAGTAAAGGGGGAAAAAAAAAAAAATTCCCACTTAGCTGTACATTGTATACGGGATTCCTTTCTCAACCCTAGAACAACCTCCTTTAACCCATTTGTTTTAACTTCATCTTCTTCTCACTCAGATTCATCCACACATCAACAGGTCCAACCTTAAACCATGTCTGCATTACCATTTTCCATCATTTTCAGACACCTATTTGCCTTGTTGTTCTTTATCATCCTGTTTCAGACTGTCTCTGCTGACAGAAGCCCGTCTTTTTCCTTCACTGAATTTGACGCTCAAGATCCAAACTTTAAGTCCAATGTTGACCTTTTCGGTGATGCTAAGTTTGGTAATGGTGGCTCTTGGGTTCAATTGTCTGGTTCGGAGGTTCCAGTGCTGGACAGATGGTTTACAACAAACCCATTAAGTTTGTTCAAGGTAATCCTCAAATTTTAGTCTCTTTGTCCACGAATTTCTCATTTTCGTTGTCGGCCGGTACTGGAGGTGGTTTGGCTTTTGTTCTGTTTCCATCTTGGGTTGGAAGTGATGTGTTTGGGAACGGTTCTTTTGGGTTGTCTTTAGGAAAAGATAAGGTTTTGAATGGTGTTGTTGCTGTTGAATTCGACACAAGTAAGAATGGTAGTGATTCCGATGATTTGGATACTACTCATCTGGGATTGATGTGGGTAGTCTTGTCTCCGTGAAAGTGAGCAATATGTCTAGTCTTAAGCTGGTATTGAATAGTGGGGACAAATTGCAAGCATGGGTAGATTATGAAGCTAGCTCAAGGAGACTGGAAGTTAGGCTGAGCAAATTTGGTAACCCGAGACCGTCCGATCCGGTGCTCTGGTACGCATTAGATGTATGGGAACTGTGGAAGGATGAGGATGTGCTACTAGGATTGAGCTCTTCGAATGGAACTCCAATCAGACTTGCCTTATCTATTCGTGGGGCCTCAAGTTTCGGAGAGTTCCTCAGTCAATGCACTCGGAGCCAGTGAATCCGGAGGCTGTTTCCAAGGAAACCAAAATGTTGAGAGTTAAGGAGAAGAATGACTGTATATTGAAGATTCTTGCTGCCATGATATTCGGCACTGGGAGTGGTGCTTTGGGGGCATTCATTGTGCTCTACTTGTGGAGTATCTTTGGTAACCGGCGGCCTGTAGCGGTGGCTCCTGAGGAGTTTGCTGCTAAACCTCTGGATTGCGAGTACAAGAAGGTCGATGTGGTTGTAGATAAGGCCATCAAAGATGATCAGTAGATGTTTGTTAGTGTGAGTCGGCCAGGCCTTCTCTTTTTTGGGATGTAAATTCATGTCTTTTGGTGCTGCAATTCATGTTTTTTCTTTTTTTTTTCTTTTTACCGTGTTTGTAAACTTATGATTAATTGTCCAAATTGAGCCCATATCACGTATTATTAAGCTCTAGGTGTATCCTTGTCAAGTTTACTTTTAAGTTTTCTATAAATTTTCTCTGCCTCAAATTGATGGGTAACAGACAGATGTTCTGTTGATTTCTATCCTTTATGAACCTACTAGAATAGAATATATTGAAGTTTATTTAAGCTCCTGCTGTAGAACGCAAGTTTTCTCTTTTTCAATCCTACGGCTACAAATTAGGATTTAGGAATCTACAAAATGTCTGGACAATCCCATCTTTGCTTACAAATCAAGCAAGAATATATGTGTGTGTGTGTGTATATATATAATTGTTGGCTTAGTGTCTAGTTGTTTGTATTCCAGTTCCAGATGGTGATGACAGTAAAAGCATACTACTGTGCTGGCCATTGTGTAAAACCATAATGCTCAGTATGAATCACGCCCAGCACGTCCATGCAAAACATCTAAATGCCTCGATCCATACAAGTTCATTTTTAGCTCTATTTGATGTTGGAAGAATTCTTCCAAATAATAAACTTGTTCTTGTGTTGTGTACAATTGAGTTGAGGCAGTTATAGTGCTATGGTTGAAGTTAAGTCGAAATTCAAGTTCGAACACAACTCGTAACTTTAAAGAATGATTAATTCTAATCAATTCAAAGTTGTTTCGTATCGAAAGAAGCTGAGCTTTACTTGATTGAACTCGTTAGACTTAATTTATTATCTTTTTTTGTTCTAATCAATGTAACATCTACCTTTAAATTTGATTAGTATCTTTAAATTCGAGTTGAACTTAAATAACTTGTAAATGTCAAGCTATTTTCAGATAAATTAAATATAATTAGATTCATTTTTTATCCTACTTTCAGTCCACATTTTAGTCTTTTAGCCGACTTTAACGTGCCTCCTAGCTTCTGTATTAGCAGACCGGCAATGTTTGTCTATTTATGAGAGGTTTTGTTCAAGAAGAGAGCTATGGAGCAAGAGCAACCACTATTTTTTTTCCTTTATTTTATTTCTTTTTGGAATTGTAATCACTGATGACCACTCAATTTAGTTTTGATGTGCTTGTTTGTGAAAAATATCTACTATTATATATATATGTATATTTATTATAATAAAAACTTTTATAGTTTGGAAATATTTGTCTTGGGGTCTTAATAAGTATGCGGCATAGTTGTTTTATGGTAAATGTGATAAGAAACGACGGTGGAGGATAAATGTAAACGATCGTGTCAGCAATTATAAAAAATGCCAATAAGAATTTAAAAAAAATGAGTTTTATTATTTAACAACTGTCACCATGATCAATTATCAGCACAGGTGATTTTAATTACCAATGATTGCATTCTCTTGCGTAAACTCTTAGATAATTTATCATGAAGTTTGTAAAATGTATTTACAAAAAAAAAAAAAAGAAAAGACTAAAATTATTTAGATAATACCTGGTTTTTAAATTTTTTCTTCCAAAAAGAAAAAAAAAAGTTCTAAAAATGTTTTCCACCAGTAATTACCGTATCAAAACTCCTCGTAATTAAAAGTTTTAAAGGTCACTTCGATGATATTTAATATTTTATAATAAATATAGGAAAAAAAATGCGAAAATAATTTTCTGGGAGCAAACGCAATCTCAGGTCTTAATTAATCTCTATTTTCCTTGCTACTAAAACCGAGACCGAGTCAACAACAGACTGAAAATTTAATGCGGGCACGTATTCTCGTGCGCGATAAAATATGCCATTGAATTGAAATCGTTATAAATAAGCATTTAATGCAATGCGAAGTTTTCATGCATAGGAATAATACATGGCTTTAATGTGCTCAGATAAAAAATAGGAGTTGCTCAGATAGAAGACATTGCTCAACTCAATACATTTGCTGTTGAGATTTAATATGTTGGTTCCGGTCGAATAATTATTTAGTTGGTCCGATGTCTTTAATAATTCAATCTGTTCACCTACTTTTTGCTTTCTGAAAACATTAAATTATACATTACTTAGTACCATGCAGTAGAGAGAATAATAAAGGTCCTTATTAAAAGAAGTGGATTGTAAATGAGGGACTGGGACTTGGAAGTGGTTCTTTGACGGAAAACTTTTGTCCTAAAAAAAAAAAAAACTTTCCTAATATTTCATACTTTTGTTATGATTGATTTGACACTTAAAAGGTCATATATTATTTGAATAATTTGAAGTGGCAAAGTTACTATTTTTTTGTTAAACAAAAAATTATTATTTTTACTTGATAACCATGGAAAGCGAAGGCTTCAAACCCTCTTCTCATTGTAGAAACACAAAAAGGAAGAAAAAACGAAAAGGCAAGGATTTAGGGCTTAGCTTATAATGAAAAGTGTAGAGAGTTAAATTTGGATTATGAGTTTTAAAGTCCAGTAATGACTTGGATTTGACTCTTTTGGCTGAGTGATATGACTTAAAGGGTCAACTCTATGATATTGGGATAACTATGAGAGATTTAGCATGGTGGATGTAATATAAAGATAAATAAATTATAAAGAATGGCAAGTTTGTCATTTGATATAAAATAAGAGGATTTTATGGTCAATCCTAAAGTATATAAAAGGATTATTAAGAAGAGTCAAAGAGTCAAAGGATATTAAATAAAAAGATTTTATAGTCAAAGTTGAAATATAATTTTATTATGTTCACATGGCAAAAACTTGATTAATAATGGAATTTGACAGCCTAAATTAGATATGAACCTAGGGTTTTTCCTAAACAACATATCTCTATAAATATATCCTTAACCTACGAGTTTGTCACACCATTCCTCAGTCAAAACCCTAAGAGATTTGGAGTACGTTTAAGACGGTTGAAAACCGCCGATTTATATATTCTTTCTTTGTTAACAAAAAAATCAAATTTTAATAAAATTTTGGTCACATGACAGACACATGACAGAAGATCAAAAGTCACAAATCCCTATATATTCTTTCTCTGTCTTTTCTCCAACAAAATCCTAAACCCAGATTCTTATCCTTTGAGAGTTTATAGTCGCCGGCGTAAAGCTCTTGGACCTTTATGAAATTTGTGGAAGCCAGCAAGAAGGCTACCGGCGTAAGTGCCATCCTTTCCTATCCTAAGTTTTTCCTATATAAGAAATCCTAGGGTTCGTGTTTTTCATTTGTAACCTCCTTCCTTTGACCAGAAAGAGAGAACTGAAAGTTTATGGGTGTTTTTGAAGAACAATATCAAGGGAGATCATATTTGGATCAAGAGTAAGTAATCTTGCCTTTATCTATTAAGATTCTTCGTATATCATTTCGTTTCCTTAAGATTTATGTTTGGATTTTGAAGAAGTTCTTTGGAGAAAACCTAGTTTCATCAAGATCTGATCTTTTGGGAATCAATCGAAGGATTAGATTGAAACAAGTAAGTATTATCATTCTGGTGTAACGGATTTGATATGCAAATATATATATTAGATGAATCATGCCTGTTCTTATAGATTTTTCTATCTAGGGTTTTGGAGAAGTTATGATTTTTGGGGTTCTGATATGATTTTTGGTTGGAGAAATCTGAGTTTAGATTCTGAAGAAATCTATAGTAAGTTTTATTCCGTTAATCCATAAGTTTAATGAAGAATGATTCTTGTTGGTGATTTTCTGTTTTCTGGATTCATGCAATTAGGGTTTCGTAGAGTTTGGGATTTCTGGGGAATTGATCAAAGAGATTCTACAGTTATGATATCTTGAGAGGAGATTTGGAGATTTCTTGTTGTTTTTAAGAATTTGAGGATATTGAGAGATTTGTTCTTGGAATTGGAAAAGGTACGACCTTTCCTTGTTTGTTGTATTTGCTTGCAGGTTTAGTTTTCTGATTGTTGCCTGTAGGAACAGATATATAAATGAACTTAATTCTATTTGGCTTAAATTGTTTTTATGGATGTCTTTGGCTTTGACCAGTAAAGACCTGGCAGACAGTGATACTGGTGAGGCACCCTGATGACCTTGTGTGTCGTTGTCCCTAGCGGAGTTGCACTTGGAGATGATTCCGGTAGATATATAGGTTTATTGGCAGTATGGCCACGGGTGTTTGGGAGTACCCATTCACCAATATATGTATATAATTATTTATTTTCGATATATGATTATTTTTCAGGAGTCTGAGTAACTCCAAGTTTGGGATCAGATATCTATGATTCTGAACTGTGTTATTTTGCAGGCTTAATGAAGATAATAATCCTGTTGTTTGCATTATGTAGTTGCACGTATCTATACATGTTGTTTGTGCATTTGCATATTGTTTGTGGACTGGCGTACTAGGCGTTTTCGCTCATTCCTTCTTTTTCAGGTACAGGTGATGCAGATATTGTTTATGACTTGTCTGGTTATAACTTGTATTTTGATCATGGGGATGGCGATAGTGGACCTGACTATGCTGCAGAGGAATAGGATATTATACAGGACATATAAAAAAAAAAAAGATTTTTTGAGTTATTGAAGATTTTTGAAACAATATTTTGATTAGTTATCTTTTTGAGGATTTGAAGTATTGGTTTTTATGTAATAGTTTATTAAACAGGATTATATGTTTTTAGTTGGAAGATAGATCTTTTCTGGATTATTGTTGGCTTTGGTTCTGCCAACTCGGATTTAGTTTATATTACAGGAGATGTTTGAAAGTTATAAATTACAGGTTTCACAGGTTTTGTTCCTTTTAGAGTGCCCTTAAATGTGGGTTCATGGAGATTTTTATATGTTTATATTTTGTGGTATTGAGATTTAGAGCCTTTGCGTGTCTCTTTTAAGAGAGGGATACGTGGCGGGTTGTAATGCCTTAGTTTAAGGAGTTACAGTAGACTTAAAGTAAAGATCGTTGGACAGAACTGACTTGTCTACTCTTCACCTTTTCTAAGAAGCTCATGCACTTAAAAAGGCTTTATATGTGCGAAGAGCCCATAGAAAAATCCATCATTAGGAGGGTTTATCTCATTCTTAATGGTAAATACAATCCGACGGACATCATTGAGAGCTAATCTCTACAAATACCCAGAACTCCTCATTTGGCATATCCAAAAAATTGATAGAAACGTTGTCGTGCTGCTGGAATATTCTCACAAAACATCAAATAGAGATCGAAGCAAATAATATAGAGCTTTTCTTCTAGAATACTAGGGTTGATGCTTGATAACTCCTTCACTTGTCATTAATGTATTTGAGCTCTTGAGACTACTTGCTCATTCTCCCAACCTTTTCACTCTTAATCATTTCTTATGTATACTTCCATGTCACTCCTTTGATGCTACATATAGCACGAGACATACATTGCACGCAGATCATCAATGCAATCGGATCCACTCCACTATGTGCGAAGAGCCCATAGAAAAATCTATCATTAAAAGGGTTTATATCATCTGTTAATAGTCAATACAATCTGACAGATGTCATTGAGATCTAATCTCTATAAATACCCAGAAGTCCTTCTCATTTGGCCGATCTAGAATTTGATGGAAGCGACATCATGTTGCTGGAATACTTTCATAAAAGATCAAATAAAGCTCAAAGCAAAAAATATAATGCTTTTCCTCTAGATCAGTGGGGTTGATGCTTAGCGGAGGAAAAACTGAGTTTTAAAATTTGTGAATTCTTTCCTAAATAATTGTCTAATTACGGTCTCCACAGAGCAAGCACATCCATCAGATGTAGCATAGTAGAAAAAAGATCTAAGTGGTATTCCAAGAGAAAGATGGTGAGTACTTCTACTCTCGCTCTTTTCCTATTATCTATCCAAACAAAAACACAGAAAAAGCTATAAACTAAGAGCTAATCTAATCCTAATCTAATAAAAAATAGGAGTTGCTCAGATAGAAGACATTGCTCAACTCAATACATTTGCTGTTGAGATTTAATATTGTTGGTTCCGGTCGAATAATTATTTAGTTGGTCCCGATGTCTTTAATAATTCAATCCGTTCACCTACTTTTTGCTTTCTGAAAACATTAAATTATACATTACTTAGTACCATGCAGTAGAGAGCATAATAAAGGTCCTTATTAAAGAAGTGGATTATAAATGAGGGACTGGGACTAGGAAGTGTTTCTTTGACGGAAAACTTTTGTCCTAAAAAAAAAAAAATTTCCTAATATTTTACTTTTGTTATGATTGATTTGACACTTAAAAAGGTCTATATTATTTGAATAATTTGAAGTGGCCAAAGTTACTATTTCTTTGTTAAACAAAAAATTATTATTTTTACTTGATAACCACGGAAAGCGAAGGCTTCAAACCCTCTTCTCATTGTAAAAAACACAAAAAGAAAGAAAAAAACAAAAAGGCAAGGATTTAGGCCTTAGCTTATAATGAAAAGTGTAGAGGGTTAAATTTGGATTATGAGTCTTAAAGTCCAGTAATGACTTGGATTTGACTCTTTCGGTTGAGTGATAGGACTTAAAGGGTCAACTTTATGATATTGGGATAATTATGAGAGATTTAGTATGGTGGACTTAAAGTAAGGATTGTTAGACAGAACCGAATTGTCCGCTCTCCACCTTTTCCAAGAAACTTATGCACTTAAAGAGGCTTTATATGTGCGAAGAGCCCATAGAAAAATCCATCACTAGGAGGGTTCATCTCATCTCTAAATGGTCAATATGATCCGACAGACATCATTGAGAGCTAATCTGTATAAATACCCATAACTCCTCATTTGGCATATCTAGAATTTGATAGAAACGTTGTCGTTGTCACACCCCGAAGGATACCCTAAACGTGGCAGTCCGCCGTACACAATATTAAAGCCTAAGAATGACCACCTCAGTCACGCGAAGGCTTCCATACTATGTACAAGGCGTCTAACACAAGGAGGAGACTCATCGGAGTAATACATTTGACGTTGATATAGCTTGAGTAACAATGTAAAGGGAATACAAATTTACTATACTTCAGATACAAATCACTACACTTCAAAATACAAATCATTCATCTCCAATTACATTCATCCATAGACTTCCCTACATAAACTATTACAAGACAAATCATAAAACTAGTAGATAACTTCAAACATTCGTATTCCTTGCTAAAATCCCAAAGTCATTCCCGACTTCAACCAATTCGGTCCCCACCTTGCATTCTTGAGATAACCTGTTCATTTAAATAACTATTGGGGTATAAGCTACCCTAGCTTAGTGAGAATTCCTTAATTTCGTACCATAACAAACAAGTTATAATCAGTCATATGCTATGCATGAACAAACACGTGAGCAAGCAATTATGTGTGGGCATCCGGAACCCACACACAGAACGGATTTACGCCCTTCGTATCTTGGGTTAGGAATGGTATTAAGTCTACACGACCGCATCTAGTCCCAAGCCCTTGGCTCTTAGCACTCAACTCGGCTAGGCCAAGAATGCATCCACATGCCTTAGCACCCTGAATGAGCTTGGCACCGGGTTCGTTATCCAAACGAGTCATCCATGGACCATACCGATCGACCTGCGTAGGAGTAGCATGCTACCAATGTAATATGTCCAATGCGATGCATGACCAATTTAATTTTTACTTAGGTCAAAAATATTATATATTCTTTAGAGTGACCAATCCATATCACACATATAACAGAAATATATGAACGGTGCAGTTATCCAATCAAATCGTGGTTTTGATATGCTTTAGTATTCTTTGGCACACATTCATCACAGTCTCATCATATATCCCATCCCCATTCATATCGATTTTTATCTTGTTCCTACAATTCTAATGCAAACTACAATCACAATCAAGGTAACAAAAAAGGAGAAAACTCACTCGGCCATTGGGTCACCGGTCTTCTAGTAATAATAATCCAGTGGTAGGGAATCGTCGATCTCGAGATCTCCTAAAAAGGAAGAAATATTCTAATAAGTATTTCATCACTTAACTAATCCAAACTATCTCATTCAAACTATCAATTCGCAATTCGCGTCCTAAGCGGGAATTCCAACTTAAAACGGCCATAACTTGGTCATTTTAACTCGGAATCTCGCAAATTATATATCGATTTCTATCTACTTCGAAAGATATATCTATTTCTAATATTATTTTCAAGTTTTGAAAACTTTGAAGCTTCGAAAAGTTAGGATCAGATTAGGGCAGCAACAATTTTCAACTTCTGAAAAGTAGTTTTGTAAATATTTGTAATGTTCCTACTATATAGATTGGCTATACATGCAATATGAATGATTTCCTAACATGAATGACATGAGATGAGCTTAATGTATGTATGATCTGATGATTTTGCTAAAAGAAATTTTATAACTTTTTATCTTGCAAGACCATAAACAACTACTTATGAAAAATCTAGTTTTCTAATCTTTGATCATTTCCATTTGTTTTGGATTTATTACTTAAGGAAATATAATTATTTTATCAAAAATTGAGTCTTCATTATATATATCACTTATGACCTTCATTTCTACATAAAAATTTCCATTTTACACTTGTAAACATGTTTTGACATATGATTTACTCAAAAATCCGAATTTTAGAAAATTCACTTTTTGAATGATTACTTTGGGAAAAAACTTGTTTAAATGCATTAGAATTTAAGTTCCCTATATTTATTGTCTAAGGACTTCATTTAACACATAAAACTTGCAATTGAGCTCATATACTAAGTGATTAATATGCATCATCTCAAATTACGAATTTGACAATTTGATCACTAACTCAAAATTTTCCATTTTAATTCCATTTCTTGTTTTACACATTACTTATGCCTAAACTCATTTTAACTTGTAAAAATCATTGCTTAATGATATCTATTACCTGTATACTTCATTTTTCACATAAACATGAGTTTTGGAGTTGATACAATGGGTTCTAAAAATTGGTCTTGGTTGGGATCCGAATTTACAAAATTCATTTTTGGTTATATCTTTTGATAAAATCTATCTAAGCTCATGAAAATCCATTCCTTACATATCCTATCCTAAGAGCCTTTCATTTCTTAAATAAAAACTTCATTTTTGAGTTGGTAACATGTTTTTAAAATAGGCCTTGGCCAAAATCCGAAAATAGAATTTTTATTTTGAAAATCACTTTTGATTCTTGTAAAAAGAAGTCTTGATGATATACATATATTAAGCCTTCATTTTCTTAAGTAAAATTTACATTTTGACACTTGGAAAGTGGTTTTTAAATAGGTCTTGCCAAAATACGAATTTCACAATTTTGTTTGAGTTCATAACTAAGATCTATACTTAATATGAACATAAACATAAAACAAATGCATGGTAATAAGCTATAAACATCATGGATCTAAACTTCACTTATCAAAATCTTTCATTTATGGTATCTATACCCTAAGCCCTTCATTTTAAATGAAAAATATACATTTTGAAGTTGAAAAACCACTTTTCTAAATAGGTTCCATTTTCATCCGAATTTTCAAAAGTTGTTTTTGTTGAAAATAAAATAGATCTTGAGTTTCCTACAACTTTCCTACCATCATCAAGCTATAGCAAGTTGTTCATGAACATAAACAAAGATCTAATGCATCTATGAACTCAAAACTTTAGATCTAGTTTTCTAAACTAGTTTTACATGCATGAATCACTAAGATAGACATGTGGATGCTAGATCTATGCATAAATCATAAGGAATAACAAAAATAACAACTTAAATACAAGATCTATGGCATAAACAAAAATCAAAGCTATAAAAAGTTAGATCTACAATATATCAACTTTAAACAAGAAAATAATTGAATACAAGATAATAAAAGTAGAGAAAAGAGAGTTTCATTTTTGGCATCATCATCCTAAGCTTTTAAGCTTATGGAAGGTCATTTGATGCATGAAACCTTCATTACACTTTACCTATATCACCTATGGAGCTTTGAGATGAAGATTTGCTTAAAAATCTTCAAGAAATTGGTGGAAGCTAATGGAGAGATAGGGGCAGCTGTGTTCTTGAGAAACAAGAACAATATGAAGAAGAAAAGAGGAAAATGAGAGAGAAAAAGCTAAAGAATGAAAGAGGGAAAGTGAGTAAATGAAGGAGAGGAGAAAATGAGTGTTTTAATTGAATAAATGAGAGAAAAAAATAAAACAAGGCAGCCAATGAAGCCCATGCTGCACGTGAATGTTGAGAGAGGAGAGAGAGTGTTTGTTGAAATTTGACTCAAAATTGAATTGTGTAATTAATGTGTAATGTAACTTTTTGAAGAAGGATTGAATATAATTAATTTTAGTCAAAATAGGAGTAAATGAAGGACAATGGCAGCCATAAATGAGTCAAAAATCTGCCATGAATTGTGGGATTATGTGTAGAAAGATTGAAGTGAAAAGGAAGTGATATGTGTAAGGTGTACTTGAAGGTATGGGTTGTAAAAGTACTTTATTAATAAAATAAATTAAAATAAAATAAAATTAGAAAATTTATTCCAAATATTTGTAGCAGATTTTTCATAATTAAATTAAATAATTATTTGAATTATTTTAGTATTTTAACAAATATGTTACCGGTATGATCAAAATACGCGATATGGGCTATAAATAATATTTTTATAACCCGAAAAATTCTAAAAAATTATTTTATGAAAATATAAATATTTTTCAATTATTAAATTAATTTATTTTATTTTTAGTATCGGATCTTAAACAGAATCTGATCCCGTAAAGACCCGAAACGAACTAAATTTTAGAAAAAAAAATTTTCTATAACATAAAATATTTATCTAAAAATATAAGGCTTTATAAGAATAATAAAATTTTTAATGAAATAAAAATGAATAGTGCAAAAGACTAATCAATTACCGGTAATAATGGAAATACGATAAAAAGGTTATAACTGTAACTTTTATAACCCGAAAAATTATATAACTGATATATTTGAAATCTTATGAAATTACGTGTCTAACGGTACTATTGGTATATTTTTGATATCTCGAGCCCCGGGACACGCTTTTCGAAGTCTGTATCCGAACGGTTCGAAATAGGTCAAAAATTTACCAATCTAATAATTATAAACAACTTATATTACTATGAGCTATTCTACATATTTAAACTACATCTCGGCCTCTAGGGTTAGGGGCGCTAGATTGCCGGACTTAAGCTATTGTATTCCGCTTAGGGTTTCCGGGTGATTTTCCGGTTTAGACCTTTGCCAATTTGGAAACTGATATTTATGTTTATACAACATATTTAATTTGAGAAAATTATTTTAAATTTTATTATTTATTTTTTTTGTAAGTATTTAATATCTTTTAACGTTTTCAGAATTTTTGAATTGGGTTTCATTTCCGAAAGTTAATCGTTATTTACTTTTTAATAATTCGTTTTTGGGATCTATATTACCTTTTATAAATCGGAGTCACGTATGGAATTTGTCGTACGTAGTGGTTTTGGAATTGTAGTATGTTGAGTTCTTACTTCGTTTTTGAGAATTCTTATTTTTCCCAAGACTCGGGAATTTTTTTGAATTCATTCGTGATTTAAGACCAGTTGAAATTCGGTTTTAATTTGGAGTGATTTTTAGGGTTTATTTTCGAAGTTCATCTTGAAATTATTTACTGAAATTTTCCGGGGCTTACAATCGTGCTGCCGGAATACTCTCACAAAACATCAAATAGAGCTCAAAGCAAAGAATATAAAGCTTTTCTTCTAGAATATAGGGTTGATGCTCGAAACTCCTTCATCTGCATTAGTGTATTTAAGCTCCTTGAGACTACTTGCCCATTCTCCTTACTTTTTTACTCTTAGTCATTTATTATGTATACTTCCATGTCACTCCTTTGATGCTACATATAGCACGAGACATAGAAAAATCTATCATTAAAAGGGTTTATCTCATCTGTTAATGGTCAATGCAATATGACAGATGTCATTGAGAGCTAATCTCTATAAATACCCAGAAGTCCTCATTTAGCAGCTCTAGAATTTGATGGAAATGACATCATGTTGCTGGAATACTCTCATAAAAAATCAAATAAAGCTCAAAGCAAAAAAGATACAGCTTTTCCTCTAGATCAGTGGGGTTGATGCTTGGTGGAGGAAAAATTGAGTTTTAAAATTTGTGAATTCTTTCCTAAATCATTATCTAATTACGGTCTCCATAGAGCAAGCGCACCCATCAGATGTAGCATAGTAGAAAAAGATCTAAGTGGTATTCCAAGAGAAAGATGGTGAGTACTTCTACTCTCGCTCTTTTCCTATTATCTATCCAAACAAAAACACAGAAAAATCTATCAACTAAGAACTAATCTAATCCTAATCTAACAAAAATAAGCGAACATCAACAACAGATATCACAGTAAGCATGCAAGACTAAAGATATATCAATTCATAAGGTCGCTTGGGTCATGCTTCACCTTAGATTGATTCATGTAAATAAAGAATTTCTCAAAAAAAGTTTTGTTGAATTATTGAATCACCGGATTCACTGATGTAAATTTAAGCCTCTCCCAAGGTCAAAACTCTAGATATAGGCCAACTACCGAAATCCCTTCACAAATTATCAGCCTAGATCCGTATAAATAACAAGAATCCTTTGTTTTAGAAACCAACCTAATGATTTTAAAAACAAGTGAAAGAAGGTTTTCACCCGTCCTCTTTCAAGGTAGTTATGATCAACCTCATTAATAGCCTAGATCCATTTATTAAAATGACTCCCCCCATTTTAAACAAAATTTGGCATAAACCCATATCGTGCACTATATAGATTCAAGATATATAAGCTCAAACTATTTAATTCAATAAATCAACACGTATTCAAAATAAGCACAATATAATTACATGAAATCGACCCAAGTATCCATAAACCTAAGCAAAATCAACTACTTCTCTATGAATATGGCAAGACAAAGCAATAAATCAAAGAAATAGCAAAGATCAATAGTAAGATAAAGCAATAAATGTGAATATCCTTGATGAATTGAAACGTTTAAGCACAAAGTTGCTATGAAACCTTAAAAATCTGTTAAATTCTCTGTAGATTCTCTCTTAAGGTTTAGAGAAACCCTTTTAAAACCCTATTTTTCTATTTGTTTCTTGGTTGTTGCTCATTCTCTCTTTCTGTTTTTCTAAATGACAACAAGATGGGTTTTTATATGCCGTTGATTTCATCCCTCTCTAATCTGCCCTTGTTGTGCTAGAGGGATGGCTAAATATAAAAGGCTTGTTCATCGTAAAGTCCAGCCCAGACTTACTTTATTTGCTTTCATTCCTCTTAAATCATCAAATAATCTTCCAAATGAGCTCTTGAAAGCTTAAAATGAATTTTAACAAAATAAATGTCCTTTTCTTGATTAAATCAAAAAATTTACATAATAAATATGTCCGAATAAGAACAAAAAGTAAGAGTCTATTGACACTTATCAATACTTGATAACTCCTTCACTTGTTATTATTATATTTGAGCTCCTTGAGACTACTTGCTCATTCTCCCTACTTCTTACTCTTAGTCATTCCTTGCATATACATCCACGTCACTCCTCTGAGGCTAGTGTAGCATGAAACATACATTGATTGCACGTCACCGTTGCAATCGGATCCACCCCACTATAGGAAGTTAGTGAAAAATATGATAAATGATTTCATTTTCATTTAGCTCAAACCATGGTTGTTAACGACTAGATACATACACTACTTTCATTACCTTTTATTATCACTAACCACTATGAGTTATTAGTATCAAAATTTTGAAATGATTGAAATAAAGGATTAATATTGTATTAAGTGGTTAAAATAAGGTATTAAACTTTCAAGTAAATGAAAGGATTAATATTATATCACATAATTCAAATAGAAGATGTCATCACTATCCTATAAGCACAATACATCAATTTAATTTGATAGTGCTATAATATATTTGTGATAAAATCTTTTATTTAAAACACTTAATATAATGTTAATCCCTAACTTTTTAATCATCTCTATTTAAATAAACCCTAAACACTAATACCCTTACTTGCAATTTCTCCAAACGATCAAATATAACCACGAAGTCTCAAGCATATATTAAAATTAGTACAAGAGTTCTTCATAATGCTTCTCAAGTTGTAAAGGCCTATCAACTATAATCTAAAAATAAAATTAACAAGTCTTTACATTAACGTTTCTAGATAATCCATCACTTCATCTCCATCAAAGTTATTGCCATACCCTCTACTAATATACAGAATGCAAACCAAATAATCATAGTTATTAAAATCTTCATAGACACTTGACATGAAAAGTCCCAAAAGGGAGAATTTTAAAACCCAATACAATTCTATTATGTAGAAACAACATGTCACATGCATACTTAAGATTCCAATGTAGTACGCTAATCACACAACAAGTTACATTTAAATTAATTTTGTAATAAAATGATATCAAAAGTTGTTAAGGAAAAAACGCATTGGAACAAAATATTTATCTGGTAAATAATTCGATAAACAAGATAAAGAATAGAAGAGTACAAATAGAGAAAATACAAATTTATATGGTTTAACATTAGCCTATATCCAATAGTGAAGGGGAGAAGATCACTATTAATTAGAAAGCAATACAATAGCAAGAGAGAACGATCACTCAAAAGTTAAAATAACTTAAAAAAAAAAATATTATAATTTAAGAGGGACATCCAACCACACTAATATTTAAAAATATCCGTTGTTAGGTTTTTTGTATTTAATCTAGGTGTAACTACTGTAACTCCTTAATTTTACATAACCCGATTATAATAAATATTATAAATGAAATGTAGAATCATAAAAGAACTATAATAAAAATATCAGAAATCATCCAAATTTTTCGCGATTTAAATTTTAATTATAAATAAATTAGAATAAATAATCTTTATCACTAAGACTTTAAAAATACAGAATGTTCGAAATAAAGTAAATGAAAGAATAAAAAAAACTATTTAATATTTAAGAACCTAAGTTTTAATATATGAAACATATCAATACATTTAAGTTAAATAATTTGAGTCTATAGAAACTAAAATTCTGATCCAATCTAGTAACTTATAACTAGTAAAAAGAACAAAGATAGAATAAAAATTAAATTTCTAATCTAATAAAAACTCTAGAATAAATCTATAAATAGAAATGAATTCATATATAATTTCAAACCTTATAAATTTATAATAAAGTAGAATTAAGGGCAATATAATTATTAATTTATCAAAATACCACTAAATAAAACTTTTAAACAGATAAAATATAATTTATGATTGTAGGTATAAAAGTTGAAAAGTAAAAGCCTTAAACTAAAGATTCTATGTATACCAAAGTGTTCAAAATATATAATATCGATAATAAGTAAATTTTTATCCAAAAATATTATCGAATTAATATTTATCATACGTATCATTTAGACCAACAAAATTAACTTTTAGCACAAGTTCATATTTTTGCCCACTCCTTATATAGTTGTTGGTTATAAATTCATCATCTTCATTTTATTTTTATATTTCCATTCATCCTATCTTCCTTACTTTTTTTTTTTTTTCTTTTTCGTTTTCTCTTTTCCTCTTTCAAGATTCATCTCTGTACGTAACAAACATGCCCACAATAACACACATACGCATATCTTTAATAGAAATTCTATGTATCACATGATATTCATAATATTTAAACACTAATATATGTAAATTTTCATCTAAAAATATCATCAAATAAGTATTTGTCATACATGTCACTTGAACCTGCAAAATTGACTTTTTAAACAAGTTCATTATTTTCCCCACTTCTTACACAGTTGTTGATTATAAATTAATCATCTTCTTTTTGTTTTTGTATTTCCATTCATCCTATCTTCCTTACATTTTTTTTAATCATTGGCACAAATTTTGCACATTGCAAAATTGCACCACTTATAAGATGGAAGATACATTGAAACGCTCCAGCTGAAATTTCATGCTACTTGCTCCAAATTTGCTCCCATAAAGTCAAGATTGACTAAGACCTAAGCCAATTACAATTATCCAAGAATATCAACCATTTAATTGAACAAATGCATGTACAAACAAGGAGAAACTTGGTGGGACAAATTACTCCTTCTTGGTTCAAGTTGCTACCTCACTTTCTATTATATATAACTTCTTAAGGAACAAAATAACAAGGCAATTAGAAACACTTGGACAACCAACAAACTACACTAACAACACAACAAAGCAGCAACAAAAACACGCACAAAACATGTACAAACACAACCATTAAAATCGCTCAGATATAATCACAATTCAATCTTGGAAAACCAACATAGAAGGGTTAGTGAAAATTCGTTCTAAGTAAGTTTATGTGTTAAACATTAGTTTAAATCATGTTCTTATTAACTTAGGTTCGTTTCCAAGCTTTGAGAAAGGGTTTAGCAATACTACACCAGCTCAAACAAGGTAATTCTTCATCAAAAAACTCCATATAATATGTAGAAGTTAGAAAATCATGTGGCATGATGATTAGAATGTTATATATATTGATATATCACCTATAATACATGTGGAGCATAGAAAAACACTTAGAAGTAGCTTAAACGAAGGTATAATACATAAATAAAATAAGAAATATAATTTACGAACAGAGGAAAAATAAATGAACAGTACTCTACACCGGCTGTGTACCGTCCAACACCGGCAACTTACGTGGATAAGCCGCGGTGTTGAGGCGGCATTCTATGGAATAGAAGCGATATAATTTTTGAAAACACGTAAAATTGAACGAACATTGGCGTCTAGAGATTCAACGCCGGCGTATGCTGGCTACGATGTAATGTTGGCGGCCCTTTGAAACCAACGTTCCCTGGAAATCGAGGCTTGTAAATTTTACACGAACACCGATAATATAGAGCTCAACGCTGACGGCATTTCAGCCGGCATACGTGTAAAGTCTCTTCTGGAATGAATTTGTTCGTAATAATAATAATAATAAAGGTAAAATATTATAAATAACTTTAAGACTAGCAAGCTTAAAATAATTGTTAAGTGTTATATTTTAATAATAACCATTTACAACTAAAAGACATTTAACTAATTAAACAAAATAATTAGATTATGATATTGTTCAATAATTATCAAATATAAGAATGGAAATTTAAATAAGTTAAAATTTTGAATAATGTGATATCTAAAAAATGATGAAATAATTATATAAAGTATATATAAAAAAGAAACACGACAACACTAAATGAAAGTAAATAAATACGAGTTACTAATGGGTTAGATAAAGAAACAATATAAAAATATTAATAATAATAACTATAAAATATAAGCTTATTAAATATCAATTTTTCAAAACTGATAAATGTATACACAATATTTTGAGATCAAGACAAGCAAAATGAAAACAAATAATAAGTAGTAAATATTTGTACCATAAAAACATAAAAAGACAAGTAAGGTAATAGAAATTAAAATAAATATCAAGATAGGACAGTTAGACAATCATAGAAGTTTAGTTACGTTATTTACATTATGTTAATAAGTATTTTGTCTTAATAAGTGACAATAGATTATAAACAATATAAATAGAATTAATATATCTTAAATGAATTATTCTACTAAGTAAAATTATATTAGGTTGATTAAACCAACTAAAGCAGATTTAGTAATTGAATTAGGTGATTAGTTTTAATCAACTCGGCTTAGATTGATATACTAGGTAAAACCATAAAAAGAAAGGAGTATGTAATTTCTAAAAAAATACGTCTAATTTAGAATTACTATAAATTATAGTATAAGCTATATCATAATTAATATGATGAATATGTTGTTTCAAATATCTTATTTTTGAAACTAATAAAACAAATAGATTGGTTAAATAATAAATATCTGTTATTTCATTTTCATAAGAAAAATAGATCAATTCTCGAATTTCCATTAGCATATTTTAATAGTTTAGTGAGGACCACAGGTGAATCACTTTGAATTTATCACATTGTTTGTGCTTGTAGTATAGCTGCATCTGAATAATATATATTCAACTAATATGCGTGCGAGATGGGGTATAACGCATGATGATTGGTGTATGGTTGAATGTCAAATTATCATAATATAAGCAATAATACTATTTTATGATAATTACTATATGAAGCATGTTGATATTGTTTGTGAATTGTATGAGCACTTTAATCTTGACTAAAAACTACTGGTATCATAAATGAAAGTGGACATGCATTGCATTATATACATATATTGCATTTTAAAAAGGAGGATAACCCCGCAAGTATTAGCATTTCGATTCTTTGGTGATGCACTAGTTTTTCTAGATGACATTTTCCTAGTTCTTCCAAGAGCACTTTTGTTCTGTTCTGTTCTGTTCCACAGGAACTAACTGGTATCGAAGGAACACCACTCATGGTATCGACATGATATGGCTAATACTTAATGGTGTTTTTTTTTCCAAAGATAAGAGTGAAATTTTTAAAATAATTTGTGAGAGTTTTATGGTACCCATTCTTCCTTCGTTCTCTGATTCTCCTGGGCACAGTATATCACTCGTAATGGCTTCCTTCCAATCCTGATGAAAGGGCATAAATTTACATCCTGTTTGGATTCCGAATTTCCAAACTTATATTGCACATATGGTTGATTGTTGCATAGCATATGCTTGATAATTAAATTTGTTTGTTATTGTTTGATGTGTAGTCTGGTCAGGTTATCTCACTGAGCCTGTGGGTCGCTCACCCTCCAACATTTTTATGCAGGTATAACATTAGCTGGGATCAGGTTAAGAATGTGTGAAGAGTGCTTCTCGAACAAAATTTATTGAATTTAGAAATGTAGGTTATGATAAACTTAGCATACAAAATTTGATAGTTTGTATAAACAAGTAAATGTTGTAATTTTATTAGTTGTTACCCAATTTTCATTATTTGGTAGGGGATACCGATTCTCTGCGATCCTACAGATTATGGAGAAATCAAATCCATAATGAATTTAAATAAAGATCTATATATTTATATATGTAAATAAATATGATAGAGTCTTGTAAATTCTGACTTCCAAGATGGTTCTCATATTACGGGTGCACATGTGGTACGATAGCTTTAGATTAATCCTATTAGACCCCCTTTTAAGGCGTGACAACCACTTCATTTCCTTTCTTTCTTATGTTAAGAAACCTCCCCTTCTCCCTCATAACACTCTTATATAGTTCTTGAAGAATTTCAACAAAACATTAAGGTAAGTAACCATTTCTTTACATTCTCATTTTTTTTTCTAAATTAAACAAGAAGAGGATTAAGCTTTATTATCAAGGTGTTAATTGCGAGATTTTTCATAGGAAACAAAAACTTAAGAGAGATTTCTAGAGAAACCTCCAAAAGTGAAACTTGAATAATCGTAGTTTTATGAATATTGAAGAATTTCAAAGAAGGTAACATGGCTTTGATGTACTTTCTATCTTTTTTGTGTTACTTTCATTAATAATATGTGTATGATGGCTTACTTATGTTGTAGGAACGTTAATTAAGATAAGTAGATATATTACCTTGTTTGATGCTTATTCTTATGAGGATAGAATACAAAATTGACTAATGGAATATCTAACTATAAAAGTTGTATGCTGCTTGTGCTTGCTGTGGTTGGTGAACCAAGAGTACTGATGATGTCAACACAACACCTCAATGATCTTTATATGAAGTTGTCCCTATGTGAAGTCATACTTGGAAATGATTACGAGTAGATCTAGGTTTAAACCCTTAGACTCATAAACTCATAGATGTTGGGCAATACCTTACATAAAACATGTATATACTACATATACAAGTGTGTTGCCAAGATATTGAGTTATTCTTGTACTGCTTGATAGATTTAAAAATGAAGATAATAAATTGGTTGTTGCAATATACATATGTTTCAGTGTGAGTTAATTGTGTTTACTTATGTGTGGTGTTTGTGGTAGTATGTATTCTTCATCTCACTCTTTTTCTTTTTAAAGTTTAGGTAACACTCCTATTATGCTTAACCTCTTTAGATACGATGTGGATGTAGATGAAAACGACTATCCAACTAACAAGTAGATTAGTCACTTATCCTTGGAGATATGACTTCTTAATTATGTATCTAGCTATGGATTATGCACTTGTGCATTTTATGTTCTAGGAATTTAGTTTAAGGCAAGGACCCATGTATGTTTAGGTATGGATATGTATGTCTATTGATGGACTTACTATTGAGCCATCAATTAATCAAACTTTGTGATGCTTGTGGATCTTTAGATTCATGATTTGTGAACATGTCTCTTACTAACATTGTTGAAGTTATCTAATGATATTGATGTTTGAATTTGAATCAAGAATAGCATTTATTAGTTACTAACAGGATTTGAACATTAGCATGTTAGCAGTAAATGGAGACACATGGTGGATTATAGATGACTCTAATGTTTAGGGTGTTATGGCTATTATGGTCTTAGAGCTTAGGTTTAAGAACTCTAGATAAACTAAGTTATGAACTTCTTAAGGTGAAGGGTAATGATGAGAGTGGGGTAGAAGGGATTGTTTAATTGAAGTTATTGCTAGTTAATTTTATTTGACTACTTTTGGGTAAATTCCACTAGAAGGTCACAATGTTTAGAGGTAAGTTCATTTTAGGTCATAAAATTTCAAAAAGTTCAAAAGAAGTCACATTGTTTATTGAGTAAGTTCATTTTAGGTCACAACAATTAGGAGGAAGTTCATTTTAGGTCACAACGTTTAGAAAAATGGGTCAATTGAGGTCACCATTGACATGTATCAACAAGAGAAATATTTAATTAAAACTCACTTCTTTTAAGGCCCCATTGATATGTATTAATAGGAGAAATACTTAATTAAATCTTATAAGATACTTTTCCAAACGTTAGACCTTTTTTTGAGCATTTTGAAACATTGTGACCTAAAATGAACTTACCCTCAAACGTTGTAAACTTTCAGTATAATTTACTCGATTACTTTTGTTATTTAAGTTATATACATACATACATTGTAAAATCTTATGTTATATTTTATTTTATGCTCTATAGGTTTGCTATCTCTAATATGGAATGCATAGGAGAAACACAAAATCAGGTTCATTTAAGAATACTGGGGATGATATTCCTAAGGAGTAATAGACACATAATCCTTAATCTCTAAAGGCTCAGTAAGTACGACTGGATGCTGGTAAACCAATATACGCTATCTGGAGCTGGGCAATTATAGGCCAAGGCCTATGGGTCGACCTGTTTTAAAAAGCAAGTTGTGACCAATTTTTTCTGGCTTATTTAAAAATAGACCAATTTTACTCGATCTGATTAACTTGTAAGCCAAAGCAAGCTAGTTTGGCTAGCTCACATGATAGAATTCATGGTTCATTTGGATTGATGACTCATTCTAGAGTTAAGGGATTGATGAACTTATCTTAATGGATCAATCTTGGTAAGCATGAGCTAGTATGTTTAAAAATAGAGAAATGGTAAGATTTGAAGGAGAACTTATAGATGTTGAAGCTCATGCCAGTGCCAACTGTAAGTGAAGCAGAGCAAGCAAAAGAAGTTTTAGAGGCATGCACTGACTACGCTCGTGCGAGATGGCACACCCATGTACAAACTAGTGAGCACAAAGACAATAGAAAAAAGAGGAAGCTGATGAGATCATGACAAGGGAACGACAATTCCTAGTATTGTGACTAGGGACCACATGACCATGATGAAGCCTAGCCTAATGTCTAACTAAACGACCAAAGGGTTTCACTCCCCAACGCATGCCCATACCTAGAAGCATGCTTACCTGGCCTATTTTAGTTGCCTATTATTAAGTTTACTTTATATTCGTTTGGGTTTTTATATTCCAAACCATGTTTGTTACATTTGTTTGATTGATGCATTGCATATGCTTCTTAAATAACCATGATTTGAAAACAATGAACTATGTTAAGATTTTATTACTCACTGAGCTTTTCAATGCTCATGCTCCTTTAGATTATTGTTTTAATGGAAATTAAGCAAGAAGACCGAGACCAGGATCTATGTGGGAGTTAGGGTAGAAAATGAGTTTATGTATCCATTTTTTCAAGGAAGATCTTGATTTGTAATAAAGACCTATTATGTAGTGGTTGTAATAGCTTATGTTGTGCTTTATTTCTTTTCTTGTAAGTAATATGTATAAGTGTTTAAGTGAAGCCTTGAAGACTACGGATATAATATTAAGTGATGACTTAGTCTTTGTAATTTTGTTATCTTGGCTTATGTATTATATATATGTACAAAATCTTTCTAAGTCTAATCAACTTTCGATCCTATTTTATATTCACTTCCTACGGGGCATGCTAGCTATAAAATACTTATGTAACCCCCTGGAGGCCTCAGTTAGTTATATGATATACTATTATAACTTGGGTACTCAATAGGGGTATGACATCCAACTTTTGTTTCTGTTTAGGTTTATTATATGAAGGTGATGATGTTTTGTTGTTATTGATGATGATTTGATGAATGATGGGGATGATGACTTGGTTTTCCTATAGGGATTCTTATGGCCTAGCTTGGATGTCAGGTGGGTAACATAACCTTATCAGCTTACTTATGCTTGTAAATTAGTTGCACCCATAAGAAAGTAAACATAATTGATTATGTGTAGGGATTAGGCATTTGTATGCTAAATGATGATCATATTGCTTGATAGAACATTAAAAACCCAAGTGATCACACATTGCCTGGAATGATTGTATTGTTGTTGTTAATGAATGCCTGCTACATTTATTAGTCACTCTAATAAATGAATGTAATACTATATGACTATTAAATTAAAAAGACATGCATTGCACGATAGCATACTTGCATTAACATTTATGAAGTATGCGCGTCACGTATTATCATTCCTATTTTATGGTAATGCTTAGGGAAATCCAGTGAATCTGGTGAAGGTTATCATAGGATTGTCAGTTCTATGAAGATAAGTAGGCACAAGGACGTCGTCTGATGAAGGTTGGTATGGAATGATAATACTTAGGGGAATTTAAGGTTCTAAGGTGAAGTGGTGGATGTTTTAATAGTATGTATATGTGGGAACAAAATGAGTTTTAAAATGGAAACCTCCCTCCTTAATTCTTTCTAGAAGAAGTTAGAGGCTATGCTTTGTTAAAATTAGTTTCGAAGGAAATCTTCCCTCCTTTGTTATATCTAAGGAGCAGTTAGAAGTTATGTTGATAATAAATATGGAAATGATAAGGAATTCAAGAAAAGAAATCCCCTTCTTTGGTTCTTAGATTCTCTTCGTGATACTGGAACTGTCCTTTAACCCCAAGAGAGGGCGTAAACTCCATCGGTTAGATTCCGATCATCCAAATTGTACATATCATATGGTTGGGTGCTACATTGCATATGATTGTTAATAACACTTATTTGACATTTGCTTATTGTGTGATTTGGTCATGTTATTCATTGAGTTATGGATTAGCTCACACCCCCATAGTTTTGTGCAGGTATAATCAGTTGAGGATATGCTAAGAAGTAGAAAGTCTTGAAGACATGAAGATTAGTTTAGAAAGTTATTTATATGTTTAGTGTCAGGTTTAAAGTTGTATATATATAATGTGAGCTTAGGAAAAGATATAAACCTTTTGTATAATAGTTCAAGGCTTTTGAACTTGTACTTGTCTATCCTATTTTACTATTTGGTAGGGGATATGACTCTCTGCGGTTTTAGAGCATTATGGGAATTCGTATTTTCGTATCTATAAATATGTTTTTTGTGAAACTAATAGTTGTTTAGTAAACAATATAGAGTTTTGCAATCTCTGACTTGCAAAATAGTTTTCATATCTTGGATGCATACTTAATATCATAAGTTCAAGTTTATCCTCTTAGGCTCCCTTTTAGCGCATGATAGAGGAGGCCATAACAGACTCTAGAGGGGACCATGAAATATTTTCTCTATACGTGGTAGATTCCCTTTAGGCTATTTGTTAGCCTGATCCATGAGGCATAATAATACCAGTTGTAAAATGAAATTGTACAAGTACTGTGGCACGGATTTGCTAGGTGCGAAGGTTAGCCAAAAGGTTACAAGTTGCTAAGGAGATCTAAATATTAGGTCATCGTAGGCCCCCCATCGAGGTTGGGGGTTGTGACTAACTCCTCATCACTGCTAACCTCCATCTTCTTGGAAGAATCGAGGTTGGATGTTGGTCCTCTTAAGGTCTTCATGTGGTGGGCTTTGTGTATGCTGACACCAGGCCTAGAAGCCTATTGGTCTGGGTTTTAGCTCAGTGGGCCTTAGCTGAAAATCTTCTATCAACAACATGGTTTTTATTTAACTTCATAAAAGCCTAATAATTCAACCATGATTTTAGCTTTATGGAAAAACCCTTGTTTTGATGAATAACTTACATAAATCTATGAAACTTATAAGTTGTGACAAAAGGGTTTAGTGTCAAGCCCTGAGGGGTACTCTAAACATAGCAGTCCATCGTACACAATACTAAAACTTAAGAATCACTACCTTAGTCACATAAAGTCTTACATATCATATACAAGGCGTATATTACAACCAAGGGAATGCATTGGAGTAGCACAATTTGTACTGATAACGATTAAGTAACAAGGTAAAGGGAATACTTATCATAAAACATAAACATTCGATTTGCATTAATAACAATTAAGTAATAAGGTAAGAAGAATACTTATCATAAAACATAAACATGGTTGATTACAAATCTTAGGGGCATACCCCCGCAATAGTCTTCAAGTCCATATAAATATATTTCTTAGTAATCACCAAAATACTAGCATAACATACATTGCATATAATGAAATTACAAAATAACTTCATCCTATATTCCTATTGCTTCCATAAGAGTTCAAAATCTACCAATGATTTCCTTAATCTCATGATCTTCAAATAGAGCCGCAAGTATACCTGTTTCAATAAAGATCTATGGGGGTATAAACTTACAACTAGCTTAGTGAGATATTCCCTTTCGTGCATAACGTGATATCAAACAAGATATTTAATTTTCAGACATACGCAATGCATGCTATGCAAAAATCACATGATTACACAAATATATATAGTTTCTGAAAACCATATATAGAACAGATTTATCCCTCCGTATTGAAGGTTAGGAATTGTTGATGAAGATTCTCTCGACCTTCTACTGCTAGTCCCCAAGCACTCGCCCAAAGCATTCGCTTGGCATGGCTTCGAACCTAAAGTCACATTCCCTAAGCGATGTGGATTCACTAGGAAAGAGCATGGCCCGTGTCCCAACACGTTAACAGCCCATCCAACTCTAAGCGTAGGAGTAGCAGCCTTCTAAAAGAAATGCGACTCAATGGATGCTATGTGTGAACGTTTTATTTTTCTTAAGCCAAACCTTATTAAGGTTTCCTTAGGGCGATCAAACAATTTAGCAAACAACTAGTTAACATACATGTAAGTAGGCAAAATACTTAAACAAATAATTCAAAATTGTGATATTCTTAATTCTCATTTCATCACACATGCATAAAATCACGCATGTATACATATCACTGAATTCCCCATACATGTCTATTTTTTATCTTTTCTTATTATACTAATCCCACTTCTTTATAAGCACAAGCAAGGTAACGAAATTAAGAGGAAAAACCCACTCGTCCATTTCACAACCTTTTTAGCTGTAGTAATTCTCAAGAAGGGAAATCTCGTATTCCTCATCACCTAGTCAAAAGAAATACCCAGGATGAGTATTTTGTAGTAGAAGTTTTACTTAAATTTTCTAATTTTATTTCACTAGGTTCGTGAAAAATTATGTATAATGAAATTCCAACTTAAAATGGCCATAACTTGCTTATTTTAACTTGGAATTTCACATATTATATGTCGTTTTCTACCTATTCAAAAAGATCTATCTATTTATAATATTATTTTTGTCATAAAAAGCCATTTAGATTTGGAGACAATAGGGAAAGAATCATTACGAAATTCCAAGTCCTCAAAACACAATTTTTCAAAGTTCTCTTCATCCAAAAATAGATATTTATGTGATTGAAAAATCCTTTGACTATATATATATATATATATATGGACTCATATTGTATGCATGATTTTAGTGATGTGGCCTCAAAATGAAGTTTGTAAATAATCTTATGAAGATAGAGTTTTGTGAAGGGTTATTCTTTAACTTGTGATTAATTTGCTATTTTGTAAATTTGTGACTTAGCAACAAGAAAGTCATAATTTAAAATCCTTAAAGGTTTTCTATTGTTCACAAATTCTCATCGAACAATTTATTTTTATAAAACATGGTTTTCCCTATTTGTGACGTAAAAACTCAAATGTATTTCTTTTTAAAGAATTTTCTAAGTTTGACTCTTAAACAAAATTCTAATTTTTAGATTTCGTAAGTGTGAAACTTAATTAGAGAAAATCATGATTTCATACTTATTTTTGAGCCCACATGTTTTATTTTCATATTAAACTCTTTTAACTAGTTATTTTCCAAAATATGAATCTTTATGTGGTTATGAGAAAAATCATTCCAAGTTGTATAAAAGATGTTTCAAGTTTTAGTATATGAGAAAAATTTAGTGAGTGACTTATTTTAAATCTTCATACTTACAATATTTCCTTATTAATTCATAGTTTTTTTCTATACATAGTTTATTACAAGTGAATATTGATCTGAATAGGATGTGTATATAAAATTTCAGATATTACCAGCAAGTATACTGGGTCTTGATCAAGTAATATAGAATGAGTAGATTATCGTTCCCACAGAGACTAAATTAACTACTAGATTGGTATTAGCTTATACTAATATTTAGGTAATCAAAGTTGATCAATTACTAACTAATTTTATCTATATGAATGCAAATGAGAATGTGAGAGATTTATATAAGATGAATGTGGGAAGGAAAAGAATCCATCCTAATCTTTACTAATCATGCTGAATTTATATTATATGAACAATTAGGATTATGGATATTTGTAAGAAATTGTTAAAGATCAAAACAAAGTTTTAGTGAACCATAAAATAATCTATTAGCTTCCGCTATACAAATTATCAATGGAATCTAATTTATAATCATAAATCTTCCAATTCTATGATTATCTAATATCCCAAATTAACTTCTCCTAATTCCTTAGTGAGAAATTAAAATAAAATATTGCATGAAGTACATGGAAAAATTTCTAAATTAAAAGCAAACTTGATTGTTTCCACAAATGTTGTTTGATTTCAATTCATGAATTCCTATGAATCTCAATTCTTTTTTCAAATCATCAAAATTCTTATTAATTCAATTTCAGTTAGAAATAAAATAGATAATTAGGATTCAATACAAATATTCCATAATTCTAACAATCCTATAACATAAATTCAATAATCATTTTAGCAAAATTAGGACTTCATCACTTCCCACAAAGAAATGTTTAGCTACTCATGGATGATGATTCAAAAATCAAATAAGAATATGTAATTGATAGCATTATAAACAAATAATTTAGATAAATGAATTGCATAAAAAGAGATTAGATATCACCAATTCAAGTATCACAATCTTCAATATAATTCTGAAAGCTCCCAAATTTCTCTCACAAATATCTATGAAAATGCTAGACTAATTCTATATGAAGTGTACTACTTTACTGCTTGTTGATGAATGTTGGAGGGGTAGAACCCCTATTTATAGGAAAAATTTGCAAGACATTAAATGAAATTTGCTGTTTCACTTCGTACGCCGGTAGTTATGGATCCTATGCAGGCGGCTTACAGATGGCGTATCATCAATTTTTTCTTCTTTGCGCAGGCAGTGCACTGGCAGCTTTCAACTTCGGTTACACAGGTAGGTCACTTCTACGCCGGCAGTTTAGATGTAGATCTAGCCGGCGTATGTGATGAGAAATGAAAGGTTCGGCCAATTTATAACGAAAGCTGCCCCAAAGCCGGCGGCTTTGATACCGGCCTAGATACTCCAACAGATTTTGTCTCTTCAATTTCCTTCAAGTAAGTTTTGTCTTCATGTCGCTTCTGATTCTTGATGTACACAGCTTCAATGCCGACGGCTTACAAGCCGACTTAGATTGTAACTCCTTCAAAGCTGGTGACTTTTCCATTCTGAGCTGTCGGCCTTCAATGTACGTTGGCTTGTTCAACTTCTACGCCCATAGCTTTTGAGGCGACGTAAATTGGTTGATTCAAAGGTTGGCAAAGCTGGCGTATAAGCAGCGGCCTTGAGGAAGCCGTTTGAACGCCGCGTCTTTGAATGTTGAAATGCCGCGTCTCTTCAATTTTACAATTTCCACTTCAAAGTTTCTTGTTTTGATTTCTTAGTCCAAATTATCCTGAAACATGAATTTAATCAAAACAAATAATCCATTCTAGCTCTTATAAAACATCAACAAGTTGTATAAAATATGATCTTATCAATTCCCCCACACTTGAACTTTTGCTTGTCCTCCAGCAAAAAGAAGAACAAAATGAAATCTCTTATAGAAGTACAACTTTCCCCAATTAATCACAATTTCTTTAACTTGTTTTTCTTGTATCTATTGCTCTAACCATGCCAATTTCTGTAATTAGAGTACTATAATCAAAATTAGGAGTTAATCCAAACAAAACAAGTTTTATCTCAACTTTTAACAAAAGAACATTCTATTCAAAGCAAATACTCAATCCACTAAGGAAAAATACTCATTTAATCTTCATGGATTTCTAGCTTATAATATTCTAAGTAACACTAAATGAAAGCATGCGGTATCTACTTTTTCCTTAGAATTTCTCCTTCTTTATTATAAGTCTCCTTTATTTGCATTCACTTTTCTTTTTCTTTTTCAAGCATTTATTTTCTTTTTGGGAGGTTTTTGCCTCCATCTTTTTGCTTTTCAAAGCTCATTAATTGAACTTTTTCCTTTCCTCCCTTCTCGTTATAGTGAGTTCATTGAGTCGGCACATCTCAGGCTCATCACCTAAGTGACCAGGTTTCAAAATACCCCTAAGAACTCTTCCTCACTTTAACATTCAAGTTCAAATACTCATAACTCAAAATTTCAAGTCAAAGGAGTAGTGGCTATGCTTGTTTCTTTCTTTTTGAATGCAATAACAATATCAAAGACTTATTTTTATAAAGGATCACTAAGTTTAAAAGTTTCTTCTGCCTCTTTCACTAAGTGTTATAATTCAAAGAATATATACAAACTAAAATTTCCTAGAAGTAGACCTGTTTATTTTTCACAAAAGAACTTGACCAGCTCTTAAATTTCCAATTCCAAAGTTAAAAATAAAGTAAACTTGTTTCTTAAGGATTTTACAACTTAATTTTAACTTAGTAAACCAATCACAACAGCAGATGAGTAAGATACTTTTACAAGTTAATTTCATTGCTTTTAGTCTTAACTCTGTACTATCTCCAGTTTCAAGAGATTTTTGAAAAAAATTTGGTAGAATTTCCTCATAATTTGCTTTTAAACCAAAAATACAAGATGGGTATAAATAACATCAATTCAGACAACAGATCATAATCACAACTTCTAACTTAACACTTCATTCAATTTATCCCTTCTCCCACACTTCAACTAAACAGTGTCCTCACTGTTTTGCAACAATTTAAATCATAGGAAAGAATAAGAAAAAGAATTTGATACTTCCCCGAAGTCAGTTGTTTCATAGTCATCAAAATTTGCATTGCAAGAGAATTTTTGCTTTGCTGGCTTTCCTGTAATCACTACAAAAGAAAAAACAAAAACAAAAATAAAAGCAGAAAAATAAAGGAGTCCACCCACAGGAACGTGGGTGCTCAAAATATATACAGGCCAAGATAAAAAATAAATAACAATAAAGATCAAATGAGAGCTAGCAGGGTCTCTAGCTCTCTGGCCCTGGACTGCCTCTGCTACTATGCTCAGGAGTATGTTTCTAATTGTCTCCTAGGCTAGTTGTCCGTGTACGCCCCGAATTGAGTTTGTCTATGTGATGTGACTCAGAGGAAGTCTCGTATGTCATCCTGGCCCCTGTCTCTGGGCTCAAGCAACAGATGGTCGTCTTCAACGCCTCAAAGATAGACTTTCTAAATTTCTTGTTCTTCTTTCTCTCCTTTTCTTGTCTATCCCTGAGCCCCTGGCTTTGCTTCTTTAGCTCCTCAACATCCAGCCTAAGCTGGTCCATACCGTATGTGGAAGAAGTACCTATAGGAGGAGGAGGAGGAGCAGATGTGGATGGAATCTCAAATGGAGCATCTCCAGGAAAGATATCCTGGAACTTGACCTCCTCCAGTACCGGTGGCTGAGCTCCCCTGGGGTTTTTCAGCAATCCCCAGCCTCGAAATGGTGCAAATGAGATCTTCCTGCACTCAAATATCTCATCATCCTGTGGAGGCTCAAAAATATCCATCCCTTTCAGCAATCTGGTGATGTAGCTACCACAACACAGGACTCGAGTCCTGGTATCATCTGCCTACTTGTAGATGAAATTTGCTATCTCCACCCCAAGATCAATCCTGTAGCCTCTAATAAGGCTAAACAAATAGAACATGTCAAACTAGTCACCTTGTGTGACTAGTTTTCTTGCAACTCAGGGTGTGCAAGAATGTGGTGGAGCAGCTTGTGCTCAACAGCACGAAATGATGTGGCCAATGACTTAGAGGAAACGAAGGGCTCATTTGCTCTATCAGGAGCAACCAGCTGAAACCAATAAGCCTCCTGGGTCATGTGATCATCCCCCTCAGGCCAACTATTTGGCAGATTCCTATTATCCTCTTCTTCATCATATAATCCCAGTATTTGCCCATTTGCTTTAACTTGACCTCCTTGATCTCTCCATATGCCTGGAATTGAAAAGTGGACTCAGCTCGGTCTGGGATATTTTTTAAAAAAATCAATGGTCAAGTTCTTGTATGCAGGCTCCCTTATATCAAATAATCGGATCCAAGCTGGATCTTGGATCATCTCTCTGATCTTATCAATAATCCCAAACTCATCTAGTAGGCACCAATCTAAATACTGAGTATTTTGGAAGTCCATCTTGACTAGCCTCTTTTTCCGATCCTTTGCATACTGCTGACTGGACAGCAGATTTCTGGTCTGTGAACCAGATGTAGAGGCGTCAGTCGTCTTTTGTCGTTTTTGCCTAGGAGCCATTCCTACAAATAATTTGAACTTAATTAGAACAAGGAATGCACAATTTTAATGACTACAATCCTAATTTATGCCTAAAAAATGATTTAAAACAATTTAGATCATAGACATATAATTAAGTGAAACTATTAATCATGGAATTGAATGGAGCATTTACACTTGCAAAACAAAATGACAGCTGGCAGCTTAGATTGGCCAGCTTAGAATTGAACGTTGTAATTTCAAAATTTTCAAACAAAATTTTTCATTAAAAGTCCCAAAAAACACTTTTATACTGAATTTTTCATCAAAATTGAGCATAATTCCAAATTCCAAGTTCATTCGAGCAAAATTGAGCACAATGTATTAAGTGAAGCTACTAATTAATATGTAAAATCTACAAATCCAGCAGCCACACTATCAATTCCAAAAAAACCCCAAATTCGAATTTGAAACACCCTCAACATCTCAAGAACCCTAATTTTCCAATTGAACATTAATCATATATCAACACAGAACAAATTGGAATAATAATGTATGGAACCAAAATTCACTTTCAACAGACTGTCAAAATCATCCAAGTAATCAAATCAATCAAGAGCCGAAATCAATATCAATGTCAGCAATCCATACCCAATTCGACAAATTGTATAAATATAATGCAATGTAATGGATTTGAAGCTGAAAACTAAGAACAAAGATCATTGTAAACTTACTTGGACAGATGGATTCAACGCAGTGGAGGAGAGGAATGGGTAAGATTCGTCGAGTGAGAGTAAAAGAGAGTGGATATGAGAGGAATGAGAAAGAGAGAGAGATCGTACCTGTTAAATGCAGAATTGCAGAACGTACGCCGGCATTTTCTGTCGTGTACGCCGGTGCTTATCTACCGGTGTAAGTGAAATAAATTCATGCCGAGAGCAAAAAGCTGGCAGCTTACCCATATACACTGCCGGCATACTGGTCTACGCCGGCTCAAAGCTGGCGGCTTATATTCCCAGGTACCGGCTTTGATCGGGAATTTTCAAAACCCAAGAAATCTTCAACATACGCTGCCAGACACCGGCGGCTTAGGAGCCGGTGTAATTGTTGGTCCAAACGCTGGCACATAAGCCGACAGCCTTTACCTTCCCTTGCCGGCTTCTTCTGCGGTGCTCACCTACTCCTGTACTGACTTTTACGCTGGCTCAAAGCCGGCGGCTTACAACCGCTTTCCTTGATTTTCCAGAGCGGGCTCAAGGCTGGCAGCCTTGAGCCGGCTTTCAGCTTTTCCATTTTTTTAACCATATCCTGTCCACACTAAAAACAAAGTTAGTAAAAACAAAACAATTAATCTACAATTAAACATGGGTTGCCTCCCAAGAAGCGCTTAGTTTAGAGTCGCTTAGCCCGACTTTTCCAATTCCTTTCATGGTTCCTTCAATTCATGACAGTGGAAGCACTATCATGGTTTTCCCTTTCATAAAAATGTTTGAGCAAATGCCCATTCACCTTAAAAGTCCGATTATCATCAGTTTTCAACTTATAGCACCATAGGGAAAAACTTTGGCAATCTCAAACGGTCCTGACCATCTTGATCTCAACTTTCCTGGAAACAACTTCAAACGGGAGTTATAGAGTAAAACTTTTTGTCCAGGCAAAAACTCCCGCTTGATTATGTTTCTATCATGCCATTTTTCGCTCGTTCCTTGTAGATACGAGAATTTCATAAGCTTCATTCCTCCATTCATCCAATTGATTCAATTGAAGCAATCTTTTCTCACCTGCAGCTTTTTCATCAAAATTAAGGAATTTAATGGCCCAATATGCCTTGTGCTCAAGTTCTACAGGAAGATGACATGATTTACCATAAACAATCATATATGGGGACATTCCAATAGGGGTTTTAAAAGCAGTTCTATAAGCCCATAATGCATCATCTAATTTTAAAGACCAATCTTTTCTAGATGCATTAACAGTTTTTTCCAAAATTCTTTTGATCTCCCTATTGGATACCTCAACTTGTCCACTTGTTTGTGGATGATAGGGGGTAGCAATTTTGTGTGTAACACCATATTTTGATAAAAGCTTTTCAAATTGCTTGTTACAAAAATGTGATCCCCCATCACTAATGATAGCTCTAGGCACCCCAAATCTGGTAAAAATATTCTTTTTCAAAAATTTCAAAACTACTCGGGCATCATTTGTTTGTAAAGCAACAGCTTCCACCCATTTTGAAACATAATCAACTGCCACAAGTATATATTTGTTTGAAAAAGATGAGGGAAAAGGACCCATGAAGTCAATTCCCCATACATCAAAAAGCTCAATTACCAAGATATTGTTTTGTGGTAATTCATGTTTCTTGGAAATATTACCAGTTCTTTGACATTGAGCACAAGACAATAAATATTTCCTGCAATCACGAAACAAATTAGGCCAATAAAATCCAGATGATAAGACCTTAGCTACAGTCCTTTGAAAACCAAAATGACCTCCAGCTTCTTTTGAATGACAATGCTCAATAATGCTAAGCTGTTCAGATTCAGGCACACAACGTCTAATTACTTGGTCAGCACATTTTTTGAACAAATATGGTTCGTCCCAAAAATAGCTTTTCACATCATGCAAAAACTTTTTCTTTTGTTGGTAGGACAAACCATATGGAATGATTTTGCTAACCAAATAATTGACATAATCAGCATACCAAGGCAAATTTAGGATCTCTACTGCATGCAATTGTTCATCAGGAAACTTTTCATTGATAGGAATATCTAGACTATCAGATTCTAGTCTAGATAAATGATCAGCAATCACATTCTCAGTTCCCTTCTTATCCTTAATCTCAAGATCAAATTCTTGCAGCAATAATCCATCTAATCAACCTTGGCTTTGCATCAGCTTTAGCAAACAAGTATTTCAAAGCAGCATGGTCAGTATATACTATGACTTTAGATCCTATCAGATAAGGCCTAAACTTGTCACAAGCAAATATAACAGCAAGAAGTTCCTTTTCAGTTGTGGCATAGTTTCTTTGAGCCTCATTTAAAGTCCGACTAGCATAGTATATAACATGGAATAACTTACCTCTTCTTTGACCCAATACTGCTCCTACAGCAAAGTCGCTGGCATCACACATAAGTTCAAAAGGCAGCTCCCAATCAGGTGCAACAATCACTGGGTAGATGTGAGCTTCTCCTTTAATAAGTTAAATGCCTGCAAACAATTGTCATCAAAATCAAACACTGTGTCTTTCTCAAGAAGATTGCAAAGGGGTTTAGAAATTTTTGAGAAATCTTTAATAAATCTTCTATAAAAACCTGCATGTCCTAAAAAACTTCTAATCCCTTAACAGTGGTTGGTGGTAATTTTTCAATGATCTCAATTTTTGCCTTATCAACTTCAATTCCTCTAACTGAAACTTTGTGACCCAAAACAATCCCTTCTCTTACCATAAAATGACATTTTTCCCAATTTAAAATCAAATTTGTGTCTTTGCATCTTTGAAGAACACAAGCTAAGTTTTCTAAACATGCTTCAAAAGACTTTCCAAAAACAGAAAAATCATCCATAAAAATTTCAATAAAATTCTCAAGCATGTCAGAAAAAATAGCCATCATACACCTTTGAAAAGTAGCAGGTGCATTGCAAAGACCAAAGGGCATCCTCCTAAAAGCAAAAGTGCCATAGGGACAAGTAAAAGTGGTTTTTTCTTGGTCATCAGGAGATATAGAAATTTGATTGTAACCAGAATAACCATCTAAAAAGCAATAATAATCATGCCCTGCAAGTTTTTCTAACATCTGATCAATGAAAGGGAGGGGAAAGTGGTCTTTTCTGGTGGCATCATTTAATTTTCTATAATCAATGCAAACTCCACCCAGTTACAGTACGAGTAGGAATTAAGTGATTTTCTTCATTTTTCACAACAGTCATACCACCTTTCTTTGGCACAACTTGAACTGGACTTACCCACTTACTATCAGAGATAGGATAGATAATACCTGCATCAAGGAGTTTCAAAACTTCCTTTTTTACTACCTCCTTAAGTGTTGGGTTAGTCTCCTCTGTGGTTGAACGGTTTTGTACTCAGCTTCCATCAAGATCTTGTGAGTACAAATGATAGGGCTAATTCCCTTGATATCAGCAATAGTCCACCCAATTGCTTCTTTATGCTTCCTTAGAACTCCAAGCAGCTGCTGCTCTTGTTCACCTGTCAAGTAAGATGAAACAATTATTGGCAAAGTATCTCCAGTTCCTAGAAAAGCATATTTTAAATGTGAAGGAAGGGTTTAAGCTCAAGAGTTGGTGGCTGTATCAATGATGGTACGGGCTTGCTTTCACTAGTGCCTAGCTCCTCATAATATCTTCCTTTGATTTGGTGCACTTTCTCAACTTCTTCTTCTTCTTGCTCATTCTCATCATCACTCCAATCATCAAGATTTCTTAAAACAGATTCCATAGTCTCCATACCTACATTTTCTTCAACAGACTCAGAGATAAACTCATCAATAACATCAATAGTATAACAGGAACCTTTATCAAATCTTTTCATTGCATCATAAACATTAAAGGTTACCTGATCATTTTCTACCCTTAAAGTGAGTTTACCTTGTTCCACATCAATTAATGCTTTACCGGTTGCAAGGAATGGTCTGCCAAGAATCATTGGGACTTCACGATCTTCATCCATTTCCAAGACTATAAAGTCTACAGGAAATATGAATTTGTCAACTTCACCAAAGTTTTCAACAATACCACGTGGGTATTTGACACTTCTATCTGCAAGTTGCAAGGTGACATGAGTCTCCTTGCATTCTTCAAGTCCTAATTTCCTGAAAATGGATAAAGGCATAAGATTAATACTTGCACCAGAATCAATAAGTACTTTATCAAAATGAAATTTTCCTATAGTGCAAGGAACAGTAAAACTCCCCTGATCTCTTTGTTTGGTAGGCAAATGTGGTAGACTTTTCTGCAAAATCATGGAGCATTCTCCTGTGAGCATCACGGTTCATTTCCATCTATCCTTCTCTTCTTAGTAAGCAATTCCTTGATAAATTTTGCATATGAAGGCATTTCTTGAATCACTTCTAAGAATGGAATATTGATTTGCAACTTCTTGAAGACATCCAGAAATTTTGAAAATTGTTCATCCAATCTTTGTTGCTTCAATCTTCCCGGAAAAGGAATGGTGGAACATAAGCTTTTACTTCAGGTGATTTTTGCACAGGTTCCTCCATCTTTTGTTTTCCTTTGTCTTTGACTGGAATCTCCTCGTTTTCTTGAACTTTTGACTCAGTCTCAACTTCTTTGCCACTTCTCAAAACAATTGCATTCACAGTTTTAGGATTTTCCTCGGTTTGCTTGGTAAAGAACCAGATGGTCTATTACCAACTTGTTGAGCAAGTTGATGGATTTTCCCTTGAAGATCTTGAATGATTGCATGCTGATTGTTGAGTGTGGTCTGAGTAGTTTGAATGAAAGTCTTCAACAATTCATCAGTTGAAATTTGATTTTGCTGAGGTGGAGGTGGAGGCTGAGTATTTCTTATGGGACCTTGTCTTTGAAATCCAGGTGGGGGCTTGAAAACATTTGCATCATTCTTGTAGAAAGATTTGGATGATTACGCCATTCTGGATTGTAAGTATTTGAATATGGTCCATAATTAATTCCAAATTTCCAACATAGTTGAGTTGCTCTCCACTTGATGATGGTGTATTGCCATGAGGACAATCATAAACTGGATGTGGTCCTGAGCACAACTCACAAGTAGCAACTTGATTAGAATTTAAAGAACTAGATGCTACAAGTTTACTCACTTGTGTAGTTAAAGCTGAAACTTGAGCGGTGAGTTGTTGCATGGATTCACTATCTTGAACAGATTCCACCTTTGATCTTGTCCTTTCACAGCTCCAGTTGTGAGCACTAGAAGCTAATTCTTCAATTAAGGCACTGGCTTCATCATATGTTTTCCCCATGAGTGATCCTCCGGATGTAGCATCCACTAATGATCTCAAAGTCTCATCTAGACTGAGATAGAAATTTTCAATCAAAAGATTATCCGGAAGTCCGTGATGTGGGCATTTCCTTACTGCTTCTTTGAATCTTTCCCAAGCTTCATATAATGATTCTCCATGAAACTTTGTGAAGTTGGTGATTTCATTTCTCAATCTGGCAGTTCTAGCAGGAGGGAAAAATCTCTTCAAAAATTTTGTTGTCAAGTCTGCCCATGAAGTAATTGACTCGGGTGGTTGAGAGTTGAACCATGCCAATGCTTTATCCCTTAGAGAGAAAGGAAAAAGCTGCATTCTAATGGCCTCATCAGTAACACCATTAAGCTTGACGGTGTTGCAATATTGGAGGAATTTGGCAATGTGTTCATCCGGTGTTTCATTCGGATATCCTCCAAATTGATGTGATTCAACCATCTGAATCAATGCTGGTTTAAGCTCAAAATTGTTAGCTTGAACTGCAGGTCTTCTCACAGCAGGACCTTGAACAGTTGGTACAGTGTAATCCCGAAGTGCTCTAACAGGTACAGCTTGAATTTGATTGTTGTTGTGATCATTGTTTCCCTCATTGTTTCTTGGATCGTTTTCTGCCATTTCTTCTTCTTCTATTTTCTCTCCTCTGTTGACGTAAAGTTCTTTCAATTTCTGGATCTATTGGTAGAAGATCAGCACTTCTACTTCTTTGCATATAACCTGTGAAAGAGAAAGAATCAATTCCTTGGAAAACACCTAAACTACTAGCAAAACTAAAAGTAATCTAATATTAATTTTGGTCCCCGGCAACGGCGCCAAAAACTTGATCTGAACGGGATGTGTATATAAAATTTCAGATACTACCAGCAAGTACTGGGTCTTGATCAAGTAATATAGAATGAGTAGAGTATCGTTCCCACAGAGACTAAATTAACTACTAGATTGGTATTAGCTTATACTAATATTTAGGCAATCAAAGTTATCAATTAACTAACTAATTTATCTATATGAATGCAAATGAGAATGTGAGAAGATATATAAGATGAATGTGGGAAGGAAAAGAATCCATCCTAATCTTTACTAATCATGCTGAATTTATATTATATGAACAATTAGGATTATGGATATTTGTAAGAAATTGTAAAGACCAAAACAAAGTTTTAGTGAACCATAAAATAATCTATTAGCTTCCGCTATACAAATTATCAATGGAATCTAATTTATAATCATAAATCTTCCAATTCTATGATTATCTAATATCCTAATTAACTTCTCCTAATTCCTTAGTGAGAAATTAAAATAAAATATTGCATGAAGTACATGGAACAATTTCTAAATTAAAATCAAACTTGATTGTTTCCACAAATGTTGTTTAATTTCAATTCATGAATTCCTATGAATCTCAATTCTTTTTCCAAATCATCAAATTCTTATCAATTCAATTTCAGTTAGAAATAAAATAGATAATTAGGATTCAATACAAATATTCCATAATTCTAACAATCCTATAACATAAATTCAATAATCATTTTAGCAAAATTAGGACTTCATCACTTCCCACAAAGAAATGTTTAGCTACTCATGGATGATGATTCAAAAATCAAATAAGAATATGTAATTGATAGCATTATAAACAAATAATTCAGATAAATGAATTGCATAAGAAAGAGATTAGATATCACCAATTCAAGTATCACAATCTTCAATTACAATTCTTGAAAGCTCCCAAATTTCTCTCACAAATATCTATGAAAATGCTAGACTAATTCTATATGAAGTGTACTACTTTGCTGCTGCTTGTTGATGAATGTTGGAGGGGGTAGAACCCCTATTTATAGGAAAAATTTCGTGCAAGACATTAAATGAAATTTGCTGTTTCACTTCGTACGCCGAGTTATGGATCCTACGCCGGCGGCTTACAGACGGCGTATCCAATTTCTTCTTTGCGCAGGCAGTGCACTGGCAGCTTTCAACTTCGGTTACACAGGTAGGCTTCTACGCCGGCTTAGATGTAGATCTAGCGGCGTATGTGATGAGAAATGAAAGTTCGCCAATTTATAACGAAAGCTGCCCCAAAGCGGCTTTGACACCGGCCTAGATACTCCAACAGATTTGTCTCTTCAATTTCCTTCAAGTAAGTTTTATCTTCATGTCGCTTCTGATTCTTGATGTACACAGCCTCAACGCCGGCGGCTTAGAAGCCGGCTTAGATTGTAACTCCTTCAAAGCTGGTGACTTTTCCATTCTGAGCTGCCGCCTTCCATGTACGCTGGCCTGTTCAACTTCTACGCCGGCGCTTTGAGGCGGCGTAAAGTTGGTTGATTCAAAGGCTGGCAAAGCTGGCAGTATAAGCAGCGGCCTTGAGGTAAGCCGTCTGAACGCCGGCGGCTTTGAATGTTGAAATGCCGGCGTATACTTCAATTTTTTTTCAATTCGACTTCAAAGTTTCTTGTTTTGATTTCTTAGTCCATATTAGTCCTGAAACATGAATTTTAATCAAAACAAATATCCATTCTAGCTCTTATAAACATCAACAAGTTGTATAAAATATGATCTTATCAAATATCTAGTCACTATAAATATTATTTGTATTTCCTTAATTCCACAAAAGATAATTTTTTTTTCAAAAACTGTAGTCTTTCTAAGTTATTCTCAAATTTTATTCCCTAATATACTTTGCTTGGTAAGTTGATTTTAAACTTATTTTGGAGCTTGTGTTGGTCTTTGTACTTACTAAAAATGTTAGTAAGGATTTTATAATCAAGTTTTTGTTTTAAAAGAAAATTTCTCATAAAAAAGTATTACCAACCTCAAGATTTTTAATAGTAGTTCGAAAAGAAAACAAAGAGTTCCTTAGTTATTTTTTGTAAAAAACCTTGTATGTTAATAACACTAGATTCTATGGTGATTTTTGTCAAAAATCCTTTGAAAAGTATTTGATTGAAATAAAATTCTAAATCATAATGAGACTTTTCCTAAGTGGTAAAACTACACTTTTAAAGTGAGTTGAGCTTGTTTTCTTTTATTTTGAGAAAGAACTTTTTATTCCTATTAAGTCAACGATCAATATGATCAGGCATGAACATTGAGTATGTAGCTAGTAACACAACAAAAATAATAATAATAAGGAAAATGGAAAATATAAGGATGAATAAGAAATAAATATAAAGTATTGGAAGTCTTAGCTTAATTTCAAGGCGTCGGGACTTGGTCATAGGCAAGTCCAAAAAGAAAAATAAAAGAAATAAGAAAATCTTCTTGATTTGATAAGGACAAGTCTAAAACAAGAAAAATTAGTCTTAATATTAAAGCATAAAATAAATAAATAAATTGCAAAGCATAATAAATAAATAACGATTACGTTAGTGAGCTTATATGCTCTAAGAAACATATATATATATATATATACATAAATATAGATAATATAATATAGGCGTTAGGTTAGAACAATAATAATAACATGTAACATAATAACATTAATAAAACAACATAATAGTAAAATGAAATTTATTCATAAACACGAACAAAATCCAAACATAGTGTTGCTTCCATAACATTTAAATGTTTGAGAAATATACACCATGGTCATGTTAAGTTACATGACATGGTAAGAAAAATAGGGAATGAATTTACCTAAGGCAGAAATATGTGTGGTAGTTGAAGAGAGGTTTTGGTAGTATATGAGTGGATGAAATGTGGAAATTTGGAAAAGTGAAAGAGTTTTTTGGAGAGAGGATTTGATGAGTGATTTTAGGAGAGTTTTGTTATGGTAAATGAATGTGTGAAAAAAATGGAGGGAGAGGGGGTATTTATAAATAAATATGGAGGGAATTATAAGTTAATTAAATAAATGAAAAAGAAAAGAAATGGGGGGAAAGAGAGAGGGGAAGTGGAAGACAAGAGAGGGGGAGAGAGAGAAGATGTGATGTAAATTTAATTTTTGTAGAAAAAAGTAATAATATGTAAAGTATGATGTGATTAAAGTTGTAGAAGAAAAGTGAATGGTAAAAAAATAGATATATAGGTAGTAAGAACAGGTAGTACAAAAAGTAGAGATGGATGAATAGTGCAAAATTGTCACGACCTGCCATCCCAGGCTCCACCGTAGCGGAGGGGGCGCCCCTAAGTCCTCAGGCCACCCTGGGCAGAGATCGTGATGCTAGGTACACTGGCCTCCCAGTGCACCCTCAAGCACAACCAGGATACCAGAGTAACTGTGTAACGACTTGGAAATCTACCCACTGAGGTATTATCTGCTTTGGTCGCACGCCGCATGGTTTTATCCTTTTTGGTGTCAGCACTTCCCAAGGGGTCACCCATCTTGGGATTGCTCTACCTGGAGCACGCTTAACTTTGGAGTTCTGACAAACTGTAAGCTATTGCACTGAAAAAACACATCTATGATTAGAGTTCCACCATCTATATTTGAGGGGTCTTACACACTCCCCCACTTATAGAACCGACGTCCTTATCAGTTTCATTACACAGGTCCAGAACCACTGCTCTGGTACCATTTGTCACGACCTGTCATCCCAAGCTCTACCACAGCGGAAGGGGCATCCCTAGGCCCTCAAGCCACCCTAGGCAGGGATCGTGATGTCAAATACACTGGCCCTCTCAGTGCACCTTCAGGCACAACTAGGACACCAGAGGTACTATGTAACGACTTGAAAATCTACCTATTAAGGTATTATCCCCTTTGGCCACGCGCCGCACAGTTTTGTCTTTTTTGGTGCCAAAGCTTCCCAGGGGGTCAACCATCCTGGGATTGCTCTACCCAGAGCAAACTTAACTTTGGAGTTCTGACAAACTCCAAGCCATTGCATTGAAAAGGCGCCTCTGTGATTAGAGTTCCATCATGTATATTTGAGGGGTGTTACAAGAATAGTGCAAAATAAGATAATGAATAGCAAACAAGACTAATAATTTACCAATAGTAAAGAAAATACACGTAAAAATGCAATATCTAATATTTTTAGTTATCGAAAAATTATAAAACTAATATTTTTAAAATCCTTATATTATTACGAATCTAACGGTGTCATCGGAATATTTTTACTATTCCAAGCCCCGAAGCATGCCTTTCAAGAGCTGATCTCGTTCGGGTTTGAAACACGCTAAAATTTAATGAATATGATATTTTAAGCTTTCTTATATTATTACGAACTATTATCCATAATTATCTCAATTCCGTTGCATAAGGTTTAAGAGCACGAGATTGCTGGATCTAAATATTAGGGTTTGTTGTAGACTTTATTCACTTTTGAGGTTCCGGTTTGACTGCATTTTTTTTTTTTATTTATTCATAAGATCATAAAATTTTGGGATTTTTGACCGTGTTATATTTTTGGTTCAAAATTTACGTTTTATTTTATTTTTTGTGGCTTGTTTAATATTTTTTAGTTCCCAAGATTATTTAACCGAGTCTAAAGTTATGGGCTGACTCCGTTTGACTTTTGGTGTAATTGAAAATTTTGATTCTAAAATTCTCTGAAGAATTTAAGGTTTTAGTATTTTATTGTCGAGTGTTGTTTAGATATATCATCTTGATTTGCGTGTTAGGGATCAAATAGATGATTTGGTTGGCATACGGATGTTGAATCAAACGATTATTGGATGTTAAATCAAACGAGTATTGGATTTTCCACTTTGTTTTGAGGGTCCTCTTTGTCTCAAGGTTAAGAACTTTCGTATTTGATCTTATTTAAAATTCGGTTTTAACTTGGGTTGGTTTTCAGGGTCTTGGTTTTGGTATTTAACTCTATAATTATCTTCTAAGAATTATGAAAAATTCAGGGGTTTACGACCTACCCCCCTGTCCTCAAAACTTATCATGCGTATGTAGTTTTTAAAACTTGGGGAGAAAGCTTGTGTCGTATTTCATTAGCATTCTTGGCATATGGAATTCATCGTACTTTTATTTGTTAAGTTTATCTGTGACAGGTATTATGATTACATTGTGTTATTTCTTTGCCCCCATTTATTTGATATCTTCTTTAGTTTCATTTCCACAAAAAGCTTTGGGAGTTATTGCTATTTTAATATTTCTCCTTTCGCCATTAGCTATATTTTTGTTTATTCTTAACTTGGTGATTTTGAGAATTTTTCAACATTTCATTTGTTCTATGTGTTTGATATTATTATGCAGTATAGCATATATAAATCAATAAGATTTGGTTTAGAGATTTCAACCCTCATTTTACTCGACCTTTTGAAGAGTCTTAGACTCATTCAAGACGATAGATGATTGACTCTTGACTCGACTCGACTCTGGACCAATGACGACACATTACGACACATCACTGGCACATCAATACAACAAAAGAAGGTTGTGAATTCGCTTTTCCATCCTTATGTGAGTATATATATGGCATTATGCATATGGCATATGTAATGTTCATACTCCTTTCACTGTTAAGGATATTGATGTTTTATTATTTACATGATCATCTTGACAAGGTTTGAGATCAAGATGTTTCATTATGTTATTGATTTCTAGAAAATTTTGGGAATTATATGTTGAAATTTTATCATCAATGGTTCTAGCCCTTAGGCGATAATTATAAGTATTTAAGCTTTTAGGTGCTTTCGGTATAAAAAAGGTGGATGGCATTTGATTTGATTTGTACGTTTGATATATGCTAAATTCTTTTCGATCTTATATTTATCTATTCTATATTAGGTGATGATGGTTATTTATTCTAAGGTCATTACTAATAAACCATTCATTTAGTTTTAGCGGTGTAAAAAGACATTCTAAGATCTAAGGGTACGATGCTAACCTGATACTAAATCATGTCCACGACTATCATTCTCTTCCAAGGTATCAAATTCTATTTCCTTGTGGATGGCTTCCTCGTAAACCTAATGTCCTTGTAGGTTGTATATATGTATTCCTTGTGGGGATATTACTGAGTATCTCCCATTTCTATTATCATTTCCATTCTTAACTTTATTTGTGCCTTTCTTTTTAAGGCACCATTTAGCAATATGTCCCGGTTTCTTGCAGATGAAGTAGATAGTGGTGGTTTGCTTTATACAACTTTGGACCCTATGGTTTGGACTTCTGCAGTAATAACACTTGTGTTGTGGCTTGGGACATTGTCTTGGATGATGTCCCCCTCTTGCATTTCCAATATCGGATATCTCATATTCTTTTTATCCGTCTTTTTTCTCGGATTGCCTGGGTGTTTGAGCTCGTTGACTTTGAGGCTTAAGCTGGCCCATTTATGGGTTCTTCCTTAAATCTCATAATGTTCGTTTCTATCATTCTCCTTTTCTTAGCACTTTCCACGATTCGTGCTCTTTCTACTAATTCTCGAAAACATTTGATGTCAAACTCTTCTAACTTGATATGAAGGTCTTCATCTAATCCTCCTAAGAACACTTATCTCTTGAGTTCCTCACTATGCTTATATGATTAAGGGGCATATTGTAATAGCCTGCTCGAGACTACGATCTTCTTGAGAGATACATAAGAAATCCACATTATGTTGGACTCTCAAGATTCCGGGGAAAAAGTTCTCCAAGAATTCATACCAAAATATCTCTCATGTGAAGTAACCAATAAAAAGCTAGAAAATTTGATAATTACACACATTAAAGTTGATGGTGTTAATTAGATAATTCATATGTTTGCTTGTGTATTGTCAAATTTTCTATCAATTCTATCAACTGAGTTATTCATTGTAATAACAATTCTATGACAATATTTAGTTAACTGTAATGCTAATCAATTAATAATGATACGTGAGGAATCATTATTAAAAAAACATTAAATAGTTGTTTATTACTCAAAACTATGAATGGTAATTGATACCGGAATTGATTTTTTTCAAAAATATCCCTATTCATATAAAAATTAACAAATGAAAATAGTTGTACAATTCTATTTCATTCCTACGTAATAACAATTCCTTTATATCTTTATTATTCAATTAAGTGAACGAGAAGTTATTATTAATGAACACAAAAATTTTATTTAAGTATTAAATTTACTACTTTAAAATACAAGTCATTAATTACGTATTTAACAAAGGTGCATGTATCAAATGCAATATAAACCCCTAATAATACTTCACTTAATGAATTCAAATCCAAAATTAAAAAATTAAAATTATAGTTCAGCTAATGTTATTCGGCACAAGTAGGGATGCAACCAAGTCAGCCATAAATGGGTTTCCGACCGTCCAACCCAATAAAAACCCTATAGGATAATAGGGTCGGGTTTAGACATAGGAAAAAACCTTGTAGGGTATTACTATAGGGTTTGGATACTACTAAAACCCGATAATGTCCGATCTGTTAGTTCTAGTAAAAAAATTGTAATATAAATATATTTATTAAATATAAATATAGTAACATGTTAAATTTAAAAATAGGTTGGCAAATAAAGGCGAATTGTTATATTATTAGACTATTATTTTATTAGCTTAAGTTTACTAAATCTATTGAAAAAAAAAAGTGAGACGGATTTAGGTTGATAATCGGGTCGATGGTCAGACAGGTAATCGGACAGGTGGTGGGTTTTAGAGTAAATCTTGTAGGGCGAATTTAGATATAGAATAAACCCCTACAAGATTATAGATTCGGATTTGATATGTTTTATAGTATAACAGATTCGGATTTACATTTATATGACCTGCTTAAAATCTAATCTGGTTGCATCTCTTGGCACAAGCTTACACCCAGCCTACTTCCAAATTCTCAGTCCGGCCAGAGACCTAAAAGGGAGAGGGTGACTGAGGGAGCGGGGCACTGATAAACGACCCTGGATGACTCGTTTTGTAGACCGATAAACTTACTAAAAACTTGGATAAACCCTCTCTATTCTCTTTTCCATTCCTCCTCCATGGCTTCACTTCATCTTCTTCCACACTCCCTCCTCCTTATCCCCACAAAATCCAACCTTCAGTGTTTAAACTTTCCAATTCTTATCAGAAACACAGACCCACCTAAACTTAAGCATAAATATAAACTTATAGCTGCTTCAAACTCCGAACCCACTGTAACCTCAAAACCCACTCGCCGTGGAAGGAAGAGTCCTTCTTCTTCTTCAAAGACTTCTTCTCGAAAGACTACTCGAACCTCGAAAAAGAAACCCAAGTCCGAAAATGGGTCAGTTTCAGATTCGCCAGCCCCAACAGAAGAGCAACAACAAATTCCCACATATCTGAACTCAGAGGATGAAGAAGATAACTACGACGACGGCATGGATTTCCCTTACGACGACCCGCCTTTGGTCTGCTGCTTCGGTGCGGTTCAGAAGGAATTCGTCCCCTCGGTTCGAGTTAACGACGACCCGATGCATCCCGATAAGTATTCCGAATGGAAAAAGCTCCAGTGGACTCCCCCCGAGTTCGCCAGGGCTCCCGGAGGTCCTCCAAGCAATGTCGCGATATCGCATGTGAGGTTGGGTGGGCGTGCTGCTTTTTTGGGGAAAGTGGGGACGGATGATTATGGGATGGAGTTGTTGTTAATGATGAATCAGGAAAGAGTGCAGACTAGAGGTGTGGTGTTCGATGAGGATTTGAGGACTGGTTGTACTTATATGAAGGTTAAATTTGATAGTAATGGGAAGATGGGATGGAGACGGTCCGAGAAGCACCTGAGGATTCGTTTCAAAGGAACGAGTTGAGCCTTGCTGTGCTTAAAGAGGTAGAATTGAAATTTGCTTTTTGTCCTGTGTTTGTGGTAATTCGTCTGTTGTTGAAATGTTGGTTGGACTTACTGGTAGAAAAGTTAATTGCTTATCTTAATCGTGTTACCTGAATTCCGGCCTCTTGGTTGAGTAGATTGGCATTAGCATGACAAGGTGCAAGTGCTACCTTAAATTGCTCTGTTTCCATCAAGCTACTTGTTGTACATTGTAATGTGGACTAGTTTTATAGGAGGATTTATACGTCCAGAAAACAGCTGGTTCAATCACATTAGGGCCTTCTAGATAATTATAATTCCATATAGCATATTTTCATTTCAGATTATAAGTATTTTGTTAATTATCAGTAGTTGTCTTGCCAAATATATTTTGTATATATATAATTAGAATTGTTTGGGTATAAAGAACAAAAATGCCAAAATCAGTGTAAGCTTATTAGAACTGTGCATCAAAGGAGCATGGAATGTGCATGACAAATTTTACTAATCAACAATCTCAATTTGAAATGCACCATGATGAGTTTGGGGATCGGTCCCCAACTTGTAAGAGATCCTTGGTGATTTATTGTATGAATAGTTATGCTTATGTTGAAAATGAGATTGTTCACTTGACTAAAGCACACCAAATGATTTCAATGGGGTTGCATCCCTTGGCTGGAGGTTTATGCCAACATAAGAATGTTGATATTTGCACCTACTGCAGGCTAGGATCTTCCACTTCAATTCAGGAGTCCTAATGTGCCCTTCCCTGGAATCAGCCCTCTTCAGAGCGATTAGATGTTCTAAAAAGTTTGGTGGTCTTGTATTTTTTGACTTGAACTTGCCCTTGGCCTTGTGGAAATCACCAGATGAGACGAGGGAGATAATCAAGAGGGCACTACAAGAAGCAGACATTGTTGAACTCTCTAGGACAGAACTGGAATTTCTTTTAGATGAAGATTACTATGAGAGAAGAAAACATTACCGGCCTCAGTACTATGCTGAAAACTTTGAGCAAACAAAGCACAGGCGGGATTACTACCATTACACGCGAGAAGAAATCTCCTCTTTGGCATGACAAGCTTAAGTTTTTATTTGTTACAGATGGAACCCTTCGTATCCATTACTATACCCCTAAATTTGATGGAGTGGTTGTTGGTACCGAAGACGTTCTTATATGCCCGTATACTTGTGATAGAACTGGATCTGGTGATGCTGTGTGGCTGGTATTTTGAGAAAGCTCACAACCTTCCCTGAGATGTTTGAGAACCAAGATATTTTAGAGAGGCAACTTCGGTTTGCAGTAGCTGCAGGAATTATAGCTCAGTGGACTATTGGTGGAGTAAGAGGATTTCCTACAGAAAGTGCTACTCAAAACCTCAAGGAACAAGTTTATATCCCCTCAATGTGGTAGTCACTGATCACGGTTCCAGTAATTCCAGCAAAACTTGGTTATATCATGGCTGGAAACTTATAGAGAAGTACACATAGCTTGTGTTGAGAGATAAAATACCTGGATTGATGGAAAGTATAATGCTGTGATGTGCTGGATGTCTTTTATCTCATATAGGGCAGTGGCTTTCCTATCTTCTGCCACCTCCAGATCATGCTTCTCTGAATGCTAATTTTAATGCACGCCTGGTTTTCTCTGATGAAGCAGCTCAGTTGGTATCCAATAACTTATGTGGAGTGGCCATCAATGACAATGTGCATTCAGTTGGTGTCTGTTGTGCTTCCTCTAGTTAAGGGATAACATTTGATCTTTACAACCTTCAGGGAACTTTTGAAGGTGCGAACTTTTGCTGGAGCTTGTGAGCTTCTGTTGCAATTGCAAATAAATGTTTAGCTAATTATATCCATCTAAAGATACATTGTCCTTCTTCATAATATTATTAACATTAGCTCCTGAATTAGTTGACTGCATGCATTTTCTATTTCAACTGTCACGATGGTTTGAAAAGTGCAAGCGCTTACACCCTTTATTATGTGATATTCGGTCTTTTGGAATTAAAATAAGGAGGATACACCTATACCTGATTGCAAGGTTGGCACGATCAGCAAGCCTGTGGAAGTTAGTTGAATTCGACAGGCAAACTCAAAGTTAAGGGCTTAAAGCTTAACTGAAATAAACTGAAGGTTTGAGCTTGATCAGATTTATATTTGTGTTCAAGCTTAGTCAAGTATAGCACTGACTATTCATGTTACCGCTATTGTCTCTTATATCCGTGTTTAAATGGATTAGTATCTAAAAAAACCTTCGAGCCGTTTATTAATCGTGTATGAATATCTAAATCTGTGAATCAATCCATATATACTATATCTGTTTATCGACTCGTTTATTGATTAATAATACATATTAGTAAACAATTAAATAAAGAATTTGAGATGTCCAAAAAATGATCAAAACAATATTTCTAAAACTCAAATTAATTATACTAGCAAAATTTTAAAAGAAAAATGATCATTTACTTGTTAAAAATTAATATAAAAATGAAGAAAAAAAACTTAATATTTTATAAGAAGTTATAATTACAACTAATTGAATTGACTTTGCAATAAGACTATATATAATGTACATCTAATTGGCGAGGTTCTTCAGGATTTAGACAAGGTTAATGCCAGACATTGTTGATACAATAATATTCATCTTCTTTTCATGGCAGACGGATGATAACTAGATGCAGGTGTCCTCATTTCATCTTTCCATATTAACAAAATATGCAGACGAACAAGCAAAAAATCCCGCTCTTTAAAATTACTAGCTAATGATTAAAGTTACTTTACCAAAAACCATTAGCAAAATAACTATTCAAATCATGAAGATGAATCAAACCAACTTCCTTTTCCCATACACAATTAATGAATTGAAATGAAAAACACTAAATCAATTTTATAAATACCTTGAAAGCAAAATGACAATAAAAGGGACCAAGTCATTTACACTAATTTCATTAATTATAGCCATAACCCTGTTGTTGCACGAGCTGATTTGGGCCAGTAGATGTAGCTCCTGTAAACACAAAAAAGCGATTAGAGGGGTTGTCCAAACGGCCACTCCGATGCTTAAGTCAGTTTGTAGATAAGAATAGTATGTCTATGAAGCTATGGCTTCGTAGAGTGTGGCCGAGTTGATCATGTTGAGCTGCCCCCACCCCTTCTTTCCGGGGTCACATGGCATGACTAGAGCACTTGCTTTGACTGGAGGTTATGAGGCCGTAAGGTCGAGCTCATCGTTAGCTAAGTTGAGGAGGTCAGCTAGCCTTTTGGAGGTGAGGATTCCTGAAGAGACCTTGCACCATATTCTTAGTGAGGCATGGGTCTAATTACTTTGAGAGATCGGACACAAGTAGTAGGCCCTTCTGGGCCAATCGCGTTATAAGGTTTGGAAACCTAGGAGACTAAGTGGACTGATGACTACATTCTAGTGTCAACATTTGTCCTCCCACTCTCATTGTGGGAGAACAAAGAGAGTGCATAGTCCACAAAGTCGTTGGCTCGAGGTAGTTGTTACTCGTATTGTGTGAGTTGCGTTCTCATTTGAGCTGCATCACCCATGTCGTAAGTATCTTGTGGTAGGGACCATTTAACTTCCCACCGGATTTCTCTGGCATATCTTACTTAGCACCTTTCACTGTGACTAAAATCGTAAGGTTCTCCCGATAAGTGTTGATGATTTGAAAGGTCTCGGTAATAATTAATCCTTAGGATCTAATGGCTGCAGTTGTTGGTTGTGTTGTCAAAGTCTTGAGGTTTGCTCACACGTCTTGAGGGATTCGGGCTTTCCCATCCCCTCACAACCAAACCAACCCCCCCCCCCCCCCCCCCCCCCCCCCCCCCCCCCCCCCCCCCCCCCCTCCCCCTCCTTTATAAATACTTATGCTTCACAAAGATTTTTCTACATCACTTTCGTACTTGTTAAGAAAATTGTCATCGTAGATCCTTTGCTCCTTTTCAATACTTCTATTTGCTTAAGATTTCAATGATATCGAGCTCAGGTAATACTCCATCATTTTCTCATGATTCGAGCAGTAGGGTCCAAAGGGTCTCCGACGACGCGATGAAGGGCAAGCACTAGCCTAAGAGGGTTGAGTTCATAAGGTGACGCGAGCAATTCGGTTGGTGGTGAGGGCTTGTCAACCTCAAGTGATAGGGAGAACTCGATAGATATTGGTCTTTACGTGGGTCAGTACATTGGGTTTACTAAATTCTTTTGGATAAATATATAGATGATGGTAAAGGGAAAGGCCCTGTGGTACCTCAACATGGCAAGGCAGTTGCTGTCGATGGCCTTCACAGAGTTTGTAGCACGCTTGCAAGGGCAAAACTCAATGAGTGTTGCAAGAATGAGATGCGGGGCTGTTCTGAGGACTGGGAAGTTGTCCTACCTTCTTCCTTAGGCAGAGTCTGTTTGCTGGAAGGGCAGAGTCTTACCCTATATGGTAAAGCCTTTAGTTTTCGTTTGTGGATGCCATTTTCTCCTTTGCAGAAGGAATTCTTCAGTTACCAACGGCTTTCTCCAATACTTGCTATCGAACGCTTAGCGGTTGTTGGTGGCTTTTGAAGCCTTGTGTCTTAACCTCAGCGTCAAGCCCACTTTAGTGCTTTTCCGAAGATACTATTGCTTTAAGGCATCCAACAAAGGATGGCAGTACCTCGCGAGGCGACCTAAGAGCTCATTTATGCTCTTTGGCGGACTCACAAGCTCCAATGGTCCTCACTAAAAGAAGAAATTTTGGATCATTCGAGCTTAAGAAGGCAACCAACACCAGTTCGATTTTTTGGTAGACTGATGTAAGCCTATTCGTAATAGAATGCTGCCAAGATTAGGGCCTCACTATGCTGACCCACAATGGGCTATCAACGGGTATATGAGCTCTTGAGATGGGAGGCAACTAGATGTTGAGCTTGCAGTGAGGAACTTCTTGAGTGGGAAGCCAATTGCTGATGGAGGTGTGGCTTGATTCTTCATGTGATTGTAGCCTCTCCCTCTTTCTCCCCCATCACAGTCGAGTTGAGCTCTAGAGAGAGGACGCTGTGAGAAGGGTTCAAGATTTTCGAGCTATTGAGCTCAATTAGGCAGGTGTTTTGTTCTTTATTGCTTACTTCTTCTTCTTCTTCTCTCTCTCTCTCTCTCTCTCTTTTGTTATCTCTTTTTAGAGCTGAGATACTAGTGATGGACGTAGGTGCCATTCTTACTAATCCGTTGAAGAAGTAGAAGAGGGCTTCAACTAAGAAGAGGGCGGCAATGAGAAGCGTCATGTTGAGGTCGTACTACGGGCTGCTGAGGTTGGTGTGCCAATTGTTGATGTAGATGTGCAAAGCCTAGGGGGCATTATTACCGAGGTCGACGATACTGCAGGGTCAGAGGTGTTGTTGCTGAGGTTGGAGGGGCTATCCCCGATGTCCACTTGGTAGGGTCCCCCCATCGTGTTAGGTCTCACAAGGAACGAGGTCTAGTTCCAAACTCCCCTATAATTATTCAAGCTCACAATGTACCATATCCTGCGGTAGAGGTTGTTAGGAGCAGTAATAGTGCCCTGGGTGATTAGGCTGTAGCTAAGGGTCGTGGGAATCAGCTCAGGAGAGGAGTTCTTAGCAGGCCTATTGACTTTATTATAGGGAGAGCTCTAAAGTGGAGTGATGTATTTATGGAATGGCCTTCCTTCAAGCAGATAGTCCATTTGGAGGATAAGAGGTTGAGGGGCTTTTATGGTGGACTATCATCAGTGGACTTGGCTATGGACTTTTCAGCATGGAAGATGTATGAGGTGAAGTCGCTATCGTCCCCATAGAGTTTGTTTGCATTACTAGTCTTTTCTCGACTTATTTAAACTCTTTTGTTATTTGTTTTTAGGCTTTGGTGACAACTGCTACAGCATGTTTCTTCTTCTTCTTCTTCTTCTTCTTTTTTTCAAACTTTCGATTATTGTTGATTGAGCATCGTTTCTTTTGTTTAAGGTTCGAAGGAGCTCAAGGCACTGAACATGAGCTTGGAGAAAGAGCTTGCCAAGGTCAAGCAGAGTGAGATGAGATGCAAAAGCTAACTACTTATCGATATTTGTAGGGGTTTATTACATACGGTTTTGGTTTGTTCAAGAGAAGAATCAATTTGTCTAATTTGTTGACCAAGTTCAATCCTAGAAAATTCTACAACAATCACGATAACAATGAAGGAATTTGGGTTAAATTTGTTTATCTAATTTTTCCTAAAGAAGTTACAATGAATGGGAAGAAGTTGGCCGGTTCAACAAGCAAGAATTGAGTCCTCTATGTTCATTTAATGTCTAGGGTACTTAGTGGTTCATCATTTGTTAGATGTTCCTTTCACCTTGACTTACAAGTAGCTAACTTGCTCAATTTGCAATTGTAGTTGACAGTAGACAATACTTTGGTCATCTTTGATCAATTTTCACCCTAAATATCTAGATTAATTTGTTAGTTACTAAGTCACACGCATGTTTGTATATCAATTATATGAGAGTTTTAATTCTAAAAAGTTCACATAAAACACCTACAATATTCCTAAATTACTTTGAGTTTAAATTTTGAGTCTAAAGTTTATGCAATTGAATATTTTAGAGTTTTACCTTATGCAATTAGAGTAGGCGCGATAGGTCAAATTAGGATTTAGTTCCTATAGACTCATAATTCTCCAACTAGAATAATAGTGCAATACAACTCTTTATTTGAAGTCTAGATTATTAGTTATGGATCTATTTTCCATTCCCATTGCGTATTTACAACTCTAGCGGTTAATCTTTTAATTATCGTTTTATAGCCAATAAGTCCTATAATTAGATTGCCTTTTAATGTATTTGAAATTTATGGTTACTTTTAATTATATCTTGAATTATTGGCTCAAGTTACGAAATTTTGTCTTTGGTATCAATTAGGGTTAAAGAAATTTTTATTCTTATCCCAAGCTATAAATGAGCTTATTACTACCCATAGATTCATTCTAGGATATTTATTGGGTCCTAAGTTCACTATCTGATTCACACTTGCCATTCTATTGTTTTACACTAGAGTAAAAATTCTCGGGGATTACACACGATCAATTTGATTCTTGCTCCTTTGTGGCCTTGGCATTATGCGAGAAAATGTATTTTTGTAGCGGTAGTTTATGGGTTTCTAGAGGGCTTTTGTAGAGAAAGCGATGGAAGAGGAGAAGGAGTATCATAAAAGGTTTTTTTTACAGACGGTGCCACATATTGCACGAGCGTATTTGGGCTAATAGAGTTAGCTCCTACAAACACCGAAAAAGCAATTAGAGGGGCGCCGAGGGTTGCTTAGTGCGGCCAGTTCAATACTTAAGTCAGTCCATAAGTAAGAATAGTATGTTTGTGAAAAGATAAGAAGAACTATCTCTTTTTTTTCCCTTTTGCCTTAAGGAAAGCGAGTAATTATAGTTTTTAGGGTCATACCAAGGTGGACCTCTTCCTACCCGTTGACCTGGTATCCAAGATGATGGGAATACCCAAGCCGAGAAGATGCGGTTTCACGAATTGTGGCTAGGCTGATCATGGTCATGCTTCCCCCCATTCTCGAGGTGTGACTGGAGCACTTACTTTGACTGGAGGTTATGAGGCTGTAAAGTTGAGCTCAACTAGCCTTTTTGAGGTGAGGATTTCCAGGGAAACTTTGCATTTCTTTGGTAGTGTCATATTTCTCGTTACCTTTCTAGGAGATTGGGACGTCACAAGTAGTAAGCCCTTCCTAGGCCCATCGGCGTTATAGGGTTTCAAAGCCCAAGAGACCAAGTGGACCAATGGCTACATTCTACTGTCGACACCTGAGGACCTCTTTTAATTCCACAAAATCTTAACCAACTTTCACAACTCATTCTCTTATTACATCTTTATAATGGAAAAACGCAGACCTAATGGTATTGTAATTCAAAGTGTTAAATTCATCACAATTTATGTAGTTGAAGCATGATTAAAGGCATGTCACTATTGGTGATGATTTTCAAATGCACCACATTCTTTGTAAGTTCTTTAAAGAAAACACTCAAAGAACCTATCATAAAAGAGAATAGTATCAACAAAAATAAATATCATTGAAAATTGTATAAAAATAATTTATATATAAAAGAGCTTCTATAATTTCTGACTTCAATGAACTACGATATTTATCAAGGATTTAACCTCAAATACTAAATAGAAATTCTAAAGTAATCATAGATATCAATATGCTCAAGATGCCACCTTCCACAATGAGAAATGCTTCTTTAACATGACAATACTCAAAGTAGTTGTCTATGTTGTAGAGATGGATACTAACTTCTTGAACTTTCTCTGTTCATCAATTCGAAATAGGGAGCATATTATATAATATTAAAAAATGGGTTGATTTATTAGACAAAAGATAATATTAAAAAGAAAAGGTCCATGATTTTATTCTATAAGAATTTTTTACATATTATATAATACAAGTCACTTCATTTATCCTGAGTCCTTTGGCAATATGCATAGCTTATAGGAACTTAGAAGCCTGTCTAGTCTTTTTGGTCATAAGGATGGCACATTGGGCTTTACTATCCAAAATTCACAAGCAATTGGCTTGAGACACAATTATAGCATCAATCTCATCCAAGAATTCCATCTTTGTCACAAATTCGAAGTTATCAAAGGGTATCACCTCAGTGGACTCCCTTCTTTGCCATCCATTAATTTGTGACTCAACCCTTTTGCTATACTAACTATTAGAACTTCTTTACAATTAGCAATCTTGAGCCAAGTCTTATTCTTCTCGATTAGCACCTCTAGCTTGGCTATTGTTAATTCTAAAATGAAAATGGGAAGTACTTATATCAATGAGAGCATCCAACTTCTTACTTGCAACTTGTACCTCAATGTACATCAATCCTTTGTGCTTCTCTACTGTCTGGCTCTTTATGGTAGTCAAGACACGTAGAGTGCCTAGTTTAGTTTCCTCTTTCTTCATCTAGGCTTCCCTCAACTATTAGTGCAGTCAGTTTCTTCTTCTTAGGGCACTCATGGGCAAAGCGTGGCCTATTGCAAAAGTAGCATTTCAGCTCTCGTGGCTTCTTTTTCTCTCCATCCTTTTCGTCTACCTTACCCTTTGATACATGTAAATTATACTATAATTATTAAGTTAAAATATAGTAATTTATAGTTATTTATGTTTATTTTTGTAAGAAATAATACTTAGACTTGGTTATTTTGTGTTTTCTTTAGAGATTTGATGAATATTAAGCTTTGGAATGAATTTAATCAAGTTTGAGGAAGTTTTCGAAGCAAAAAGAATGAAGGAGCAAAGCTTTGGAAAGAGTAAACAAGCCATGAAACAATTATGGAAGCCTTTGATAAGGAAAATGAAAAAATATGCACCAGGAAAAGTACACGACAGGATGCAGGGTGTCATGTAGCTGTTGTGCAGTTATCCTGGAATGTTCAGAAAATGACCAGAGAGTTACACGACAGGATGCAGAGTGTCATGCAGGTGTCGTGCAGTTTGTCTGTTACAGTTTTACTCGGTCAAACTTAGATAAACTTAGAAAGATTGATCCATATCTTAACTTGTAACTGTTGTACCAGGTTCCTATCATATAAATACGTGTCTTAGGTTAGTAAAAACATAACTTTGTACATCAAAACATAACTTTAGAGTAATTTTCAAGTCTATTCAAGATTCATAACAGATTTGTCAAGACAATCCTACTTGTCAAGACTTGGGCTTTCAAGATTTCGGTTCAAAGGTGTATTCTTTCTTATCTAGTATTGTTTTACATTGATTTAATCATGTTTTGTAATACGGATATGGAGGAGTAGAGAAATTTTCATTCAAATGATGATGAACTCTAAGATCTATCTTTGTACTCTGTTTTGATGATGATTCAATGAAGATTTATTGTTCAATTTTAATTCTAAACATGTGTACTTAATCTTTCTTGAACTTAGTAGTCTAGAATGCTAATTTCATATCAGATTTTCTATATTACAAATGAAAGTTTGGATATAGGAATAGATCTACATGTTTAGAGAGATTTGTTTGTGAATTCTAGAGATAGATTTGCAAGAATCTTCTGTATTGGGTTGATTGATGAGTATTTGATTGATTCAATATAAGATTTACTGATTTTAATGCGATTCTTGGATTGTTATTGGTTGAGAAGAAATTCTAACAGATAGATCTAAGGATTAGGGATTGATAATCTTGAGAAAGATATCAATCTAATTAAGAAATCTTGCGGATTAAAATTGAATACTGTTGTTAATTCATTGAATATCAATATAAATGGGTATGAAGTGTGATTTTAGTAGTGATTCATTGTTTGAATGAGCCGAGAATCATTGGATTTATATTTTCTGTTATAGAACACCTTGAATAGTCATAAACATATTGATTAAATCTTCTTGATAATCATAAAACATCAACTGAAATTAATTCTTGAATTTTTCCCTGCTGTTATTTCTTAATAATAGGATTAGAGTGTTGTTTTTAAAACGATCCCTGAGGACGATCCCGTTTACAAAGCTATACTATATTAGGATTGGTCCACTTGCCAAATCTATTGGTTTTTATAGTTTTTAAGCGGTGTTTTTAATAAATTTTAAGTGATATAAAACCAATATCAAGCTTTTTGGCGCCGTTGCCGGGGATCGGCATTAATAGGCAGCCTCTTATTCTATTATTCTTGTTTTATTTTTATTTTTATTATCTGTGTTTTGTAAACACTTGGGTGGAAACTTAACCTCATTTGTCTTCCTTTTGTTGTATGACTAGGAATAGACCATCAGGGCCTCTTGCTTTTGACCCGGAACCAAAAGACAGCACTAAAAAATCGTCGACAATTAGCTAAAGAAAATTTGGAGTCTTCTCCAATTCAACGGAAAGCAAGCCTCCTACCTCAGTTGACATGGCGGACGGAAATGAAAACCCACCTGCTGCTCAACAATTCAACCCACAAGGATTGATGAATCCGGGTTAGCGAATAATCAAAATGAAGCCATCCACCGTACCATGATGGAGTATGCTAGGCCAACATTGACGGAGTTCAATCTAGCATCAATCGACCAAGAGTGGCTGCTAATCATTTTGAAATCAAGCCAAGCATCATCCAAATGGTTCAGAATTGTGTCCAATTTGACGGCTTGCAAGATGAAGATCCGAATCTTCATATTCAGAATTTCTTGGAAATATGTGACACTTTTCAGATAGCTGGAGCCACAAACGATGACATTAGACTCCGATTATTCCCATTTTCTCTCCGGGGCAAAGCTAAGCATTGGTTGATTTCGTCACCACCAGGATCTTTCAACTCATGGCAAGAACTTGCAGAAAAATTCCTTGCCAAATATTTCCCACCAGCAAAGACGGCTAAGCTTCGATCGGATATCTCCACTTTCACTCAATTGGAGTCGGAGACCTTGTATGATACATGGGAGAGATACAAGGAGCTGTTAAGAAGGTGTCCACACCATGGCTTGCCCACTTGGATGCAAGTTCAAACATTTTATAATGGCTTGAATTTTAGTACCCGTCAAATGATAGATGCAGCAGCCGGGGGTACTCTCAACCACAAGACTCCCGAGGATATTGCAGCTGTTGGAGGATATGGCCATCAATTCATATCAATGGTCATCCGGGCGCACAAGAGAAAAAAGAGCAGCTGGAGTCTATGAGGTAGATGCTATTTCATGTCTAGCAGCGAAGGTAGATGCATTAGCGACCCAAGTGAAAGGATTATCTATGCAACAACATTCTCAAGGACCTTATGTGGATTACCCTAGTGCTAATCAAGACAATTTGGAACAAGTAGATTTTGTGGGAAATCCAATGAGAGCTCAAAATAATCCTTTTAGCAATACATATAACCCCGGATGGAGGAACCACCCAAATTTCTCTTGGGTGGTCAGAATTTTCAGAGACAAACCCCTCTTCCTCCCGGGTATCCAAGGTCTACTATTCAAGAGAAAAAGCCTTCTCTTGAAGATCTCATGCAGCAATTTATTCAAACAAACAATGCAACACTAAGGAATCATGAAGCATCCATTCATAATTTAGAAAATCAGATTGGACAAATTGCTAAGATGCTTTCGGAAAGAAACCAAGGAACACTACCGGGAAATACGAAATGAATCCTAAAGAACAATTAAAAGCTGTCTCCTTGCGTAGTGGAAAAGAACTCCAGCATGATAAAGAGAAGGATCAACAAGGAAAGGAGTTGGGGAAGGATGATGCAATTGAGCTACCAAAAGAAAATGAAGACACCTTGAAAAAGCAACCGACCCCACCAATAGTGAAGGAATATGTGCCACCTATTCCCTATCCAGCTCGGTTGAGGAATAAGGACAAGGACCAACAATATGGTAAGTTTTTGGATTTATTTAAACAATTACATATAAATTTACCTTTTGTAGAAGCCCTTGCACAAATGCCACGCTATGCAAAGTTCCTCAAGGACCTTCTCTCGAATAAAAAAAGCTGGAGGAAGTGTCTCATGTCACCCTTGGTGAAGAATGCTCGGCTATTCTCCAAAATAGGATTCCTAAAAAGCTAAAGGATCCAGGTAGCTTCCTTATCCCTTGTTATAGGTAATCTGGAATTACAACATGCTTTAGCTGATTTAGGAGCTAGTATAAATTTAATGCCGTACAAATTGTTCAAAAGATTAGGTTTAGGAGAACCCACTCCTACCCGCATGAGTCTTCAATTAGCTGATAGGTCGGTTAAGTACCCTAGAGGAATAATAGAAGATGTCCTTGTAAAAGTGGAAAACTTTATCTTCCCGTAGACTTTGTTATTCTTGACATGGATGAAGATGTAGATGTTCCACTTATACTAGGAAGACCATTTTTAGCAACTGCTAGGGCTATTATAGACGTAGCGGATGGAAAACTAATTTTAAGGGTTGGTGATGAAGATGTAATAGTTAATATCCCTGTTTCTATGAAAAAATCCATGGGCCAAGATGACTCTTGTTTTTCTATTGATTTGGTTGATTTTTCTGTGAAGGCTTGTTTGTCAGAATTGTTATGTAAAGATCCTATTGAATACACTTTGCATGCAAATGATGATGATGACATAACAAATCCTGAAGTTTGGCATTTAAAAGAACAACTAAATAATGAAAAACAAGTATTGAGTACAGATGATTTTTTAAAAATAAACAGGGATGATATGATTATTGATAAACCATCTATTGAAGACCCACCTCTCTTGGAATTAAAACCTTTGCCTGATTTTTTGGAATATGCATTCTTAGAAAATGATTCTAAATTACCTGTGATAATTGCTGCTAATTTAACTAAAAATCAAAGAGGAATTATTGGAAGTGCTTAGGAAACACAAGCAAGCAATTGCTTGGAAGCTAGCTGATATTAAGGGGATAAATCTTTCTTTTTGCACTCACAAGATTAGATTGGATGAAAGTGCTAAACCTGTTGTACAACCCCAAAGGAGACTAAACCCCAATATGAGAGATGTCGTAAAGAAAGAAGTAATAAAATTATTAGATGCTGGGATAATCTATCCTATATCGGACAGTACTTGGGTTAGTCCGGTGCACGTGGTGCCAAAAAAAGGGGGAATGACAGTTGTTCCAAATGATAAAAATGAATTAATTCCTATGCGTACTGTCACGGGGTGGAGAGTGTGTATAGACTATAGGAAACTTAACTTAGCTACTAGAAAGGACCATTTTCCCCTCCCTTTTTAGACCAAATGCTTGAAAGACTAGCTGGCCATCTTTATTATTGCTTCTTAGACGGTATGTCAGGTTATTTTCAAATCCCTATAGCACCCGAGGATCAGGAGAAAACCACATTTACATGCCCTTTTGGTACTTTTGCTTATAGGCGAATGCCATTTGGATTGTGTAATGCTCCAGCCACATTCCAACGTTGTATGTTAGCTTTGTTTCAAGGTTTAATAGAGGATGGAATGGAGGTTTTTATGGATGATTTCTCTGTTTTTGGTGACTCTTTTAATTTATGTTTGGAGAATTTAGAAAAAGTCCTTACAAGATGTGAAGAGACCAACCTTGTGCTTAACTGGGAGAAGTGCCATTTTATGGTACAAGAGGGCATAGTGTTAGGACATAAAATCTCTCATAGGGGTATTGAAGTTGACTCAGCAAAAATTGAAACTATTTCTAATTTACCACCCCCCACATCAGTTAAAGCTATAAGGAGTTTCCTAGGACATGCTGGTTTTTACCGGAGATTCATAAAAGATTTTTCAAAAATTGCTAGACCTTTGACTCACTTGTTAGAAAAGGATGTAGCTTTTGAGTTCAATGATGAATGTGTTGAAGCATTTAATCTTTTAAAATCTAAATTAACTAATGCCCCAATCATGGTGGCACCGGATTGGAACTTGCCTTTTGAGTTAATGTGCGATGCTAGTGATTATGCCATAGGAGCTGTATTGGGACAAAGGCGAGAAAAATATTTCCAACCTATTTATTATGCTAGTAGAACCCTTAATGCCACACAAGAAAATTATACAACAACTGAGAAGGAACTACTAGCAGTAGTATTTGCTTTTGAAAAATTTAGATCTTATTTAATTCTTTCTAAAACAATTGTGTTTACTGACCATTCGGCTTTAAGATATTTATTTAATAAATCAGATGCTAAGCCTAGATTGATTAGGTGGATTCTCCTTTTGCAAGAATTTGATCTAGAAATTAGAGATAAAAAAGGAGCGGAGAATCTTGCTGCTGACCATCTATCTAGGTTAGAAAATCCGGACTTAGATTGCTTAGATGAATCTGAAATTGATGATCGTTTTCCTGAGGAGAAACTCTATTCTATTCTGAAGATGAATGAGCAATTAAATGATAATGAAGTTCCATGGTTTGCTGATATAGCAAACTATTTGGTAGCTAGAATAATCCCTAAGGAATTAAACTCCCATCAAAAGAAGAAATTTTTCTCTGATCTAAAGTACTATATCTGGGATGATCCATACCTCTTTAGGATTTGTGCTGATCAAATAATGAGAAGATGTGTTTCTAGATCCGAAGGATGGAAAATTTTGGAACATTGTCATTCTGGTTTAACTGGAGGTCACCATAGCTCTAATAGGACAGCACATAAAGTTCTTGAATGTGGCTTTTATTGGCCAACTTTGTTCAAGGATGCACAAACCTTTAGTTCTAGGTGTGATCGATGTCAAAGATCAGGAAATATATCTAAGAAAGATGAGATGCCCCAGAACTTTATATTGGAGTGTGAAGTGTTTGATGTATGGGGGATTGATTTCATGGGGCCTTTTCCTAAATCTGATGGGAAACAATATATCTTAGTTGCTGTAGACTATGTATCTAAGTGGGTAGAAGCTGAGGCCTTGTCTACTAATGATGCTAGAGTGGTTACCAATTTTTAAAGAAGCTATTTGCTCGGTTTGGAACACCTAAGGCAATCATAAGTGATAGGGGGACTCATTTCTGCAACTCACAAATGGAAAAGGTTTTGAGAAGATATGGAGTAAATCATAGACTAACTACTCCTTATCACCCTCAACTAGTGGTCAAGTAGAGCTATCAAATAGAGAATTGAAAAGAATTTTGGAAAAGTCAGTTGCTCTTAATAGGAAAGATTGGTCTGATAAATTAGATGATGCTTTATGGGCCTATAGAACAGCGTTCAAGACTCCCCTAGGAACAACACCTTATAGATTAGTCTACGGGAAGTCATGTCATTTACCGGTGGAATTAGAGCATAAAGCATATTGGGCAATCAAACAATTGAATTTTGATTTAGATGAAGCTAAAAAGAAAAGATTGTACCAATTGAATGAACTTGACGAGATGAGACAAATGGCATATGAGAGTTCAAGGCTATATAAAGAGAAGACAAAAAGATATCATGACCAAAGGATTAAGCAATCTAAGGAATTTAAGGAAGGAGATAAAGTTTATTATACAATGCCCGTCTGAGACTTTTTCCTGGAAAATTAAAATCTAGGTGGTCCGGACCTTTTGTAGTCACTAAGGTTTTTCCTTATGGTACTATAGAAGTGGAGCACCCAACTTCGGGAAAATTTAAAGTTAATGGTCAGCTTTTAAAATTATATGTGGGTAATGATAATGATTTATTCAATAAGGAGGAGTTTAGGCTTCATCCTTTGCCAAATTAATTGTTTAAATGGGTAAAAGTCGAAGCTAAGGACTATAAAAAAGCTTATAAGTATAGTTTAATAAAGGTTTTTATGTTGTTTTTTTTAAGCTTATATTTATTTGCATGTGTTTATATTTTGTCTTGGTTTGATTTGAAAAAAAAAATCCTGTAAAACAAAAAAAAATCCTGCAATGAAAAGTTGCAGCAAAGTGATGTAGGTGTCGTGTATAGTGTAGTGTCGTGTAGGTGTCATGCACTTTTCCTGGTGATTTCCAATTTTTGACCAGAGAGTTGCACGACACTTTCAAAAGTGTCATGTAGGTGTCGTGTATATGTCGTGTAGGTGTCGTGTAGGTGTCATGCACTTTCCTGGTGATTTCCAATTTTTGACCAGAGAGTTGCACGACACTTTCAAAAGTGTCATGTAGGTGTCGTGTATATGTCGTGTAGGTGTCGTGTAGGTGTCATGCACTTTTCCTGGTGATTTCCAATTTTTGACCAGAGAGTTGCACGACACTTTCAAAAGTGTCATGTAGGTGTCGTGTATATGTTGTGCAGGTGTTATGCATTTTTTTTCCTGGTTGGGTTATGTCCTTTTCCATATATATTTGAATTAAAAATTTCTTTTAGGGTTTCAAATCCTCAATCGTCTTCTCCTGTTCTTCTTTTGAAATCCAAACTCAACCCACCACCCACGACAACCCAACTACCTTCTCCACCATCCCACCACCCTCATCTTCATCACGAAAACCAGCTTCTCCTCCACAAACCACCCTCTACAAAACACACACGCACCACCTTCTTCCACAACAAACCACCTCGGTCACCTCCACCAATACACGAATCACCCTAGCTTAACCACCCTCGGCCATCGTTTTCAACACACAAACTCAGAATCGATACCCAACTTTCAACACACAACCCAGCTCGACGCCCCACCATCTCCTCCGCCACGAAACCCACACACTACATTGAACCACGACCAACGACGACCAGCAGCTTTCCTCACCAATCCAGCTCGTTTTCTTTTTAAAAAAAAAAAAAAAAAACCCAGATCAGCTACGAAACAACCACACGCCACCATACTCAGCTTGTTCTGTCCCCTACATTCCAACTCTAATTCTTCAATATCTAGACACAATGCCTAGACAAAAATCCACTGCAACTATGAAAATTCCACCAAAGACTCTAAAGAAGTCAAAAACATCTTCAAGTGGAAAACCCATTCAAGCTCCAGCCTACATGGATGATAGGGAGAAGGAGCTCTTCCTCTATTTATCTGGTAAGAAATTTATCCCTAATAGATTTATGACATGGGAAATGTTTAGACCATATGGGCTGGAGGAAATGCTCAAGAATTTAATCGGAAAACCTTTTGAAAGATTATTTTCTGTTGATGAAGCATTTTTTCAACAATTAACTGTTGAATTCTTGGCGACGTTGTTTTTAAAACATCCTGATCCATCTCATGGGCTACGAAATGAGCTTTCTTTTCGAGTAAATGGTGAAAGGTATCATATGTCTATGGCTGAATTCTGTGTTAATAGTGGCTTATATACGGTTGAAGAAGTAGAGGAGGATGATTTTAAGAATCTGAGTTGCTCCCTCTTGCATCGACATCAGCATAATGCCTTTTGGGCTAAATGGAGCACTGGGGGATCTAATTATGTCCCCTCTAAGGCAAAAGGTTCTAGTTTAAGACAACCCGAGTGGCGAATGATTCACTGGATGTTATCCCATTCCATCACTGGAAGAGAAAAAAGTACCGGGGTTGTCAATGCTAGAGACATTGGCTTTCTGCAGAGTATGCTAGAAGGACCACCTATTAATTTAGGCGTGTTTCTCGCATTCTCTTTCTTAGAAGAGGTCAATGATAAAAAAAGGGAGCTATATCATGTGGAGCTTTTGTCACCCGGCTTCTGAAGAATATTGGGATTTTTCCCGATACCAGCCCTAAGGACATAGTGGGTAGATCCATCCCTCTTTCCACAGGGATTATGATTCAGAAATTATTTGAGGGAAGAGAGGTGGATTCAGCCACTACTAATGAGGAGTTCTCAAGTGATAGACACTCTTTTTCCTCTACTGCCCAGACCACTAGAAATGTAGAAGGAAATTCATTGGCCAATGAAGTTAAATGGCTAAAGGAATATTTTGGCTTTTTCAGGAGCCATGGCTCAACACTGTGGATTCCAAATGCCTGTGGTCAATATGCCTTCTAGTTTTGGTGCAGGTTCTTCAGGGGGTCTACTACACAAGGAGCTGGTGATGAAGCTCATGGAGACAAAGGAGCTGATGATGAGGATCAGTCTGGGGAATATGAAGATGCTGCAGAGGATGCTGATGATGAGGATTAGGAATTTGCTGCTGTTCTGATTATTTGTGTTTTGTTTTGGCTATGTTTTTAAAGACTCCTATGCTGTTCTGCTATTTTTCTTTGCTGGCTAGTTTGATGGATGCATTTCTTGTGGTTTTGTTTTGTTAATATGAAGTAGTTCTGAATGTCTATATGATGGATATGGAGTAGAAGTTAAGTATCATGGTTGATATTTATCTGTTCTTTTAGTTGTTGATCTAGACAGCTATGTATTTAGGAAGAAACTTGTGATGGTTATATAGTTTGCATATTTATTACTGAACTAATGTAATCCTTTTTAGTGTTTCTTTGTTAGATATATATTTTTTTTTGGATTTCAGTTCAGTTTTTGACAAGTTTTGAAGCTGATTTGAGTACATGCTCCATGTGTTCAAGTTCTATAAGCAAGGTCATTCACAAGTTCCATTTTCTTTATTTTCCAATTTCAGAGGCAATTTCAAGGGAAGTTTTCTTTTTCTTATTCTTTTGTTTCTTTCTTTAATTTCTTTATCAGTTCTTGTTTCTTTCTTATGCTTGATAAAAGACATTGAGGGCAATGTCTTGAATAAGTGTGGGGAGATGAGATACAAGTAATTTTATTTTATTTTATTCTTTTATTCTTGTAATCATAATAATCTATACATATATTTGAATGTTCATGTTTCTCCCCATTACTTAAGGTGATAGCTATTCTTAGTAATTGAATGATGGAAAATAGAATATATATTTATAATATGTATAGAAATTTTATATTTTTTAAATTAATTTTATTTTCGAAATTTTGGAAGTTTCATCAAGAATCATATTCTTTTTGAAATCATGAATTTAGAAGTGTTATTTATTTAAAAAAAAAAGAGTTTTAGTTTGAAATTGTATTACTAAAGAAGTTGAAAAATGATGATACTATTAGTAAACTTGTTTCATTCATACCTAGGATTGATTAAACATTTAGATTTTCTATTTTGCATTCACTTTAAAAGTAATGAATTAATAAATAAAGAAGGACTTAAATTTTCAAAAATATTTTCAAGTTTAAAAATTGATTTAAATGCTCAAGTTTGTATTATGAATTCTTTGCTAAAATACAATAGTGAAATCTTTAGGATACAAAGTTACTTTTAAATTAAACTTTGAGTTTGAAATTGGAATTGAGTTAAGATTGCTAGTTGAGGAATTAAGCATTTGCATTTTAAGATTTTACTTCTAAGTATATTCATTCCTTGGAATTTTTGAAGAGTTTCATAATCTTTAATGGATGTTCATATGAAATAGTTCCTTGGTGATTTTCCTTGAAGTAGATGAATTAAGTTGAGAGAACTCAATCTGCTGATTCGGTAAGGAATCAAGAGCATATATATAAAAAAAAAAAAGAGAGAAAAAGTGAGAATTGATTGGTATGAGCGGGCCTTGGTCCCTAAGAACGAGTGTTCGACTCGCTGCCAATTGATTTGAACTAAAATAAAAGCGAAATTGATATGAAGCGGGCATTGGTCCCCAGAAGAGCAATGAGTCGTTATCCTCTATCAATGGGACTTAAAAAAAAAAAAAAAAGGAGTACTCTTGACTGAAAAGTTGAAAGAGGAAGAGAAAATCCAGGGAATTAATGGATGAGTTATGCAAACATTTTTGATTATGTGACTTAGATAAAAGAAAAAGGGGAGTATATACTTCTTAGTAAAAGTGTATAAAGTGTGGATGAGTTTTTCTTGGTTAGTTAATTTTGATTTTGATTTTGATTTTGAAAACTTTGTTTAATTTTTGAGATTAAACTTTGTGTTATTTAGATTAGCTATTGAATTTTGGTATATTAAGAATTTGGTATACAACACTACACTTGAGTTGATGATTGGAATCCATAAATTTCTGTTTTGAAAAGTGATGCAAGAAAGGAAATTGAATGTTTAAGAAACCAAAGGTATGATTGATGATAAGTTTTTCTTAATGGTTATTCATTATAAAATTTCTTTAGGAAGTTCAATTTTGATGAAGACTTAAATAAAGAATTATTTCTTTTCAAATTTTGAATTCTTAAGTTTAATTGCTTGAGGACAAGCAATTGCTTAAGTGGGGGGAATTTGATACATGTAAATTATACTATAATTATTAAGTTAAAATATAGTAATTTATAGTATTATGTTTATTTTTGTAAGAAATAATACTTAGACTTGGTTATTTTGTGTTTTCTTTAGAGATTTGATGAATATAAGCTTTGGAATGAATTTAATCAAGTTTGAGGAAGCTTTCGAAGCAAAAAATGAAGGAGCAAAGCTTTGGAAAGAGTAAACAAGCCATGAAACAATTATGGAAGCCTTTGATAAGGAAAAGAAAATATGCACCAGGAAAAGTACACACAGATGCAGGGTGTCATGTAGCTGTTGTGCAGTTATCCTGGAATGTTCAGAAAATGACCAGAGAGTTACACGACAGATGCAGAGTGTCATGCAGGTGTCGTGCAGTTTGTCTGTTACAGTTTTACTCGTCAAACTTAGATAAACTTAGAAAGATTGATCCATATCTTAACTTGTAACTGTTGTAACCAGGTTCCTATCATATAAATACGTGTCTTAGGTTAGTAAAAACATAACTTTAACATCAAAACATAACTTTAGTGTAATTTTCAAGTCTATTCAAGACATAACAGATTTGTCAAGATAATCCTACTTTCAAGACGTGCTTTCAAGATTTCAGGTTCAAAGGTGTATTCTTTCTTATCTAGTATTGTTTTACATTGATTTAATCATGTTTTGTAATATGGATATGGAGGAGTAGAGAAATTTTCATTCAAATGATGATGAACTCTAAGATCTATCTTGTACTCTGTTTTGATGATGATTCAATGAAGATTTATTGTTCAATTTTAATTCTAAACATGTGTACTTAATCTTTCTTGAACTTAGTAGTCTAGAATGCTAATTTCATATCAGATTTTCTATATTACAAATGAAAGTTTGGATATAGGAATAGATCTACATGTTTAGAGAGATGTTTGTGAATTCTAGAGATAGATTTGCAAGAATCTTCTGTATTGTTGATTGAAGTATTTGATTGAGCAATATAAGATTTACTGATTTTAATGCGATTCTTGGGTTATTGGTTGAGAAGAAATTCTAACAGATAGATCTAAGGATTAGGGATTGATAATCTTGAGAAAGATATCAATCTAATTAAGAAATCTTGCGGATTAAATTGAATACTGTTGTTAATTCATTGAATATCAATATAAATGGGTATGAAGTGTGATTTTAGTAGTGATTCATTGTTTGAATGAGCCAAGAATCATTGGATTTCTATTTTCTGTTATAGAACACCTTGAATAGTCACAAACATGATTAAATCTTCTTGATAATCTAAAACAACAACTGAAATTAATTCTTGAATTTTTCCCCTGCTTTTTTCTTAATAATAGGATTAGAGTGTTGTTTTTAAAACGATCCCTGAAGACGATCCCGTTTACAAAGCTATACTATAAGGATTGGTCCACTTGCCAAATCTATTGGTTTTATAGTTTTTAAGCGGTGTTTTTAATAAATTTTAAGTGATATAAAACCAATATCACCCTTCCCTTTTGAAGAGCTTTCGCTTTTGTCCCTTTCACCATTGCTTTTACCCTTAAGGGGTTAGATTTTATTTTCTTAGATTTTACTGGACATTTATCCATCGGTATGGTTTTAGATAACTCACTTTTCATCACTCCAATTCCAACCTTGCCTATGGCTTAAGCCCATACAGGAACATTACCAGGGCATCATCGAGGCTTAGATTAGGCATTTCCAATATTAGCTATAAGAATTCTTGCACATACTTCTTCACCTTCCCCTTTTGTGTCAAGTGTCAAGTGTCAAAGTTTGATCATAGCTTCCTCATGTTCATTATAAGGGAAGAAATGCCCTTTAAATTCTTAGACAACCTTACCCAATTGTGAAATCATGAGCTCTTCTTCTACCAAATTATGTTAAAGTCTTCTAAGTACATAGCACCAGTACATACCTTTCTCAAGTCATGATCAAACCCACAACATTAAAATGTCGTTTCAATCCTTATAGGAAATTATCTACATCTCTGGTAGTTCGTATCCCTTGAAATACTTTGGCTTAGGAACATCAATTTTGTGCATAGTCACACCATTTGTAATTACCGCCCTGCAACCTACCAATTGGGCCTTGAGGTCCTCCATCTCTTGATGCATGGCCATTGGTGCTACATTAGTGTTATCTTCATAGGCTTCCTTTCTAATTTCTACTACACCAACCCAAGTTTCAAGATCTCCCCCCCTCTCTTCGACAGTTGAAATCCTACCCTAAGGTCTTCCAAAGCTCAATTTAAGGCTCCCTGCAACTCGTCCTAGAGATCCTCCTTAGTTTCCTCCTTCCGAGCTTCAACTTCATTCAGTTTCTTCTTTACTTAAATTGTGCTAACTCTTAACTTTCCATTCTAGCATTCAAAGAGTTCATCATATCTCAGGATTGAGCTTGCAGCTGGGTCACATAACTTCCTCCTTATCATTCCCTTTCTTTATAGTTGAGGTTTGTTTTCATTTCCGAACGACATCTTCACTTTTAACTCTAATACCACTTGTCTTGGACAAAGTATTTGGATCTCTCTCCTGTGTACTTAGCACTCTAAATACATAAAGAGACCAAGTTCAATTGAGAACACACAAAAGATTTTAGAGAGTGAAAGTAGAGGAGAAGCTCCAAGTATAAAATAAATTCACTCAAGTATCTAATGATTTAAAACTAAGGTGACCTCTATAGTTATTCAAATAAATCACACCAACTATGGTTAATACATTCACCTACCATATCTACAATGGTACAATGTATTCAAACATTCAAGATTCTTCACAGATCTTCCTAAGTGATTGGTGTTGTTTTAAGTTGAGTTCATACTGATCATTGACCAAGTTTTTCAAATTTATAAATATTTTCTAAATCGTTTTCAATAACTACGGTCTCATAGGGCAAGCCCACCTATCAGATGTAGCATAGATAGTGATTTAGGTTGGTCCCAAGGGAATAGTTGGCAGCTAATGTACTTCCAACATCACCCATTGTCTAGCCAAAGAAAGGTTTAGAAAATCATAATAAAAAAAATTATCCTAGGTTAGGAGTATTCACAAACGTTTAATGGGAAAAATAAGAAATAAGCCTATGACTTCTATGAAACAGTAACTCAAGGTTACTTTACCAATTCCTTATCAGAATGATTTCTTAAAAACAATGAACTTCTTAAAAGCTGTTTGCATTGTGTGTTTATGCCACCAGATTCTCTAGTTTAAATTAAAGCTTCTCTCGAAGTTAGTGATCTAGCTGAAACCAGTAATCTGAAATTCCAATTAGACCAGCATAAAGAGTAGGAATCCATTGTTTCGAAGGAAAAAAAAAAAGCTCAATGAATTTTTTAAAACAAGTGATAGAAAATCTTCACCCGTTCTACATCAAGAGGTAGTTAGGATCGACTCCAGTAGCAACCACAGATCTATTCAATTGAATTATCTCTCAATCTATCCAATTGAAATCAATCGTTGATCTAAAATAGTGCAACACTCCTTTAAAAACCACAAGTTTAAGTTCATGTCACTAATTACAAACACTTTGTCATGACCCTTTGTCATGACCCTAATAGGGGCTTAGTAGGATTGTCCTGAAGTTGTCATATTACGTGTGCACCGCAATATGAAAACCATCTTGCAAGTCAAAGATTACAAGACTCTATTTATTTATTAACTTCTCATACATTGATCATACAATACATATAATGCTATTATTGAAACATAACTATGGAATCCGATTTTCCACATCTCACCAATGCAGAGAATCGGTATCCCCTACCAAATAATAAAAATTGGGTTTCAACCTATAAAATACAAAATCTCAAATGCTTATACAATTTATCAAATTTGTATTCTAAGTTCATTGCAATCTATCTTTCTAACTCCATGAAAGTCTGATAGGGAAATCACTCTTCACACATTCCTAGCCTATTCCCAGCAAGTATTATTCCTACATAAAAACTGTTGGGGGGGTGAGCAAAACCACGGCTCAGTGAGATAACCTGACCAAACCACACATCAAACAATAACAAACAAGTTTATTATCAAGCAAGTGTAATGTATCAATCAAACATATGCTCAATTACAAGTTTGGAGAACCGGAATCCAAACAGGATGTAGATTTACGCCCTCACATCAGGGTTGAAGGAACCTAATCAAGGATCATATCCTTATGACCCACCTGCTCAGGAGAAACAGAGAACCATAGGAATAGCAGTACTTACTTTATTTATCACTTCATTAGATATATTTTCTTCACTCAATTTCCTTTCGGAGCAAAGAGACTCCATTAAGTATTAGTCATTTTAAGCTAATACCACGGGCGGCGTTCCTTCTTTTGCTAAGTAGTTCCCATGGAACCAAATAAAACAAGGATAATCTTGGAAGAACTAGGAAATCTACATCTAGAAAAACCAAGCATTAACCAGATCCGAAATACTAAAACGAGCGGCTGTCACACTTTTTTATGCAGTATATACAAGTTATGCAATGCATGACCAATTCAATAGATAGTCGAATAGTATTAGGTTAGGTTCTTAAGTGTCCATACAATTCACAGACAAACCTTAACATGCTTCATACATTAATTATCATACAATGTAATTGTTACTATCAATGGTGTCTTGGCAACCAATCATACACCAAGCACCATGCGATATACCCAACCCCATATGCATAATAGTATTAGTATATTTTACATATGCAACTATGCTACAAGCACAATCAATGTGATAAGGTCAAAGTTACTCACCTGGTATCCTTACTAAGCCATAGTGATCTACTGGAAATTCCAAAGATTGATCTGTTTCTCCTATAAAATGAGATAAAAGATAGTTATTATTATACTAATATTTGCATAACAATCTCGGTTGTGCCCTTTTGTCTCCTAAACTCAACGTTTATCATCTTAATCTTAATTTCAACATTTAAATATGGGTTTTAAGGTTCATAAGGGCTTAGTTTCTTCGATCGAGTTATAAAATTTGTATAAGCTTGTTTTTCTTAGGAAAAGTGTCTTCAATGATTTCAAATACCAATTTCAATAGCATAATCTTAACCTAGATCTATTTTATTTGTTTTAACTTTGATTTTAACAAATAAATGGGTGTTGTAAAGCTTATTAGACATACTCTTTTTATTTTCTAGTTTATTCTTTTATTTTGTATATTTTTCCTTATATGACTTATGGATTCGAAATGTTTATACTATGATATCTATTATTCCAGTTTTATATTTTTAATTCTTACTTCATGTCTATTGCTTTGTTTTATGTATCTACTACTAGGCTTTAGTGATTAAATTCATTTTTAAGTATCTTGATCATCACTTGGATGAAACTTATGTTATAATTTTATTTTTGTTTTGCTTCTCTTGATCTTATTTGTACTTATATGTCAAGGAAGTGTTTTTACCAATATAGATTATTTAAATTTTTGCTTTTTCTAATGTAGGGAAAAACAACTAAGGTTCTTAATTATTATTTACTTTGTTTGTCAAGCTTATTTGTTTTTCTATATACTCTGTTTTATATTTTAGACATAGCTACTATTTTTTTTTTTTTTTAGACATCAATTACTAATTTATAAATTATTAAGTGAGTTAAGTGATTTTACTAATTCTAAAATTTGTTAAATTTTGTTATATCCTTTAAGGATCTTATTTTATTTTATTTATTATATTATTATTTTTTAATCTCTAATGTTTATAATGTTTTATTATTTCTATAGAGTAGTCTATAATTAGTCATTTTTAAAGTTTATGAAATACATTATATTTTTACAAAATTCGTATAGATAATTATTTCTTACTAAAAAGTGACCTAAATAATTTTTAATTCATGTTTTTAGTGTAAAATCTTTAAGTAGGCTTATTACTTATTTTAACTTATATTTTGTTGTATAAATAGGTGTTAAAAAGCTTGTTTTGCATATATATGCTAGTTATTCAACTTATTTACTTGTTAATTTATATTCCTCCTACTCTTATAAATTCCTATAGTGGGTGTAAGACTTTCCTATATTATTATATATGTGTGTGTGTGTGTGTGTGGTGTGTGTGTGTGTTTCCTATTGTCATTATTAAGCTTGTATCATTGGTAATGAGTTGTATTATTTTTAATATATATTGTCCATTAATATTTTTTGTGATAACAAATTTTCTTTTATTGTTTGTTTTGTTAAGCCTATTTGTTTATGTAGGTTAGAATTTCTATTATTTAGAGGATCTTATCTAAATTTCAATTATTAATATATGGTTCCAATGATCTTTTAAATTCATCTAAGTATTATTTTGTATTGGAAATTATAGTTTATCTCTCAAGTTTAATTCTAACTCCTTCAAAATCCTTCATTGTTATCATACTTTTAATATACCTAATAACAAGTTTCTTTATTATAATTTCATGCATCATATGCTTAATATATATATATATATATATTTTATGGACATCTTAGGATTTATGTTGGTTGAGTTTTATTATCTAGAGAGCATTATAGGCATATTCTACTAATGCTTTGAACTAAACTAAGTCATGTATTAAGTTTTTAGAGTCATAGCCTTATAGTGACAACAAAATTAGATCTAAGGTTTTCTAAGATCTAAGTTTAATTTTCTTCATAGTTTCTTTACTAGATATGGTATTCTAACTTAATCAAAATGACTATCACCTATTATTCTCATTCATTTTAATATTAACATAATTGAAGGAGGCTATTCATGTAGAATTTCTATGACAATTCTATGCTTTAATTTTCACAATTTCTACACATGAAGGAGATTGTAAATTTGTAGAATAGGTTTAGATATTACCTTAAGTTTAGAGGGAGAGACGATAAATTCTCTTTCTTATATAGACCAAAACCTACATATATAGATAAGGAGATTAGTTTATCATATTCTAAAATATAAGATAATTAACTATAATATATTCTTACCCTTGTCTTTTATTTTTTGACTGGTTGATAGCTACTTGTAGTGGAGTTGTAAGAAAAATGGAGTCTTGGTTGATGGGTCTTTGGTTGATGGGAGCTCAAATGGGGAAATTTGTTGTAGAGAAGTGGAATTGCAATTTTTGGAGAATTTGTGTGTTTCACGGTTTTGAATTTTGGGAGAGTGGGACTTGCTTTGTTGGTTGTCCACTATTATAGGAGTTAAGAAACTTATGAAGGAAGGTTTGTAACAACTTATGGAGGAATGTTTCTAATAACTTATGGATGAAGGGTTGAGATAACTTATGTAGGAATCTTTGTTTACCGGTTCTACAAGTCCCTTTAAGTAATTCAACAAGTTTGCATTAATTAAGAGTTTTTATTTGATGCATTTTTCATGGTTGTTATGTCTTAAAATTGACCTCATATTCTCTTTTTTACTCTCTTAAGCTAGCTCATATGGTGGAGAGACTTGTAACAAATTTAGGCTAGTTAAGTGTTTAAATTCTAACCTCATGTACAAGCTACTTCTTAAACGAGGCTTCATGGTGGAATTGTGTCCAAGTAATTTGTTAGTGATGTGTATTCTTTATGGACCATTCACTACTCCCTTAAGTTAGCTACATACGGTGGAGAGAATTGGAGCAGTTTTGGGCTAGCCAAGTGTTTCCAATTTTCACCGTGACTTGTAACAACATTTGAGAAAATATTAATAAATTCAAATATCTAACTAATTTCATCAAAACTTTCTCCTATGCGTATATTTATGTTAGTTATATGAGAATTTTATTTCCAATAATTTATTTAAGGTCCTAAAATATTTTTAATATATTGTTGAGTTTCAAATTTTTATTTTAAAATTTACGTGATTTAGTATTTCTAAAGTTTTGTTCTACGTGATTAAAGTTTTATGGTCCGATAGGTCAAAATATAACACTGGTATCTACAAACTCTAAATTTTCTAACTAAAATTATGGTATGGTCTAAATTTTTATTTGAAGTCTAAATAATTAATTGTAGGTCTGCTTATAGCTCTTCATTGGGTATTTATATCCCTAATGTTTTATCTTTAATAGGTTATTCTTATTATACACATACATGAATTATTCGCTTTTTGATGCATTTAAAATTTAAAGCCATTTTTTATTTATACAATATAATTTATTCTTGGTTCTTGACTTAGGTTACAAAATCTATCTTTGGTGTCTTCTTAATGCATTTATTTATTTAGATTCTTAAGGTTTTTAGATCATAAATAGGTTCACAATACTCTAAAGTTTCTAACTAAGGTCTAATCGGGTCTTAAATCTAATACTATCATATATTTAGGATTCCAATTTACTATCATATTTATATGTTAATCATACTATTATTATTATATTCCTTTTTGAAAATATTTCTTTAGTATATATCTTGTATATGCACATGTATATTTTTATCTAAGGTCTAGATTTATAAATATTGATTTTCTTTCAATCCTATCATATATTTTTGAACTTTAGTAATCCTTTTCTAAATTATCATTTCCTAACCAATAGGCTTTTAAAATTAATTGTTTCTTCTTACATGTGTAATCTAAGGCTATTTATAATCACTTGTAGAATTTTTGACTTGTGTTGCGAAATATTGTCTTTTATTGCCTCGAAATTTATTTATCTTGATTATTAATTAGTTATGATTATGGAAGTTATATTTTGTGCCTCAAAATTTTATCTATAAGGATTCAAATTCTTCTAATTATAATAGAATTTGTTTATACTTTAATGTTATTAAATCGCGAAAAATCTAGAGTGGTATTTATGACTTTTTCCTCAAAGTTCTTCAAGATTCTATGTTATAATTTATTAATTATCATATTCAGGTTATCAAATTCAGGGGATTATACACTCAATCAAATTGACTTAAAAGCACATTTGAAATCAACTAAATCAGGAATTGGATCGTAATCCCTAAGCTATAGGAGTTTATTTCTCCATGGATTTATCAAAATAAGCGCAAACCAAAAGAAATTAATAAGATTTGAAAGATTAATCAATTAATTGCTTAGAAATTCATAGAAATTATAAACATCGAGTTTTTACCTAGAAAACAGAAGAAATTCCCAAGTAAGAAGAAAAGGATATTCTTTCACCCAAGAATCCTTTAGAAAACCAATCTATGTTAATATGCTAATTTACACTATTGCTACATATTTTACAATACATGCTTGCCTGTTTATTTATAGGCTATTGGGCATAGAAAGTATGGCCTACTTTATTGACATGTAGATTCTTTCTAACAGAATTTGTGATAACTTTCCATGCGCATATGATCTGTGAAAACACTCGTCGAAGGTAGCATGTGATCTGTTAGTCGAGGCTTGTATAAAGCAAAATTAAGCTTGACTTCAAGAATTGCTAAAGTAAACTATGTGTTTTTGTCCATTGCTCTCAATGTAAAAGAAGTCAAGGCTCATATTACTAAGACTTGAGGCAATTTTGATGAAGAATTGGTCTGTAAAAGCACTTGTTGAGGGTCGAATTTGAGGATCGACTTTGTGGCTCGACAGTGTATTTTCTCTAAAATGATACTTGATCACTTCGATTGAAGTTGAGGGTCATGTCGAAGGCTCGCGATTAAGGCTCTATAGACCAATTTTTGTTGTTTTCTTCCTTTATTTGGCCTTAGTTGTGACTTTATAGGGCTCGACTTCTACAATCTTTGTTTTGAAGTGAAAAGTATATGCAATTGGATACCATTGACAACATAAAGAATGATTTAACCCTATGTGGCTCCTTGTTCCATTTTCCTATATGTTAAAAAAATTAATGAAAGATGCATATAATCTCATATACAGCAAGCATACATTTGTTTTTTTTTTTTTTTTTTTTTCTTTAAAGCCCTATTACAGGTATACAATAAATAATAAATTTAGTTTTTATTCTCTAGATTGAAATCACTGTCTTCATAAAATATACATTTGTTACTATGGTTAGGTATGATATAAGAAAGAAAAAAATGAATTTATCCTTACCAAAAAAAAATTTAAATAGAAGATGTCATAATGAAGAAGCACCCTAAAGTAACCAGAAAGAAAAACATGGGTCACATACTTTTTTTTGATGTCTTCAATTGTGATATTCATCTATCAAGATATATATATATATATATATATATATAATATTTCATTTTAACCTAAGACACCACATACTGCTTTTAATGCTTATATCATATACATAATGCAAACTCATTATTTCTGCTATAATAATAGTACAGACCTATTATAGATTTAATTGTAATACATGTTAAGATCATAGCTATTAAGCCCACAGTTTATGCTAATAAAAATTGCTCAAGATGGAGAAACAACTAAGCTTCCCGTGGCCCCATATCATGCGATTATTAGTTTACTTTTTATAAGACAAATCGCAAATGCATTCCTAATATTATTGGTCAAGGATAGATGGATTTCTAAACTCCTAAGAGTATTTTTACCTTACTATGTTCTTGAAAATATGGATATACTTCCAAACTATCTATAAGATCCTAACACCACTATTTATATTTATAATCCTTTTTTAATGGGGTTTTAAAATTTTTACAAATGGCTAGAGGGTTTGTACACATTATAAATTCTAGAGATGTAAAACGACACTTTAGGAGTTTATTCTCTCGACTTAACTAATAGTATTAGTAATGTAATTGCAATTATTTTTTTACACTAACATGCCTATAAGAGGAATATTAATTAATGTCATTCAAAGTTAGCTATGTATTGATTTCCACATCATCTTACACTGAAGTAATTTATTTTCCTTACGTATTCGCGTTACATAAAATCATACTTGGAAGTACTTTCCTCTGTAAAATTCTAGGTTGTGTTTCAATTTATATCCCATTGCAAGTACCCAGACCAAACAAAATATAAAGTATTCTTTTGATACCATTCCCTCGATTTTGTCTCCAAAACAAGAACCATAATAGTCACTCCATTTCAGGCTTGCAAGCTGATCAACAAGCCATTAAAAGCTCATTTAACATATATATATTATACATATAATTATTTATATTAATTTTTATGTTATAATTAATTAAAAATATAATTATATATGTTAAAAGAGCTGCACTTGTACTCGTTTAACTAAATGAACCTAAGAAACTGAACTTAGGTTTGAAAATCCTTAATGGGCTCAAGCTTGAGCCTTTACATTTTAAGCTTGTCAAGAGTCCTACTCGGCTCGAGCCCATTAAGGATTTAAATAAGCTGAGTCTAAGCCAACAAAAGCCCAGCTTGGCTGGACTCATTTGCAACCATAGACACTGTCTCATTGCCTCTTCATTACTCATGTGTTAATTTTGTGTGTGTAAATATATAGAGAGAGAACCCATTATTTTATTATTATATTACAACAGTGAGATTATTATCAAGTGGTATATATTTATAGACTACAATATGATAATTGATAGAGTGGAAGACAAGTGTATAATCACAGGTATTTAAAATTACGTACTCGTTCTATGCACTTCATAGGATGTTAGAAAAGTAGAAATTATAGAAAAGAAAAAGGGGAAGGAATTGCATATAAGTATCACTTTTATTTATCCAAAAAGAATATATCCATATATTTCTACATGTATTGTTGCCTACCTACATGTGAGACATCCCTTATGGCACTGTCTATAAGACAGATATAGTTGGATTTTTCACAACAGATTACAAGGATATCATACGATGTTGGAAATTTGAATCTTTGCATGCTAATCCATCTAATCAGTGGCCATTGCCCCAATAAGTGGTCCATGTGGAAACCATGCCCTTTGGTATAAATTCCCTTCTGCTATGGCTCCCTTTTTTTTTTTCTTTTCTTTTTCCTTTTTTAACCAAGACTTTTCCTCCTTATTCATCTACAAGAAAGCCTCTGTCATGTGGTTTTGATCCTGTGCTTCACGCACTAATAACTCTCTAACATAACCATTGGAAACACAAAGTCTTCCACCATTATGTAGAAATCTATCTACCAAATAATATTTATTGACTACCTTCCATCAACACATTGTGTCACAATAGGCTTAAAGAACTTATCATCAATATATTAGCTCTTCAACAATTCAAAACCTAACATCTTAGCATGAAGGAAGGTAATAAGAACATACTTGCAAAAACAATGCATCAACAATTACATTTGTACTCCCCTTTTATACTTAATCACATAAGGAAAAGCTCTCTAGGAACTTCACCCACTTAGCTTGTTGTTTGGAAAACCTTTATTGACTATTGAGTTACTTCAATGACTCCTGATGAATATAAATAATGAATTACTTTGGTAATAAATAATATTGCCGCACCGTGAGTGCTCATATCAAGAAATAGAACTTGTAAACCCCTCAATTTTTAGGGTAGAATTTAAGTAAATCATAACCCTAGTCAAACCGAAATTTCAAAAGCAAATAATAATCTAGATATAGTAGTAGTTTTAGCGCCACAATCACGCACTCGAAACCTGAGAACAATAGAATTGAGCTAATGATAGATCATAGTTCGAAATAGTATGAGGTAGCTTAACAAAATCGGATTCATAAAAATTTAATTCGTTTTAGACGCAAACAGGATCAATTTTCACAACCGAGATCCAGACACACAAAATGGTAAAAATATTCCAGTAACACCATTAAACTCGTAATAATATGAGGATTCCAAAAATATCAATTTTAAAATTTTTCGGTATCTAAAATATCAGATTTATCTCATTTATGCATATTTTCTTTACTATAGTACTAGTATTAATTTGTCATGTCTACTATTCATGCTACTATTTTGCACTATTCATCTATCTCTACTTTTTCTTACTACCTATTCTTACACTTTACTATACGTATTTCTACAATTTAATTTCCCATAAAACTTTATTTATATCATATCTTACATAGTATTATTTTTCATTACAAAAAATATAAAACAATCAAATCTCTCCCTCTCCTACAATCAAAACTGGCACCCCCATTCCCTCTCTCCAACTAATTTTTTTTTTTCATTTTATTTAATTACATCTAATTTTTCTCCACATTTATCCATAAATACTCCCTTTCCGTCCATTTCTTTCACACACTTTTTCCATACCAAAACTCTCTCAAATTCTCTCCATAAAATCCCTCTCCAAAAATTTCTTCCCAATTCTCTTTTCTTTCCATACCATTACTATCTCCATACAACATTAACCCCTCTTTCTTCTACCATCTACTTCTTTACCTTAGGTAAAAATTTCTAAAATATTCTTTGTGTTTATGTTAATATAACATGACCATAGTGTATGTTTCCTAAATACATTGATATTATAGATGTGACAACATGTTCCTGTTTTATTTAACAATGTTTAAGTTTTATATTATTATGTTTTATTATTGCTCCTGATCTAACTTTTATATATTGTTAAGTATATTTATGTATATATATATTCTTAAAGCATATAAGCTCACTAACATAACTTTTATTTATTAATGCTCTTATATTCCTTGCAATTTATTTATTTCATGTAATTTTATTAAGACTAGTCTTTCTAATCTTACACTTATCCTCATCAAGTAAAAATAATTTTTCTTATTTTCTTTTATGGACTTACTCATGTCTAAGTCTGGAAAGCCTTAAGACAAGCAAAGACTTCTCAATATTTGACTTTTATTACGTGCTTATTTTATTGTCTTTTATCTTTCATGTAAATTATTTTCATCGTGTTACTTAACTATAAGTTCATACTCATGCATGGCTATGATTGTTGATGTCTTAGTAAAATAAAAGGAGATCTTTCTTTAATAAAAAAAATAATAATAAGACTAAGCTCAACATAACAATCATTTTTACCACTTAAGAAAAATTTTTCATTGAAGACTTAGAATTATTTTACAACAAAATTCTCTTAAAAAAATTTAGACAAGTTCATCCTAAATTTTAATGTTGTTATTATGCAAGACTTTCTCAAAATTTAACTAAGTAAGTTTCATCACTCTTTTTTCAAACTACCAAGGATAAAATTTATTATTTAAAACCTTAATGTTGATAATTCTTTATTATGAAAATTTTTCTTAAAAACTTATTTATAAGATCATCACTAACACTTTAAAAAAACTACGATCAAGATAAGCTTTTCAAGTCAAGCTAAAACCAACTCACTAAATAAAAGTCCACTTAAAGAATAAAGTTGGTAGATAAACTGAAAGGCTAAATTTTTGGAATTTAATTTATCTTTTTAAAGTTAAGGAAATATAATTATAATAAGAAATCATCCATCATGACAAATGAATAGTTCTTAACTTCTTTCCAACAACTTAAAAGAAATTGTCAAAGTTTCAATTTTTCAAACTCTTGAGACAAGTTATTTACAAAAAAAAAAAATTATTTTTGAAACAACACCATTAGAATCATGCATATAATGAATTTACATATGTATTAAAAAGATTTTTCAACTATATAAATATATACTTATATGCTTGTTTATGGAATTTTGGATGAGGAAAAGTTTAAAAAATTTATTTTAAGGGCTAGGAAATTCATGACTATTATGTAGCATACTATTTTGGAACCCAAATGACTTTTTATGACAAAAATAATCTTAAAGGTAGATATATTTTTTCGTAGTAGGTAGAAAATGGCATATAATATGCGAAATTCTGAGTTAAAATGAGCAAATTATGGCTATTTTAAGTTGGAATTTTTCTCCATCCGAATTTTTTATGAACTTAGTAAAATAGAATTAGCAAATTTGAGTAGAACTTCCATGAAATACTTATTTTGGGTATTTCTTTTGTTTAGATGATGAGGAAGGAGAAGTCTCGTATCCTGAAGATTACTTTGACTAGTGGAGCTATTATCACAACATGGCCAAATGAGTTTGCTCTTTTATTTTTCATGCTCATGTTTGTGCTTATAGATTAGTGGCACTAGAAATAGGAAAAGACAAAAATGGGAAATGCATGTGCCTTATAATGTTTGGCGAATTCATGATAAGCATATCAAGTCTTGAATTGCTTATAATAGAATGGATGCTTTATTATCATGTTGGGATGTCTGAAATTGTATGATCACCCTTAAGATATGTTAATTATATGCTAAAGATTTAATTAAAATGATTCATGCACTTCACATTGTGAGTCTCATTGTATTCTTTATTATACTTTTGGTGGGACAAGTGTAAATAGTATTGGTCAGCATAACCGGTAGTATCTACATGTGGCGAGTAGTAGCCGGTATGATCTACATTGGCGAGTAATAGCCGGTATCATCTACATGAAGACCTTAGCGAGTAGTAGCCGTAAGAACTACAAAACCTAACCTTAAATGAAGAGCGCAAATTCATTCAACATATTATTCCAAGAAAACCATGTGTCTTGTTTGCTCATGTGATTGTTTGCATATCATATGCTTATCAACAATAATGAATTGTTTTGATATTGTTGTTCAAGTATGAGGACTTGAGAATATTCTCACTAAACCAATAAAGCTTACACCCCTACAGATTTTTGTATGCATAGGACCACTTACTCTTGTATCCACGATAACCATATATCCGAGTAAGGATTCTTTTGGGAGTTTTTGAGGGAAATTCAGTAAGCAAGTTAGATCAAACTTCCTTTAAAATCTTTGGTGATAGTATTTATTTTTGTAAGACTTAGTTTTACTTTTCAATCCTTGGAAAAACTTTGTGGGGAATGCCCCTAATATGATGTACAGGAACCATGTTTTCATATTATGTGGGTTAATATTTATCTAGATTCTTGCATGCTTTATATTATCTGATTAAACTACACACCCCACCGGTGTCACCTATTGTCATTTTGTACGCCTTACATATGATATCAAGACTTTTGTGTGATTAAGAGAGTCAATCCTAAGTCTTAATATTGTATGTGGCGGATTGCCACATTTAAGGTATCCTTTGGGGTGTGATAGAGCTGCTTATCACAAACTAGATAATTAAAAGTGCCTCCACTCAAAGTTTCAATGAAATAGGGAATGGGACATCTTTCTTGCATCAAAACCGCTCCTATCCCAATCCTTAATGTCTTCAAAGTTTTTCAGTACCATGTCAGTCCACAAAAATGTGGTATTCTTCTTAGTAAGTTCAATAAGGGGACTTACACTATTGTTGAAATTCTTAACAAACCGCATATAGAAGGAAGCAAGCTCATGGAAACTTTGGACCCTACTTCTGATTTAGGCATTGGCTACTCAATAGAGGCTTTAATCTTATCATTATCTATCTAATTTTCAATTCCAAAAACAATAAACCTTAAGAATATCACCTCTACTCAATAGAAAGAACACCTTTGGAGATTAACATATAACTTCTCTAAACTTAATACTTCAATGACAGCTCATAAATGGTACATATGACTATCTAAATCCCTATTGTATACTAATATATCATCGAAGTACACTACCACAACTTTAAATAAGAACTCTCTCAAAACACGATTTATGAGATATACAAATGTACTAGGAATGTTAGTTAACCCAAATGAAATCACCAACCATTCATATAGTTCGTGCCTAGTCTTGAAGGTAGTCTTGCATTAATTTCTTGCTCTCATTCTAATGTATCGGTATCCACTCTTAAGATCTACCTTAAAAAATATCTAAACACCATTTAATTCATCTAGCATATCATCAAGATATGGAATAGGATAGCGATATTTGATAGTAATCATGTTGATAGACTTACTATCAATACACATACTCTAGACCCATCCTTCTTTGGTACGAAGAGTTCTAGCACTAAAGTGTCAAATTGAGAGTTAAAAACTAAACTATTTCCCTAACGAATCACTTAGACTAGCAATCAAAATCATTTCTTGTCCATCACCATAATATGATGCAACATTTCCTTAATCAAGCTTCATAAATTTAGAAAAGTATTCTAAAACCTAAGAAGAATGTGTGGAATTTAGTAGATTTAGATTTTAAGTAATTGAAATTTTTGTCTTATCTCATTCATTCCCTCATTAAGCTAACATTAAAGTACATGCACCCATGTGGCTCACTATTTGACTATTACTTCACTTAAATCCCATGAGTAAAATTCCTTTAAAAAAAAAAAAACCCTTTCTCCTTTTTCCTAAGAAATGTTGTGATCTTCTCCAATCAATCTCTTCCAATTTCCATTCCTTAACTCACTTGAAATCTAAAACCCTAACCATTTTCTTGAGCCTATATCAACTCTTCACAAGAAGCAAAATTAAGAATTAAAGAAGCAAACAAAATCGTGGAGTAATCATCTTTAGGCTACTACAAAGAGGAAATATAATATCAAGTTAACTATCAAATTGAACATGTGATTTATTGTTGTTGATATGTAGTTATATAGTTCTCTACAAGTACAAACTTAAATCAAAGCATGTATACAAAGAAATGTGACATTTTGATGATATCTTGTGATATTTTATGATATGTTCTCTTAAGCCCTTAATATGTTTTAATTAGTAGCTAAAAAAGATGGAATCTTATGCTACAAAGGGATTAAGTCTTATATTTAAAGATGATGACATAGAGATAGATACGATACATAGCAAAAACCTAAAGTTACCTAATCATTGAATCAAAATTTTGATCATATTAGATCTAACATCAATAGATTTGTGTTCTTTATTTGGAATATAAAAAGAATGATGTTATGGTGTTTTATAATTAGAACCATAACTCTTAAGATGAGATAATCAATGTATGACAAGTTTATTGATGAGATCTAATGACATTTAATGTTATATTATGAATTAGAATCTAGTTGGTTGAAGAAAGTTTGCAAAGGGACTATCTTGTATAACAATCGAAATTGATTAACACGAACTTGCCACCTAAATGAAATAAAACTTGTAATATATCGATAGTAAATGAACGTAAACTTCAAAGCTTTGTTTTTAATTATTAAAAAATAAAATTTGTCTTAAAATAAAATAAAGTTATGGTTAAAATAAGATTTAGAGCTAAAACTAAGAAATTGAGAGAAGTGAGTTGGTATATTTTGTTAAATCTTGTTATTAAACACTTGAAATTTATTATTCCCACATTTTAAATGTTATAGGTGATACTGGAAATAGTTATGATGCACCAGAAGATTACTACAAGTAATATCCATCATCTTGAGTAAGTAACTATCAAGAACTATCATAATCGATTTTGTTATAGAAATTGCACTATGATTAATTGTGATATTTAAATATGATATTGCATGGGGAAGGAAACCAAACATGATTGTTATATAACCACTAAGACTCCCTTAAAAGATATTTAATATTATAAATTAAAAAAAAATAGATGATAGGGTATACATCGCGTCGTTGTTATGTTATTGAAGTTCCTATCTATATGTTCATTGCCTATAATGAAATAATGATAAAGCCAACTTATAATACTAAATAGTCATGCTTTGCAAATTTTATAGAAAGATGATTTGCATTATATAGTGGTATGAAGAGATCATACGATGATGGTGAACTACAAGTAATCTTGCCTTGACATCTATATCTATGCACTACGGTAAATGCCATCCATTAATGAGGCCTAGTCTAAAGATCTTGCTTAAGGGTGAGCAAAATCTTAATGCTCATCGGGATGTTCATGAAGGAAATGGTACTTATGTGCTTTACTAAGGGATTACATAGATTTAGAGTTACTTGGAGCTAGTGAGTTGGTTTCACTTCCCCACCTTAGGTATCAAAGGGAATAAATTCATATTATTCATTGTTTCCAAATGATCCTCAATTGTTGCATTCATATGATTATACATGCGTTGCATGATGATGATTAATAGCTTGTTTGCTATTACTTATCATATGGTATGAAGGATGATTATAATTGTCATTTATACCCTTATAGTGTTTCCAAGATGTAGGGACATTTTTATAGTGATCCCTATAGAAGCTTACTCATGGTAAGTATTAAGGAGAAAGCATCGTAGATTGTCCTATAAAGCAATGTCTTTCTTTCAAGTGTAGCTTATTATATCAAAGAATTGTGTTTCTATAGTAAAGTATGATTTATGTTTTAAACCTTGAAAGATTAGTTTATAAGGTAAATTACATAAAAGGTATCAATGTTTGAATATAAGTTCATCTAAGATATCAACTTTTCGAATGACTAAAAAAAAGAATAAAATTTGGGAGTAAATTCATTTAAGATATCAATATTTCAAATGATTAAAAAAAGAAATCAATGTTCATACTATGGTACAGAAGGTTCATGCTATGATTAGCATGTTAATACGATTAGCCATGTGTAGCAAACAAAGCAAGTTTTAACTTCAAGACAAGACATCAATAAAAGGTTTTCTACTCGTAGACCAACCTCAATACATTAAGCTACTTATGGTCATGATGAAAGGTAATTGAAAAAAAAAAAAGAAGTCAATTTGAAAGAGAAGAAATGAGATTCAAAAGGACCATAGATATTTACAAAACATGCTTTTAAACCTTATTCTATCATTTTATTCTTAGATTAAGAATAACAATTTGATATTGACAAACATATAATAAAAAATTAAAAAGATTATAAGTTTTCAAATATTTGTTGTGTCTACCACCTTCCTTTTTTCCTTTTTTTTTTAATTGTATCATTATACCAAGGCTTAAATGAACAAGTAGGGTCTAAAAACATTTTACATTAAGTATACAAATACTTAATTTTAAAAGTTGTAACGGTAAACCCTTGAAATTTTGATTAATTTTAAGCTTAACCTTAGAATTAAAGTTAACCGGAGACCCTAAAGGTCAACAGAAGTCTAGAACAAACGCTACAATTTATATCTGGCATTCCTGTATTCTTTACCTTAGATAACGGAGTTGAAATAATTAGTGGTAATAGTTCGTAATTATATAAGGAAGCGTAAAAATATCATATTCATGAATTTTGAGTGTTCTTCGAACCCAAATGGGATCAGCTCTCAAAACATGTATCCTAGGGATCGAAATAGGAAAAGTATTCTGATAACACCGTTGAGACCAAAATAATACAAGGATTTCAAAATAGCAGTTTCGTAATTTTTCGGTAACTAAAAATAACATATATTGCATTTATACACGTATTTTCTTTACAACGAGTATATTATTAGTCTTGTTTACTATTTATTGTCCTATACTACTATTCATTACTACTCAACTATTTCTACTTTATCTTACAATCTTTCTTACTACATATATAGCTATTTTTTGCTTTTTCATTTTCAATACACATTCACATCAATCATACCTGACATCTTTATTACTTTTTATTACAAAACAACAAAAATTACATCTCTCCCTCTCTCCTCTCCTATGGCCGGCGCCATCCCCTCTCTTTTCCCTTAATTATTTTTCTTTTTCAATTTATATTATTACATCTAATTTTCCTCCGTCTTCAACTATAAATACCCCATCTCCATCCACTTCTTTCACACCATGTTTACACATAACAAAACTCTATCAAACTCCCTCCACAATTCTCTCCACAAAATTTTCCTCTAACAAAACTCTCTTTCACCAAATACACACAAATCCTCCTCTATACACAAACCATCTCCCATTTCTCACTAACCACATATTCACTACCTTCTTCCTACACTATAAACACTTTAGGTAAAACTCATATTCCTATTTTATTTACTCATGTCATATAACTAACATGACCACGGTATTGTTTTGAAACTCATATGAGTAGTAAAAACAACAACATGTTCATGTTTTGTTCTTATACGTGAAATTCCAATTTTACTATGTTGTTATTATGCTTACATATATGTTGATTATTAATGATCTTATTGTTGTTATTATGCTCTAATCTAACTCTATATATATATTTAAGTATATGTATATCTATATATTTTTAGAGCCTAATGCTCACTAACTATCACTAACTTGCTATTTTATTGCTCTTTCTTTTCTTTTTCTTTTTTTTTCTTTTTTTCTCTTTTTGGGACTAATCTATTCTTAGTCTCGGGTTACCTTGATGAAGCTAAGGCTCCCAATACTTGACCAGCTTACCTTGATGAAGCTAAGATTCCCAATACTTGATATATTAACTTGCTTATTATATCTTTCTTATATTTTCATATTTCCATATTTTCATATTCATAATCATGCATGAGCATATTGATGTTGTCTCACAAGATTTTTTTAAATAAAAAGCGAGAATGAGAGTTCTTTCCAAGGGAAACTTTTCACATGTAAGAAATGAGTTTTCTCATAAAGACTTAGGAATTTATCTTAGCAAATCTTTTCTAAAAATCTAGAGGACTTCATCATAAGTTTTTAGTAACCAAAGAACATAGGAATTTTTAGATGATACATAAAGTAGATATATCATACATACACTTTACAAAACAATAAAGTGAAAAAGGTTTTCTTTAAAATTAAAATTTCAAATCCTAGATTAACAAAAGCTTTACTAAACTTTGTTAAGGAAGTTTCACCAATATTCTAGAATATCAAAGAATAGACTAGTTTGAAAAATCACCAAGAATGTTTCTTTCATAGAAATAAAATGTTCTTAAGAAATAAAATTAGTAAACAACTTAGGAAATAATTTTAATTAAATGAAATAAACTTTAGGAAAAGTTAAGAAAATGTGAAGTTTGATGAATTTTAACTACTCTCAAATAGTATTTAGAAACTACCCTCTCGACCTCTAGAAATTAAGTTATAAGAAACCTAGAAAGACAAAAATCATTTCTAGAGAAATTTGAAAGACTAAGGAATAGAATTAAAAGGAGAAAATACTCGCTTAAAATAATTCAAGAAATTTTTCCAACAAGCTAAGTAGAAATTTTCAAAGTTTTGTTTTTCCAATTTCTAGAAAACATTGCTTTTACAAAAATCATTGTTGAGACAACTTCATCAAATTCATGCATATGATATGAGTCAATATATATATATATATATATATATTCTAAAGGTTTTGCAATTATAATAATATCTATATTTTGGTACAAGTATTTTTTAATAAAGAAAAGTTTGCAAATATAAGTTTTGAAAACTAGAAATTTCATGGTGAATCTGTATCCTATGGTTTCGGGATCCAAACGACTTTTTATGATAAAAATAACCTTAGAAAAGAATAGATCTTTTCAAATAGGTAGAAAACGGTATATTATATGTGAAATTCGGAGTTAAAATGAGCAACCACAACTAGAAAATAGAGTTAGAAGTTTTGACTAGAAATTCCATGGAATACTCATTTTGGGTATTGCCTTTGTTTAGGAACCGAGGAAGAGGACATGTACTAACCCGATGACTATTTTAACTAAGGGAGTATCATCATGGCAGAGTAAGTCTATTTCCCTTATTTTTCATGCTTATATTTGTGCTTGTAATTTAGTTGCACTACATTTAAAAAAAGATAAAATTGAAGATGCATGTGTTTATAACATGTTGAAAGAATATTAAGCATATCGAGCCAAGAATTGTTGTAATAAATTGTATGTTTATTAGCACGTTGGAGTGTCTGAAATTGGTTGGTCACTTGCAAGAAATTAAAATGTAATAGCGAGGCTCTAAATAAAAATTGATGCATGCACTTTATGAGTTGAGTCACATTGCATTCGCTATTATATAATTGGTGGGACAAAGTTTATGATAGTGGTGGTATGCATAACCGGTATATTATGTATGTGATGAGTAGGAGCTGATAAAAACTACATAAATTGATGGCTAATAGGAGCCGGTAATAACTACATATTTTTTATGGCGAATAGAAGTCGGTAAGATCTATAAAAAAAATTATGGTTGTAATGGGCCGGAATACCTAACCCTGAATGAAGGGCGTAATTCATTCAATATATGATTCCCGAAAAATCATATGTCTTGTATGCTCACATACTTGTTGCATTACATTTGCTTGTCTAATAACCTTAGTTGTTATTTTGCTTTAAGTATGATTATTGGGATTATACTCACTAAGCCCATAAAGCTTATGCCCCTATAGATATTTGTATTAACATGAACACCTGTTCTTGTATCCGAGGTCTCCTTTTATCCACATAAGTTTTTTTTAGGAGCTTTTGAAGGAAATCTATTTGAAGGACTAGACTAGAATTCTTTTAAAATCTTTTGATGTAGTATTTAAGTTATTGTAAAGACTATTAGTTATTTCGATCCTTTTAGATTTAGCGGGGGTATGCTTCTAAGATTCATGTAATAGACTTTTAATTATTAATGCTATGAACTATCTTTATTTCTAAATTCTTATATATTCAATATTACTTGCTTAGACTACACTTCCCAAAAGCGTCTCTTATCACCATGTTAGACGCCCTACATGTAATACCGAGACTTTCGCGTGACCAAGGTAGTCATTCTTAAGTCTTGATATTTTATGTAGTGGACTGTCATGTTTAGGATACCCTTCAGGGCGTGACAGTAACCACATACATACATACTACATATATATATATATATATAAGTCAAGTGCATGTGGATTAAAAATAAGTATGTACATTTGCAACTTACTCTTACTAATAAAAGGGAAGCTTATTTTGTGATATTAATTCTAAGTTAAGTTAGAGCATCTTTATTGCAAGTTGCAAGAGACAAGGCATATATGTCAAGCAACTCTCTCCAGTAATTACTGATTGACCTAGACACAAAAAAATTCTCTCGATGCCGAGAATTTTTACCAATCCGAGGAATACTAGGCTAAGCATGTAACCTAGCCACTTCACTCATGAAAAACAGACTTGATTGAATGGTACTAAGCTATTGGATGAGGAAATTTTGAGTTATTTAACACACTCTCTCTCCTTAGAGAGTTACTTGGTGAAGCAACTCTCTCTCCTCTCTCTATAATTTATATTGACTTACATGTGTCACATCAAAATGAATTACGATGTAACTCTCTAAAAGTAATTATAACATAAGGCCCACAAAAAGTATTAATAAAATAGCTAAATAACTCTCTAAAAGTAATTTAGGGATAAAATAGAGAGTTACTTAGTAGAAAGCATTGCTTAAGATACTGATGTGGTACCTTAAGTAACTCCCCATTCAACCAGGGATAAAGATTCTTTTAGAGCTCTTCTTTCCTTGAATTGTGCAGTATATTAATTATAGATAAGTTCATAATCCATTTTCGAATGATCAATATATCTATTATTTGAATCTTTAAATCTTCATCTCTATTGTTTTGTCCTATGAATATTGCATATATTTATATTTTGATATACTATATTGATCCATATTCTCTAAAAGAAACAAGAAAAGAATTTGTATAAGGAATTTCATATCAATGTATTCATTGCCATGTCCCTTCACATTATATTTCTATAAATCATAAAAATCCAAACCACATTTTGACCTCAATCCGTGCATCATATATAATGGTGTTGCAACTAGTTATTACTTTATATAGTACAACTTACGGGACGAGGAATCAAATTTTGTCCATCTTGTTGGAAAATAGTACTCATACCACTAGACCACAACAACCTTAATATTGCAACTAGCTAATTACCTAGTAATTGACAATTGACACTATCTCATATATACCACAAAATTGTTTACCTTTTCAAGTTGTCTTATTAATTTTATTAAAACTTATAAAATCTGCAAAAAAAAAAAAAGAACTATAAATATATATATATCTCATTATGTTTGTTTAATTTTTGTTTAACCCTAATTTCTTCGTAGCCTTAATATAACCATTATCACACCCCAAAGGGTACACTAAACACAATAGTCCACCACACTTAATATTAAAACTTAAGTATGATAACCTTAGTCATCCCAAAAGCTTTGATACGGGTGTAAGGTATACCTTCACGATCATAGAGGACTAAACTTAAAAAGTTGTTCAAGAAGAATATTCATAATAGCAATTAAGAATGGAAATCATAACAAATGCATCTTAAATATAAAACACAGGGAGTATTACAAATATTAAACGAGCATTCCCCTAACAAGATATAATAAGTCCATCATAGTCTAATCAAAATAATTACACTGGAGTTTTACTTAGAAGTCCAAGTCTAATTCTAATCCTTAACTTCATCCAAAAGCTCCTGAATCCAAAAGGGTAGTACTTGGACAAAATAGCCTCGAGGCTTCAACCATAAATACGGGTGCTGCAAAAGGTATTTAAGAAGGGGTAAGCTTACTTGCTTTGTGAGAATTATTTCCATAATAAAGTACTCCAACAACCAATAGTCAAACAAGTTATTTAGATAAGTATATGAACTGTAACAAACACGTGAGCATACAATATATATGGTTTTTCGTGAATCATATGTTGAATGGATTTACACCCTCTATTCACGGTTAGGTGTTCCAGGTCATATAGACTGCTAATAAAAAATAAGGTTTTTGTAGTTTATATAAGCCATTATTAGCCACTAAAATGTAGTTCATTCGGGTATCTACTCACAGTTAAATTAATTCGGGTGACCATTTGCCGTTATGTAGAGTTCCGGGTTCTACGGACCTCACTACTATGCCTTTGTTCCACTAAATGTATAGTAATGAATGCAATGTGACTCACTACTGGTATGTATGAATCAATTTAATTAAGTACTCATGGCATAATATTAAATATTTTAAGGATGATCATAGAATTTGCAAAGATATCATTCATATACTAAACCAAACATTATTTATAGGCAGTTCCTACCTCGATATAGTTAATATAAATTCACCCATAAATGTAAAGCACATGCACTTTCTCATTTTATCTTTTCCTAATTATAATGCCACTATTCTACAAGCAAAATGATAAATACGAAACATAAGAAATAAACTCACTCGATCATTGCGGTACTCTACTACTCAAAGTAGTCTTCTGGGTTGGAAAAATCACCTTCCAAATTACCTAAACAAGAGAAATACTCAAAATGAGTATTTCTTGAAAGTTCTACTTAACTTTCCAATTCTATTTACTAAGTTTACCAAAATTCGAATGGGGTAAAATTCTAACTTTACATAGTCATAACTTGCTCATTTTAACTCGGAATTTCCCATATAATATGTCGTCTTCTACCTACTCGAAAAGATATATCTATTTATAAGGTTATTTTTATCATAAAATGTCATTTGGTTTTTAAAATGATATGGTACATTAGTCACGAATTTCCTAGCCCTTAAAAATGAATTTTCTAAACTTTACTTTACCAAAAAATCCATAAACAACACATAGATATTTATATAGTTGAAAAATCATTTTAAAACATATGTAAACCCATACTATATACATGATTCTAATGATGTTATCTTGACAATAATTTTTCATAAAACAACTTGTCTTAGTAGTTTAAAAAAAATAAAACTTGACAAATTTATTTTAAGTTGGTTGGAAGAAAACTAAAAACTTTTGAGTTATTAAGTGGGTGATTTCTAATTATAATTATTTTTCCTTAGCTCTTAAAAGATAATTTTAGTTCCAAAATTTTAGTCCTTTCAAATTATCTACTAATTTTGTCCTTTAAGTAGACTTTTACTTGGTAAGTTGATTTTAACTTGATTTGAAAAGCTTGTCTTGATCTTAGTATTTATTAAAATGTTAGTGTGGATCTTATAAATAAGTTTTTAAGAAAAATGTGCATAACAAAGAACTACCAACATTATGGTTTTAAATTTTATTTTGGTAGTTTGAAAAGAGATTAAATAACTACTTAGTTAAATTGTGAAGAAGTCTTGCATAATAACAACATTAAAATCTATGGTAAACTTGTCTAAGATTTCTGAAAAGAATTTGTTGAAACAAAATTCTAAATTTTAATAGAACATTTTCTAAGTGATAAAATTACATTTTTATAGTGAGCTTAACTTATTTTCTTTATCAAAAGAAGAAAAAAAAACTTCTTTTATTTTTTATTAAGACAACATCCACATCATCATGCATGAACATGAATTTATAATTAAGTATCATGACAAAAATAATTAATATGAAAGATGGAAGATATGGAAATCAAATAAGCACATAAGAAATATCAAGTATTAGGAAGTCTTAACTTGTATCAAGGCTCCCCAAACTTAGACATGGGCAAGTCCAAAAAGAAAAAAAGAATTGTTTTGACTTGATGAGGACAGGTCTAATACTAGAAAGACTAGTCTTAATATAATAGCATGAAATAAATAAATAAATAAATTGCATGAGCATAAATAAAAAGTTATGCTAGTGAGCTTATATGCTCTAAGTAATATATATACATAAATATATTTAATAACATATAGGAGTTAGATTATAAGCAAGAATACTATAACATAACATAATAACAATACGATAATAAAATTTTGTATGAATAAAAATAAAATATGAACATATTGTTGCTGTAAACCCCGGTTTTTCTAGTAATCAAATAAACTTCGGAAACCGAAAAGCAAAACCCTAAACCGGATTAGTTCAAGCCTTGTGATAGAAACATAGAAACCCTAGATCCGGCTTTCCTTCAGTTTCATATCAAAAGAACTTTTATAAAATAATTTAATGTGAAATATTGTTCTAAGGTATATTTTAAACCATACAAAGTTTTGATTTCGAAAAATTTTCTACTCTGGGCCTCCCGAGCCCCATTACGGAAAAGCGAGCCCCAAGACTAAAACCTCAGAAAAATATTCTGGAATACTCTTTAGAACTGAAATTTTATAAGGATTTAAAAAATATAATTTTTATAATTTTTCGGATTATAAAAATTACAGTTATAGCCTTTTTCCCGTATTTTCTTTACTACCGGTAAAGTAGATGTTTTGTCTACTATTTATCACTATTCATGAGTACAACCTACAACACACACTACCCATACCCTCATCTTACATCCTTACAACTACTCATTATATTTTTTTTTCCCAAAAAATTTTTGTTTCTTACTAAATTATTACATTTAATACATTTTATTACATAAAATTACAATTCAAATAAAATAAATCACTCTCTCGACTCTCTCCGCTCCTCACTCCATATGGCCGGCGCACCCCCCCTCATTTTCCCCCTCAAATTTGTTTATTTTCTCCTTTTTATAATACAAAACAAACCCTAATTCACTTAATATATAATATCCTTTAATTTTCCTCTCTCCATTTTCATTTCATTTGTTCAAAAATTTGCAAAACCTCTTCTTCTTTTCCCTCTTTTGCCGTGACACCCCCACCATCACATACACATGCACATCAAGCTCATTTCTTCACCAAATCCTTCTTTAGGTGATGATTCTTAAGCTTTATTACTACTTAATCTTGTAACAGCAAGATTATTCATGTGTGTTTTCACTTTAAGTCCCCATGAGCAAGTGCTAGGGATAAGAAAATACTAATACATGAATATCAAGGCATCACAAGAATAGATCTTGTGTTTGATGAGCTTTTGTTGAGATATTATCATGTTCATGTATATAAAAGTAGAGATCTTGCATGAAAAATATATATTCATACTCTTAAACTCCTTTTCATGCATTATAAGTAGTAGATCTAGCACTTCGACACTCATATTATACTTGATATTCATGTTCATATAGATATCTTGTGTTCTCATGTATTAATGCTCATAAAGATTTATTCTTATGTATATAAATGTGATTGTTAGTAGATCTTTATGTAGATAAGACAAGGAACGTAAAAAGAAAAAGGTTTTTGTTGGAAATGTTCAAAAGAAAATTCGTATGATTTCAAAGCCCTATTTTAAAAACCCTTGTATCAACTTTGAAACTCATGTTTTATATGAAAAATGAAGGTTATAAATAATAGATATCATTAAGTAGTGGTTTTTATAAGTTGAAATGAGTTTGGATGAGATTAATGTGTAGAACAAGAAGTAGATTCAAGATGGAAAATTTTGAGTTAGTAGTCAACTTGTAAAATTCGTAACTTTGGATGATGCATATGTAAACATTTATTATTCAAGCTCAAAATAAATGTTTTATGTGTTAAATGAAGTCCTTAGGTAGTAGATATAGTAAAGTCTTCAATTTTAATGCATTACACAAGTTTTCCTAAAGGAATCATTTAAAAAGTGGATTTTCTAAAATTCGGATTTTTGAGTAAATCCTATTTGAAAACATATTTGCAAAGTGTAAAATGCAAATTTTTATGTAGAAATGAAAGCCTTAAGTAGTATATATGATGAAGACTCACTTTTAATTAAGATAACTAGGAATTCTTAAGAATGAAATCCAAAACACTATTGTGATGTCAAAATTAGAAAATCGGATTTTCAAGAAGTAGTTATTGTTGGAGTCTTGCAAAATTAAGGAGTTTTGAAAGTTTCTTTTACCAAAAATCATCAAGATCATGCACGCATTGAACTCATCACATGTCATTCATGATAGGAAATCATTCATACTTCATATATACTTGAATTATCAACTAAATACATTTCAAACAAATACAAAATTCTTTTTCGGAAATGGGAATGGTTACTGATCAGATCTTATCCCTCTGTTCCATGACCTAAATGTTTTCAAAAGTTGGAAATAATATTAGAATTAGATATATCTTTCGAAATAGATAGAATCGATATAAAATTTGCGAAATTTCGAGTTAAAATGATCAAGTTATGGCCGTTTTAAGTTGGAACTTCCGCAGATAGCGAGAATTACGATTTTGACTAGTTTTAATGCATAGTTTGGATTAGTTAAGTGATGAAGTACTCATTAGGGTATTCTTCTTTGGTAGGTGATCCCGAGACCGACGAATCCTTACCACCCGATTACTACTATTGAAAGACCGGCGTACCATGGCCGAGTGAGTATCACTTCCAATTTCAATTATTGCTTGTGATTGTAATGATAGTTGCACTAGTTACTTAGCAAAGACCAAATGAATATGCATGATGGGGTTGAATGGGAATTATATATGTTTGTTGTTGTTATGTGAAGTTGAATTTAAAGAATATCGAAGCCGGGTGATAAATCATTGCTTGTATAAATGAGCTAGGATTGATTGTTTGCGAATATTGATTGATCACCTATAAGAATTGGTATAATTGATTATTCGGAATGGAAAATGAAATTGAACGCATTCATAACACGAAGGGGATGGAGCATTAGCATTTGTTGGTTTTTCGTGATCCATAAAACGAATATGAGTTGGTTAATCGTGATCCATAAAACGAATATATGAGTTAGTTGATCGTGAGCCTAAACGGCGTTGTATTCGTTAATCTACTAACCCGGGATGGAGGGCGTAAGTCCATCCACATATGATTTCCGGCTGGTCATATGTTTGCTGAATTCACGTGTTTGGTGCATATCATTTGTCTGATTAATCACTTGATTGAATGATGTGTTATAATTGTGATATGGAAGTTTTCACTTACTAAGCTAGTGTAGCTTACGCCCTTATAGTTTTTATTTGTTGCAGCACGAGTTTATTTGGTTTAGACCAAGGCAGGTTACAACTCAGGTACAGGAGCTAGGCATTTCCTATAGAAGTTGTATTCAATTTGTTTAGACTTCCACAAAAAAACAAAAGACTCTGGATGACTGTAATGGACCATTAAATATTCTTTTGTAGGGGAATGCCCCTTAGACTTTGTAACTTTTGTTTATGCACTTTGAATTATTATCTAATGCTATTGAATGCCACATTAAACTTCTTCACTCCATTAAATAGAGTATTCTATTATCGTAAAAGGATGCCTTACATTTATACGAGACTCCCGAAAGACTTGGATAGTGATTCAAGAGTCTTATATGATATGTGGCAGACTGTTACGTTTAGAATACCCCTATGGGGCGTGACAGTTGCTTTCTTAACTCCTATGGATTTAGAAAATACACACTATAGTCATACTAAGTTACATAAACATAAAGAATAATTGTAGGAATTTTTACCTAATGTAAAGAAATGGGTGATAGAAAAAACAAGGGTTGATGTTGTATGGAGATAGTAAAAATATGGAAAGATGAGAGAGTTGGGAAGAGATTTTAGAGAGAATATTTGATGAGTGATTTTGAGAAAGTTTTGTTATGGTAAAGAAGTGTGTGAAAGAAATGGAGAGAGAGGGGTATTCATAGATAAATATAGAGGGAATTTGGATGTAATTAAATAAAATGAAAAAGGAAAAAATAGGTGTTTGTGTGTGTGACACCTGTTTTGGGGTATGAGAGAGAGTTTATTTTTGTATTTTTTTTAATAAAAAGTAATAATATGTAAGGAATGATGTGAATAAATTTTTTGAGAAAGATAAATTGTACGAAATAGATATGGTGGAGTGTAAGAATAGGTAGTAAGAAAAAGTAGAGATAGAGGAATAGTAGTGAATAGTGTAGAATAGTAACAGAATAGTAGACAAGATAAATTAATACGGTAGTAAGGAAAATACCCGTAAATGAACTATATCTGATATTTTTAGATATCAAAAAATTATAAAACTGATGTTTTTAGAATCCTTATATTATTACTAGTCTAACGGTGTTATCGGAAATTTTTACTGGTCGGTGCACCATGACACAATTTTTTAAATCTGTTCCCGTTCGAGTCTGAAACGAATTAAATTTTGATAAATCTGATATTTTTAAGCTTCATTATATTATTATGAACTATAATCTATGATTAATTCAATTTTATTGTTTAAGATTTTAGAGCGTGGGATTATCGGATCTAGATTCACTTGGGTTTGTTATAGATTGTTGACTCTAGAGTTGTCAGCTAACTTCTGGCTGTAGGGTTTAAGCATAAAACGTAGCATAAATCTAAGGGTTTACAACCATTGTGTTCCCAGGTTATCTCTCAATACAAGAGTAAATATTCTAAGGTAATACTGCCAGGTGAGTCAATAGATGGGAACCAATAGGTTTTATCCCAACAAGAAGCTTATTAAGCCAACTAAGGGGCATGAGTGGTTATCCAATCAATCTCAGCATTTCTATGTAAGTCACCTCATGGAAATGCCTCCCCTTGTTTGTATAAGTCAGGATGTGCTAAAAGCTCCAAAACGTGTAACATAATACAAAATGATGTGTAACATGGTACAAAATGTAACACTTCATAGTATTTTCATTGAAATACATGCAGCACACTACCTAAGAATTTAAAACTTAAAATATGTATCAATCAATAATTTTAAGAATTAAGCTGTATTAGAATAAGGGATAAGTACCTGTTTAAAGACCTAGCAATCAAGAATATCATGATACTCCCCCAGTACATGCATTAGGAGCTATGTAACATCAAAATTGGCCCCCCAATAGTAGCTAAGTAGTTGATCTTCATCTACAATAGTGACATGACAAAACAATGGAGTAATATGTGAAAAGTGATCCCATTCCCTAACCTAGAGGATGACAAGCGAGGCATTAATGCATATGTTTATCATAAGACAAACCATTGTCTCCTTCTTCCATATGTCCATGAGTACAACAAATCACTCTGAACTCCCCTATCTTCAACTATCAACATTTAGCTTAATATATAAAGTAGGTAAATCATCAAAGGAACGTGATATGTAATACATATATTTAAGCTAAATAGTTAATGTTTGGAAAAGGCAAAAACTTGTGAACTCTATGAGATGAAAATCATAAGAGAGCAAAATGATTAGCCAAATCTGGTATCAGTTATAATTTAATTAGCATAACATGACCTTATATCCCAAAAGAAAATCTTGTGTTTACCTTGTTTTTCTCATGAGTACTAAAAGCTCCTTTTTTGTTTACATGATTGAAGAAAAAAAGTAATACATTTAAACAAAGCAAGTTTCGAGGGAGAAAAAAAACCATGAATAAAGCTTACAAGTTATGACTTGATATATGATAAATTAAGCATATAAACACTAGTAAATGGGTTTAGGAGCCTAGTACAATTAAATTTTGTTTTCAAACAATGAATTAGATATGATTAATTGATTGGTGTTGTGGTGGTTGATCATTATTAAATTAGTTTTACTAGGTTGCATGTGAGGTGCAATATGCATAATATAAGGACTTATGGCAGTAATTTGTTAAAAAACTGCTAGTTTTATTTAAATGCTTGACAAAAAGAACTTAAAAAACAAAGCATAGGATCAAGCCTTGGTATCCTATGGAGATGCAAGGCAGATTGAAAACCGTAATATTGCAAAAGAAGCAACTTAAGTAATATTAAGGCATAATCAATTGTGATAATATTTTAGTGATTCATGATTAGTCAAAAGATACTATTTTAAATTATTTTACTATTATTAATGATAAAGGGTCGAATCCACTCTCTACTGACATGTTTGGTATGTAGGAATGGAATCACGATTCCGGGTTCCATTCCATTTCTCATGTTTGGATGCATCTTTAGAAGATGGAATTACGATTCCGGCTTGAAAGAGAATTCGATTTCGCATTTGCGAAGGTGAAATCGCGATTCTATTTCAACTTTATTAGTTGCATGCAATATAATCACTCTTATTTTATTGTATCATAACTTTCATTTATTGCTAGGGACATTTCGATAGATACATCTTATAACCATTCCATTCCATGCATATTTCCAAACATAGGAATGGATTTTCATTCTGGAACCAACCAATCCAGTCAATTCTATTTCATTCTATTCCAAATCATTTCAGTGTATGAAACGTAACATCCAAGTGTTTTGGTTTTATTTTCTAAGTAATAGTAAAGGATTTTTATGCATTTAATGAAAATGGTTTGTTTATTAGTACATTAATGACATTGATTAGTCAAATGATCTACATTAAATGAAAATAATATGTGTATTAATATTACATTAAAGACACTCAACTTTGGGAAGAGAATAGGAAGTCAAAAACTGTTGGAAGTAGGGTAGGAATTCCAAAAACCATTTTCCTCCTGCATTGACTGTGTGCTCTTCAACAACATAATTTCACAAGTAGCTTTAACTTAACTAATGCCAATCTTATCAATCCAATATTAATATTCCTTGGGAAATGAAAATTACGACGGTATGTTATAGCTATGGTTACACCTCCTATTTCCATAGCTTATGTAGATGTTGTCTATGGGGCATCTAATGATCGTCCATATCATTTGATTTGGAATTCAACGCTTAAGTTATGTTGTAAACCCTAATGATCCGTTTACTTGGAGGTAATAGAGAGAGATAAAATTTGTTATTCTAGAATCAATTTATTACCTTACAAATAAACTTAACATATTTATTACTCATGGTCTTTGTATTTTCTATGCAGGGGGAATAAAAAAACACCTATCATATCGTTTTTTTTTTTTTTATTATCTCTCTATTCCCATAATCAAAATTCAAAGGATGTTACTATTTTATCACTAATAAATTTTTTCATTGTCAAATATAACATAACAATACACAAAAAACTCCTTTTTAGATACAATTGTGTCATTCTTTATTTATTTTATCGTTAAGATTTAACAAATCTACACTGCAAATTATATATAACATATACATATTACACACATAATTTATGTTCTATAACAACCCATATAAGTTATATCTTGTGTATAAAATTTATAAAGTTATATATGGGATTATATATTATATATATGCATTACAGAATTATATATGAAAAATAGTGTGCATTGATAAATATCTAGGTTGTGTATATAAGTTATAATTCATAACTTGTATATATATATATATATATATATATAACTCATTCTAAAAAATATAAATATAATCTAGAGAGATTATGAATATATAAGCGATATATGTATTATATATGTTATATATATATATGACAAATGAATAACGTATTGATAAAATACATTGGTCATAATTTAAGATATATATGTAAGTTAAATTATATATGTACATATAAGTTATAACTTGTATATAAGTTATAAGTTATATATATTTTATGTTTTATCAGTTACAAGTTTTATATATACATATAAGCAAAAATATATAATCTAGAAATGTTAAATATAAATGTTGTGCCTTGTATATATAATATATCTAACAAATAAATAAGTATTGATAAAATATGTAAGTTGCATATATAAGTTATAAGCTATATTTTATAAGTGATATTTTATAATGGTGTGCGTACTTATCAAGGAGGAATTGGATCACACTACTATAGTATTTTAATAAGCTTTCGGTGGGGGGATCAGACAACCATTATCTTTTTTTTTTTTTTTTCTTTTTCCAAAAAAAAATCCAACCAAAATAGTGAAACTGAAATATACCGAATTGCCCAGAACTGATGGATGATCGATGGGGAGAGACAATCTAAAATCCGAAAATAAAATAAAATACAATATAATGGCCATTTATCTTAACTCCGAAAACATCACAAACCAGGAAAAGAACCAATAGAATTTTTTGTTGTTATTATTTTTTTTTTTAACTTTACTACAACTAGGATTAGATTCCGTGCTTTTCTCCCCTTTTTTTTTCGTTGGCTTGCGTGACATGACATAAGTGTAAACACCGAGTCTGGGCTTTCTTTCTTTCTTTTAAATATGCAAAAGGAATCGCCCGTTGGCCTTTCCTTCACATTTAGCATTCTTAGTATTAGCTCCTTTTTAAGCAAGCGATTGAAACAAGATGGTGGCTGACGGTAAGAAGTCCGACATATCGCTGGCCGGAATATTTGCTAGCAGTGCCTTTGCCGCTTGTTTCGCCGAGGTTTTTTTTTCCTTTTTTTTTTTCACACATCTTAGGCACAGCAGAGCATATTACATTTTTAACTCGAATCCTTGAATCTCATATTATTCTTGTATTATTTTAAATGATTCTTTTTGAGGATCAGCAGCACCTAATTGAGTAGATCATAGATCATCATGATTTTCAAGGTTGTTGTGATTTTATTTTATTTATTTATTTTTTTAGCTTTGCCTTGCATCTTTTTTGTGCTTTTCTTCTGCCAGGGATTATTTTCATGAAAAATGGAAGCATATGTTACAATCTCATTTTTTCTACATAGTTGGGACTCCGGTATACCCCGCCGAAATCGAAGAATGCATATTACCGCTCTGCACATTCACTTTTGGAGTCTTTGTTTCACGGGAAAATGCTTTGCGATTTTTAACATGCAAAATTCGTTGCTTAATCAGGAACAGAGAAAATTGATTTGCCTTCAAATGATGTTTTTAATCTAAGTCTTAGGAGATCAAACTTGTGTTATGCTAATGATGTTGGTATCTTTACTGTGATTTATGAATTGTTCTGGAAGTAACAAGCGCACACACATGATGTGATGCAGATCTGTACTATCCCATTAGATACTGCTAAAGTCAGGCTTCAGCTCCAGAAAAGTGCTGTTTCTGGTGATGGGGTCGCCTTGCCAAAATACAGAGGTATGCTCGGAACTGTGGCCACCATTGGAAGGGAAGAAGGAATAGCAGCATTATGGAAAGGAATTGTACCTGGATTGCATCGTCAATGTCTGTTCGGAGGGCTTAGGATTGGGATGTATGAGCCTGTAGGTTCTGAACCTTGCACAACTCTCCAATCATACTTAGTAGTTTTGTCATCTTTTGTTTTATTGTTTCTTGAGATTTAAACTGATGGTTTTATTTGCATGTCAAAGGTCAAAGCCTTATATGTGGGTAAAGACCATGTTGGGGATGTCCACTGTCCAAGAAAATACTTGCAGCACTTACAACCGGTGAGATTGTTAGATATTCCAAATAGAACTTTACTCAAAATAGGTCTTGTGACTTGAACCGTGTGTGGTTTTCAGTTAATGATGTAAACAATAAATGATCCACTATGAAATGTTCTATAAAATGCCTAGAATTGAGTGAGCTTGTACGTATAAGGCAGATGGTAATAATTGGATTGGCTACAAAATCCTTTTTTTCCTATATATGATTCCTGAAGTGTAAAATCTTAAGCTTTAAATTATCATCCAGCTGAAGAAATTGAATTCAATATACAAGGGCATCTATATTACCAAACTTTATGCTGCAACCTAATAATACATGTTCTGAGCTGGCTTTGGTTATTTGTATTTGAGATTAGTTCTTCTATGTGGAAACAGGTGCTCTTGGAATCATGGTAGCAAACCCAACTGATCTTGTTAAAGTAAGGTTGCAAGCTGAAGGAAAGTTACCTGCTGGCGTTCCAAGGCGTTATTCTGGAGCACTAAATGCCTACTCCACAATTGTTAGGCAGGTTGTTCCCATGATCTGAATAGAGAGTGATTATAAAATGTCTCATCAGCTTATAACTTTCATCTGGTTTTCCCATTTCACTCTTAAACAGGAAGGCTTTACAGCTCTTTGGACAGGAGTTGGACCAAATGTAGCACGAAATGCTATTATTAATGCTGCTGAGCTGGCCAGCTACGATCAAGTGAAACAGGTCACTCAATACTTAAAAGCTGTCGTTTGTGGTGTTTTCCTTGTTGCAAGTCAATTATTTTGACTATAAATAAACTGTTATTTTCTTCACAGACGATTTTGAAAATTCCTGGCTTCACAGACAATGTTGTCACTCATCTCCTTGCCGGTCTTGGGGCAGGGTTTTTCGCTGTCTGTATTGGCTCTCCTGTTGATGTGGTAGGGCATCAGCCTTTCATGTCTATATTATTTTAATGGCATTCAGGTTCTACTGGGTTTTTTCACACTCATTCTGTTCAATTGATGTATAGTGCCTGGATTCAAATTCTCTTCTTATGCCTCATATAGAACCATTTCATCCTGTGCACCATTGAGTGATTATTCATCCATCTCTTAGGTATTGAGGTGTTTAAGTTTATGGATCTATTTGCTAATAACCTCTACGTTTTGTATAATGGAATCATTTGGAATGGAGTGAATTAAAATCAAAAGAATAGAATGGGATGAAATGAATAAGGGAATGAATTTCCTGTGTTTAGGTACTTTTATTGAATAAAATGGCATGAATTGTCTATTTACAAAATTTACTTTTTATAGCGCAAGCTATTCTTATCTACATGGTGTTCGAAACTTACTAGGGTCATTTATTGGGCTACCTACATAGCGCAAGCTATTCTTACCTGGTGCATGAGTCTTGTGGGGGTAGTTCATGTGCCTAAAGGTAGCCGGTTCTAATATGGTTGTGCTCCTCCATCATCAAAAAAAGAAAAAAAAAAAATTTACCTTTTATAATAATTATGGATAGTATATTGTTGGTTGGATAAAAAGATATTTTAAATAATTAATATTGACGAAAGCAGAATAGAATCATGATTACCTCTTCTCAAAAGCATAATCACGTTCTCACTCAAAGCTGGAATCGACAATTTCTAAGAATTGCGATTCCAATTTTTAAAATCACTTCCAAACATGGAATTGGAATCCGAAATCGCAATTCCATTTTAGGTCCATTTCCATGTACCAACTGTTCTATAAGAGGCTTTGACCGTCTTTTACCCTGCAATTTGGAGGCTTATTTCATGTCATCAAAACAAAGTCTGCTATAGAAAACACATAATCTTGGAAAAGTTCATATAAATAATGATGAATATACCTGATCAACCCATGATATGTCTGGGGAAACACAATGATTTATAATACAAGCCATTTTCAGTTTTACAAAATCAAAAGTAATAACATCATAGGCGTCGGCAAAGCATTCCCATTTCGCCTGCTCTAGTTAGAGAAATCTTGAAATACATTTTTGTCATTAATGGTAGCCAGTTTCTCCTGTTGCAACTTGTTTGTTTGATTGTATCAGCTTAATGGTTTTGTCGTAGTTTTATGCCTTGTGAATGTTGGGCTTTACCCCTACCCTGTTCTTTGCAGTTATAGACCCTTACTTTGGTTAAATGGAAATTTTGAATTAACCAAAAAAAGCAGTAACATCATGTAAGTATCATTTTTTGGAATCTAAGAATTTGATACCACCCCTGTGGTTGATATCCTATACATTATGACATTACTAAATTTACTTATCGTATCAATTATATCATAGCAAAGAATATGTTTCACAAAACTATTTCTCATGCATCAGCCATGTCATGAGCCAGGTCCTTAGTATCTTTGTGAATCTTTGGCCCAGGTCCATGCATCATATAATCTATTCTCTTTTGCTTTTCCCCTTCTAATAAAATTGTTAGAATCAACTCAAAGGGTGATGTTATCTCTGATTATTCACTTTTGTTTGTTTCGTAAAGAACTTTAAGTGGTGATATACTATTTACAGGCTATGCTCTTTCTGCTCAAACAGTGTGGTGTTCATATATTTCATGGCAGGTTAAGTCAAGAATGATGGGAGATTCTGCTTACAAAAGCACCATTGATTGTTTTGTTAAGACCTTAAAGAATGACGTAAGTCTGTCTCTTTTGCTTTTATGTTGTTTTGTATCTGTTCCTGCTTCTGTCATAGTTATACCTCTATTTTGGTATTATCCCAGTGGCTATTGCTGAAATTGCTACATAATTACTTACATTTGTTTCAGTGTAGATTTTTTGAACTTGCTGCTAAACTACAAGCAATAAATGTTCACTATGTTTGCTATTTCGAAAAGTTTTTATTTGATATATACATATATATGTGTGTATATATATTTATATATATTCAATGAATACAGAATAGATGGCATATACCTAATTAGTCAATTAACTTATCATTTTAACAGTCATGCAAAATGCAATCCGACCTTTATTTGACAATCAAATTAAAGAAGCAGATATAGATTCTTCTTTTACCTAGTGGCTATTGTGCATGTGCTTATGGTAGATCTTTAATATAATCTAACAGTAACAATATATTTACCCGCTCTGTATTGCTTCTATTTTTTTACATTTAAGTTCAATTTTGAGTAAGCCTCGATAGAATATCGTCTGCCAAGTGATTGCGAAACCTGGAAGTAAAAGCTATCCTAAACCTGCTGTTATTTTTCATACAGGGACCCCTTGCTTTCTATAAGGGCTTTATTCCAAATTTCGGGAGGCTTGGATCTTGGAATGTGATTATGTTTTTAACATTAGAACAGGTACATATCTGAAGATCCACTTTCACCTCTTGCTCGTTTGTGTGTTTTCGCTGGGTATTTGTACGATATATCAGCATATTTTTGGAGAGACTTTAAGTCAATGGCCGGGTGGCATAGGGATAACGTGCTTATGAAGTTTGGGCAATTTTATTGCTTCATTATCCTAGCCTCACTAACTTAATTAGGTTGCTTTATATTCCATTTATTTGGTTTTCATTATTTGTTTAAGTGCTTGCAAATAAATTTGTATTTGCCTTGAAATTGTTGACTATGTCATTATATTATTTTTTTCTCATGCAGGCTAAGAAGTTTGTCAAAAGCATAGAATCATCCTAGCTTAGAGGAGAAAGTGAAGGGCTTCTAATAACCTGCACATTTTGCATGGAATAATTTCCATGATCAGCAGGCGATGAGCATAGACATGAATAAATTCCTCAATTTTGATTTACTTATTTAATTTTTCCAATGGATGGAACACCAAAGAAACGTTTAGTTCATTAAGCTTATGAATGGAGTAAAGATTTTTTTTTTGGTGTTGAATGGAGTTATTGTAATGGGGCTTAAAATATATCTTATTATTTATTTATTTAGGGCTTGACTTATGGGCTAGGTGATAGGGCCCAACAAGTGCGGTTCATTTATTGGGATAGCTTGGAGAGATTTGGCTTGGTGGGCTCGGAACAGGATCGTTGGACCGGTTTACCACATCCGACCTTTCTTAGATCGTTACATGCACACAGGAGATGACTATTGGCAAGGTCTATGAGGAGCTCATTCAGGATAACCATGAATTAAGCTTATTCTACCTCATCCGTCAATCATTGAGGTGATCTAACGATATTATCTATGCCAAGTGCCTATAAATACTTAATCACTCCTTCTCATTTCTAACTTTTGAAGAGAAAAGACAAACATTCTATACAGGAGATTTCATTTAGAAAGATCAAACAAGATGACTCAAGTGATTTCTACTTCAACTGCTCAAGAACTGTAAGGTTAACGTGTGAGGTCTGCTCTCAAGCTCTTTTACCTGTCACTTGTGCATACAGGATATTGAGACTATCTATTCCTCCTCCCTTGTCATTCTCTCTAAGCCATCTTGGTATCAAGTATTATCTCCTTAGCAGCACTTTGAAATTACGGGTCAGACACGAGATCCACATAACACGTACATGACCGCTATCAACAAGAACGTCGCATCTATATTTTGGTGGCTCCACTAGAGAATCGAGGATTTTGACTATCATGATGGCACCCCTAAAAAGATAGCCTACTAACATTGATGACAATGCAAACATTGGCAACTGTAACCGTAGCATAGTTGATCCAAATACGCTAGCATAGGAAGATGCCTGTAAATCTCGAGATTTTTCATATAAGTAGAAATGAATAGAAATACAAAAATAGAAAAGAGGAAGTTAATATAAAAATCAACAACCTCCTTAGAATAAAATCATTGGTAGTTATAAATCTATATATATCTTCAAACCCTAAAACAAAGTCTTATAGATAGTAATATATATCAAAGTTAAAATTTCGTAGCTAGTATCGAAAATTTAAAGTATAGAAATAATTTAAATAAGATTTTAAAAATATTAGAAAGTTAATAATCAATAAAATTTATATTTAGAAAATGGTAATTTAATGATAAACCATTAGCGTTATAAATACAAAATAAGAACAAAAACAGATCACTAACTCACAATATAGACTTCAAATAAAAATTTGGATCACACCATTAATCTAGTTAGTAAATTATAAAGCTATTAGAGACTGAAACGAAAATTGATCTATTAAGCGTAGAAAACCCTAATCGGATGAGATAAAACCCTAAAAATAACAAATTATGTAAACTTTAAACATAAAGTTGAACTCAATAACAACTTAGAGTATTTGTAGAAACTTTAAATAAATTTTTTGGAGACAGAACCCATAAATAACTATCATATTTGTATTCGTTTAGCTTAATAGACTACCCTAAAATTTAGATAATGAAACAACTAAGTAATATTATATAATTAATTAGACATTTTCGATGCAATTTGACAAGAAATTGCGGTTGAGGTTGCATAGATTTTCCGTAGCCGAAATCTGTGGAACAAATGAGCTAAATAGGATTAGAAAAAGCCAAAGAACAAAAAAAAAAAAAAAAGCAAACCAATAGACCTAATCCAAGTAGGCAGGCCATTAAATGCAAAGGAAAATCATGAACAAACAAAATGGATTCGGTGAAAAAAAAATTGCTCTATCTTGGCTGGAACTTAAGTTGCGGCCTCCATTCCTTCATTCATATATATAGCTCTTTAATGAGCAAAATAACAAAGCCATTAAAGCTATACCTTGGCAGCCACTAAACCACTCTAAACAACAACCAACTTCGTCCTCATTAAGCCACAAAAACACACCCAAACATAACTCTATTGCAAGCTCCGTTATAACAATAAAACAAGCTTAGGAAGGAACAATTAAGGTAAGTTAAATTCGTTTTAAGTTAGTTATGTATTAAAACATTAGCTTAAATAATGTTAATGTTAACCCTAGGGTCGTATCAAGCTTTGGGAAAGGGCTTAGCAACACCACACCAGCCCCAACAACATAATATTTAACCTTAAATCCTATTTATGTATTAAGATATATGTAGTAGCAAGAAATCATGTAGTTTGATGATTATAGGATGTTATTTATGTTGTTATGACACAAAAAATACTTGTAGATCATGCAAAAACACTTAGAAGTAGTTTAAATACAGGTATAATAAACATATGAAATAAGAAAATTAAGTCTCGAAACAGAGAAAATCGAGGAAGACGATGAACAGTGCCAACACCGGCTCTACGTCGGCAGTGTATGTGCTTAACGCCTGTTGCTTACGAGGTTAAGCCGGCGGTGTTGAGAAGACGTGCACTGGAACAGAAGTTATGTAAAATTCATTTTTACGTAAAATGAAATAACGTCGGTAGATTGAAATCCAACACCGACAGCATTGGAGCCAGCGTACATTATAAAGCTGGCGGCCTTAAGCCAGCGTACGCTGATACAAAAATGCATGTAAAATATAAGAATGCTGGCATCTGGGTTTCAACACCTGCAGCGTTGAATGCTAGCGTATGTATCAATTTCCTCTGAGCGAAGTTTGTTTTGAACAGAAAAAATTATATATTTATATATATATATATATATATAAGAGGAAGGAGAAGATGAAATAGAAAATTTAATATAATAAATAAATAAATATTAATATGTATAATACTTGATTAAAAAATAAACTTTAGAAACTATTGCAATAACATACTTGTGTATAATAAAAGATTAAAACTACGATAGTTGTATTATACAATATAGATACGTACAAGAATGGAAAAGTAGATAAGTTAAAAGTAAAGATAATATAATACCCATAAATAACAAATAATTACATGAACAAAAATCAAGAGAAACACGACGAAACTAAATGATAGAAAATAAATATTAGTTACCATAGTAAATAAACCAAGAAACGATATAAAAGTAACACTATTAGTAATGATTAAATATTGATCTATTGAATTCACATTCTACAACCACCCAATAAAAATATATATAAATACCAAACAAGATCAAGAAAAGCAAAATAAAAATAAATTATTAAATAATAATTGTACCATAAGACCGTTAAAAGACTAATATAGGTAATAGAAATACCAATGTAGGACACTTAGATATTCATAGAGTTAGATATATAATTTATGTCTTATTGATGAATATTTTATTCATCTTAATAGGTGACCTTAATACTGTTCAGGATTTTCCAACCGCCTATTACGATTAGTCATTATGAGCAGGTGAGTAACTCAAACTTATTACATTGTTTGTGCTTGTAACTTAACCGTATCTTAAATGAAAGATAATAACAAGATTTTGATGTGTGGGTTTACGGGAATTGTTGGTTGCTAAGCTACTTTAATAATAGTGATAATAGAATTCTATATGAACTCGTTGATTGTATAGCATATTGCTTGTCTGTATAATGATTGATTACCTTAAACTTGATTAAAAACTATTGGTATCATAAATGAAATGAACATGCATTACACGATATGCATAAGCAATATTTGAGTAAATGGCAGCCTATTACGTATTAGTGTTTCGGATCTCTGGTAATGCTTAGTTTTTTAGGCAAAGAGGCTATTAGTTCTATACAAAATTACCTTTGTTTTGTCGGTACCATAGAAACGAAGTGGTAAACGAAGGACGTCGTTTATGGTATCGCTATGAAACGACTAACACTTAGTGGAGATTCTATGGCTAAAAACAAGAAATGAGTGTTAAGATATGATAAATTTAAAGTGATAATTAAAGTGAGTATTATTGTTTTCCTATTTGCTTAGTCTCTTCTAGGTAGGTGGGCCATAGTATTGTGTTCCTTCAACCCCGATGAGAGGGCATAAAACTTCATCCTACTTTGGATTCTAGGTTATCCAAGCTTTTAATTATATATATGGTTGATTGATGCATTTCATATGATTGTTAATAAACTTATTTGATATGGAGTAAGTTCTAATTATTCACTGAGCCCCTAGTTTCGCTCACACTCCTAAAGACTTTTCAGGTTTACATTACGACTATGGCTCGTTACATCCAGGAGTATGGTCCGGGTAAGAAATTAGGAGCTGGATGTTCATGGGTCAAATCGGGATAGGTTGGTTACTACTATCTCTAGTATAGATTAGTTAGTATAAAGTTTTTCAGTTATGTATTTGGAGACTTATGGAAATATTTTATAGTCTGTAATATCATTATGATATCCTTTATTTGTGATAACAGTTATTTACTAATTTATGACTTACATGTGTTTGTCCTTTCTTATCGATGCATTAAAATGTCCTGTTGTTTGAAAATTTGTTACTCTCTAAAAGTTAACTAGTAATAATATTCAAGTGTGGCTTGTATACTACTACTAAGGTACCATCAGAGCATGACAACGCCAATCTTAACATTAACACCAATCCTACTGACATGCAAGGCATCATTGTTAACAATGCACAATACGTGCTATACAAGAGAGCAATGCAAAGGCAATGCGAACCATACAAGAGAACAACCAGGCTTTGAACCAGTTCTTCACTGCCCTTAATCGTCTCATAGCAGGGATGGCTACTAATGCTGATGCACTTCAAGGTGTAACATTGCCAGGCCCCACTTTAGCTGTGCAGTAAAGCGCTCCTCTTTATCTCAATCCGCTACTGCTCCTGCCATCCAAGCGAATACGCTTCAAGGATGAATGTGCAAATCCCATCACCACAGGTGGTAGTTGAGCAACAACCAGCCTCTGAAGCAGATAATACAAGATGTCAACTTAACAGGTCACCATCCTCATATGTGCACTCTCGTGTCAGCTTAAGTGAGACCACTCCCTCACCTAATTCTAATTTTCCTCAAATACCGACTCCCCTAGTTGCACCAACTATATTAACTCCACATGTTGTACCAGTCATACCAACTATACCATTAGTGTCTATGCCAAAAGAATCTTTTATAACAAAGGAAGACTTTGATATTTATTTAAAGGAGATTCAAGCTAAGTCTTCTGCGGGAGTGTTAGACTTGAAACTTCTATACCACCACTGAATTGCTACAAAGCCTTATCCAAAGGACTATCAGTCCTAAATTCATGTGGTTCGATGGTAACAAGGGTAGTGCTAAGGAACACCTGTAAAATTCATTGAAACATTAAAAGTCTATGGGTTTGATGATGACTTGAAGTTAAAAGAATTCTTTAAGTCTCTAATGAGAAGGCATACACCTGGTATGCCAATCTCCCCCAAAGGTCAATTGACTCATGGGGAACCATGTGCAAGCTGTTCCTGGAAAACTTCTTCTTTGCTCAAGAGTGGGTCACCATCACTGAAATGAGAAGAACATTACAAAAGCCAAAGAAGATCTTATGTACTATATCGAGCGTTTTAGAGAACGCTCTTTGGATATTCAAAATGTTTGTGATGAGAGATTGGTAAAGATCCGCATCCAAAGGATGTTCATTAAATACGCCGTCCATTTGGGAAATCTTAATCTGTGTTCCTTCGCTGCTCTAGTTGAAGATGCGTGAAGGACTAATAATTTTGTATCCAGACAATGTGAAGAAGGTGGAAGGTGGAAAGAGAGCTACAAACATTAGTTCAGTCTAAGGAGAAGGTTTTACGCTCTCATTTCCTTACCCCATGGGGAAGTTTCAAGTGGTACTTAACCAATGGTTGAGAGATTGAAACATCAAACTTCTAAAGGTTAAGTGCTTTTCTAATGCGATCGAAAAGAATAATCTTAAGTTCTATAAATATCACAGAACCGTAGGTTATCCCACTAAAGAGTGTTGGACACCTGAGAAGATTTCAATGAACGAGTCAACAATGGAGAACTTGTCACTAAAGGTAACAACATACTCAACAATTCACTCCCCACACAAAATGCCAAGTGGGGTACAACAAAGGTTGTCAATCACGATCTGAGGACTAAAGAGGAAGAAATGTCATAGACCGAGGCACAAGAAGAAAAAGATATGCCAGTAGATGATGATCAAAGTACAAGTTCTACAGTGGCTGTTGCCTTAATAAAAACCATCAACTTCAAGAAGTTCTTTGATTTGTGGGGGTTTGATGAAGAGGCACGACTTGCGGCAGCAATCGCACTAACCGAGATCTCTCAAAGATTATGGGGAGTGTAGTGCAACGCAACTTGTGTGAAGAATGGCACATGCACATGAAAATGCAATAATGTTTACCGAAGCAGAAGTGTGTGAGAAATCCTAACCATAGCCATCCGCTATATGTTGAAAGCACACTCAATGGACACCACATCAAGAGGATGTTCATAGATAATGGCGCCTCTATAAACATCATGCCAATGCCTACATTTAAGGCTGTGGATATAGACATGAGATGACTTGTGAAATAACCTATTTCCATTAATAGTTTCATCGATTCAACTGCATATACATTGGCATATGTTAATGTTGATTTCAGAGTTGGGTCAATTCAAGGTTCTATATGATTCATGTGATTAATGCACCCATATCTTACCTTTTGCTTATTGGAAGGAAGTGGTTGCACGATCACAACCTTATACCTTCAACACTACATTAGTGTATGAAGGGTCTCTGGAAAGGGAAAGATGTATTCATTCCTGCTACAAAGGACCCCTTTGAATACAAAGAGTCATACGTCATTCAAGCTAGCTTCTTCCATGAGTATGCTGAGGAAGGAGGAAGAACTATCATGAAACCCTCCAGCATACCACTATCGACCTGGAGGAGACTCAAAGAAACAAAATAGAAAAAGGAGACATGGCTCCCGTAGAGGTAGGAAGAAGCAAAAGCAAGTTAATGAAGTTGAAAGTTTTATAAGACTTGATGGGAAAAGGGTATATTATTTAAGACAAGTCTATGGGATCTGAAGAAGTCCTCATGTCATCTTAAGAACCTTCATATGCAATTGCATTTGATGTATTTTCATCATGTTTTGAATAAAATTATGGCTTGCATTCTCAAAGCCTTTTCGACATAATTTCTCTCCTTCTCTTGCTCTTGTTATATTATTAATTTTCTTTTGTTTCTATAAAATTAGAGATTGTTTCCTTAGCTAGAAAGATATTTCATACAAAAATAATAATAATAAAGCATTAGCTATATACATTGTTGTCGCTTATTAAAGCATAGTCTTCTAAGTACGCGATGATATGATTGTAACATGCTGACTAGTAGAAGCATCGACTCCCAAGTGCATGATAATACGATGTCACATCTAACATAGTACAAATGTTTTTTGAAACATGCAATGAATGGTCAAGTATTGGGAAGTACCCTCTTAACCAATTAAACTTTATTATTAGGGTAGCCAACCTATAAGACACGTGATACTATCGCTGTTAAAAGTGCGATCGATCTATTACTCTAGTGATAATAATATTATTGCTAGCATGTGAGAGCATTGCTTCGATGCACGATATAAGAGTCACACATTTTCACTCCATGAATCGTTGTTGCTAAGTGAAAGCATTGCTTCCTAAGCACAAGCGCATACTACTAATAGCCTAAGCAGCATTTTAATATACACAAATGTGAGCAATCAGGCAAGTAAATGGAAACACAGATAAAGGACTTCAAAAAAACCAAGAAAAGCAATCTATTCATCTCAAAATATGTGCCATCATATTGTTCAACAATGGAAATAAGATAGTAATAGCAAGTCTAAACTAAGGTTGGCAATCTAAACCCATGATGCAATCCAAGTCTTCATCTCCTAATGTAGTCTTCATCTTAGCTTTTACTGCTGTAATCTCTTTTTGAAGCTCTTGCAACTTCCCCATCAACTTGTCATGATGCCCCTTGGAGTCCCTATCATTCAACAGTTTGGTGTGCCTAAGGTGTAATCTACTAGACAATCAATTACTATCAATTTGATCTACTAATCACACAATCCAATCTATCGCAAACTCTAACTCACAACCAAAAGCAAATAACGAATAGTAAAGATAACTGTCTAAACCCTTACCAGATATTATTCGCTAGCAAAGGAATAGCCCTAGTATTATCTCACTAATATGACTCATAGCAAGAATCAATATCATCACTCGCCACAAACATACAAATTGATAAGAGTAAGAGAATTCAAAGGAAAACCTCAATTGCATTCATAAAACCATCAAAAACAAAAACTAATGAGTCTTTGTACATAAAAGGGTATTTATAGAGAACCCTAAAACAAGACAAAAACTAATACAAAAACTATTGAAAAATATAAAGAACGTTTGGTTCAACTACATAAGCCATCGGCCTAAAATAAGCACTGCCGGCCTTGAATGTAAAGGGTCAATGAAAGGCTGCTATCCAAAAAAACTCTACCGACCTTTTGTGGAACTCCACCAACCTTGGAGGCGGCTTATGTGCTAAGTCGCCAGCCTTTCATGCAATTTGCATTAGCATTAATTTGTTCGTCGTTCGAAGCACAGCAACTGGAGTTCATTGAAATTTCAATGTAGTGATGGAACATTAATCAAATGAGTTCATTTGACCCCATATTGTCTAACAAAACCAGTAATGTAAGATTCCGTAATCTTCGTGCTTGGCCTCTATTGATTGGTCCTATAATCTGGGTGACCTGATTCCCATCACATTCTCTTGGCCTTGCCAGCATTAGGCTAAAGCTATCAATTTTGAACTGCAACATGCGAGCCCCTTCAACATATTTGATAAGTTTCTCAAGTTCCGTGGTTGATAAATAACTCCAACGTTTATCCATCAATAGCATGGTTTCACCAATCATCTTTACCATTGCAGTGGCTACCTCTATCCCAAACATAGGAGAGTTGGCCTAAAATTCCCTATCTATAGCGTTAAGATTCCTTAAGGGCACTATCAAATGAGACGACACAGTAGGCCAAGCAATAGGATAAAGCTATCAATTTTGAATCGCAACATCCAAGCCCCTTCAACATATTTGATAAGTTTCTCAAGTTTCACAGTTGATAAAGAACTCCAACGTCTATCCATCAGTAGCATGGTTTCACTAATCATCTTTACCATTGCAGTAGCTACCTCTGTCCCCAACATAGGAGAGTTGGCCTAAAATTCCCTATCCATAGCATTAAGATTCTTTATGGGCGCTATCAAATGAGACGGCACAATAAAGCCATGAAGCGAAGTCATCTCCTCTAATGTACCATGGTCCTCTAAAGTTGTTACCATGTCTTCACAAGACACGCTAGCAATTAGGGGAGGATGGAGCTCAATAGGTGCATTGACATTAACTGAGCTCTTGATTCCCTCGTCAGGAATATTCTCATCATCTTCAAAATTGAGCTATTTAATGCTGCAGCATTTTTCATCATCACCATAGGGGTTTGAAGACTGTTCGTAATCAATCTTGTCCAAGCTATATTCATCATTATCTTATACTACCGTAGACGTAATAGCACCACTTGACTGATGTGAACTTAGAAGAGAATTTGTGTCAACCTGAAAAAGGAAAATAAAGAAAGTGTTAGACAATAAAGAAGAGTAACAGTAAGTTATACATAAGAAAATTTATTACCTCCTCAATGAGTGCACGCTTCACCAGCCTATAACGTACTAGCTGAGGTGATAGATGATTACCTTCTGATTTTGAAAGAAACCTATTGGCAAAAGGTTCTAATTTGTCCGACACTGGCTCTTCAATTACTCGAATATTACCAGTCGATCTGTGTTACATATTCCTTGGTAATCTGAGATAGAATCCATGGCGATATACGAGTGGGACTTGCAAGGTATCATCTACAGATGTAAAGACATAGTCGCGAAAGATGGCTATACAATTGGACCAGTGTGTTAGCCAGTTGGCAAAGGCAATTCCATGACACTCTATAGAAGGAAAGAATAGCCATCGTACTATGGGATGAATATGCTTGAAGTCATTTGGTGAAATTAACTGGCAACAGGAATCAAAGCTTTGTGCAATGTTGAGAAGACGTGGCACTCCTTGATCAAAGCCAAATTAGCATGCCACTTTGTAGAGAATATACCATGACTCTTTGCGTCAGAAGCGCTCATTCAAATCTCCATTGTCGAGCAAGGATGGCAAGCTCCCTAGGATGCACCAAAGCATGAACTTGGCTTGACTTTCATCCAACCTTTCGTGATTATCAACTAAGATAACCTCGCCTTTAGAACCTGGAGGATAAAGCCCATCACTGACTTGATAACCTTTAAGACGCTTTATAAAAGGGTGGAATGTGAACTCCTTTTCGTCATTGATGAGCTGAAGAAGCGGCCGGTTATCCTCCACTCCAATCCATGCCCACGTTTGAGAAGTGACGAGATTCGAGTCCCTACTAATGGCTAGTCGTGTAGGGTAGTTTTGATATCGCTTATAGGAGAGCAACTGTAAAAAAAGTTAAGTCCACATGTGATACGTTCACATATCTACCCTTGGAATGGATAGAAGCTTAGTAGTATAGGTTAAGACGTTGATATAGGGACCCAAGGTAGAAGGTAGAAGGTAGCAAGTGCAAGCATTGATCCAGTACGATGCATACGGCCAAAGCAAAAAGCCGAAGACTTAGATCTTCTTCTAGCCTACCAAGGAACACGAACAATGGCAACCAAAATGCAATAAAGGCTGCAAGTTCATATTTGTACATCAAAGGACCAAGAGAGAAATCTGTTACTTAGAAAAGTTAAATACAAGCTAACAACATTAACATGCATGAAGGACTCACTCTTTTCCATAAGCTGGTTCCCATACTTAAGACATGTTCCTTCTCTGCTCTTCAAAGAAATGTGCCATCCAAGTAGAGAAACATGGTTTCTTCTTATCATCACAGGGAAGCTTTAAGGCCGCTAATAAAGATGCTTCGAGGTCGCGCTTTGCGCATGAAGTCACAGTTACAACAACATTAGTCAGCCCAGAATAATGCAGGATCAAAAGTATGACTACATCTTCGAGAGTTGGTGATATCTCCCCCAACGCGGTGACGAATGTATGAGTTTGGGTACACCAGCGAGAGATGATGGCATGCCATACTTCCATCTTGCTCATGCTGATAAACCACAAGCGGGCAGAGGTGATAATGGCACCATAAACGTTGGCCCGTTTCAAAAGGTTTACACACTTCTTCCGGTCAATGACATAGTCTACCCAATCGCTCCATCCAAGTGGTGGCTCCTTAACGAACACAAAATGTGTACTAGAAAGAGGCAGCTCCCTCCGCTCGTTCTTGAAACGTAGCACTGAGTCCCCCCTAATGATGTTTCTGGAATTGGCATGTAGCTCAGGTTCGACTATTCAAAAGTCACCATCTGTGGGGGGAGTTGCACATAACTTGTGACAAGAGGCTTTATCCCAGAATATATCTTCAGAAATAATGTCTTTTACCCATTGGTGTCGCAGATGTTGGATTTGTGGCGGGTTGCCATCTTAATGCACTAGCAAGTCCCTTTGCTTGATGACTTCGACATGCTTGCCTTTGATCTCCTTCTGCCTGAAAGCTTTAGCTTTGTGAACTTGAGCTTGCTTCATGGCTTCCGTGTTTAGGGTTTGACTGTGATGTGTGTCCTTCTACCTAGTAACTTGGACTCTAGTGGCTTGAATGGTTCCCATTTCCTTTGTTTTGACAACTGAATTTTGTTGAATTTGGCTATTCTTCCCTTCTTTTGCCATCAATCTCTATTGGCATTTTGGTGAGACAATGCCTAAAAAAAAAAAAAGGCTTTATGATAATTAATGGATGTGGGCTGGTAGCATGAACCTCATGGATAATAGAAAGGGATAATACGCAGAAGTAGATGACATCAATAGAGGGGATTACTTGTATTCAAGGGTCTGGAAGATAAACTGGCAAATATTCACACATGATAAAGCCAATAAGTTTTGCAAATTTTTCAAGACAAATATATATTTATATGTAAATATATATTTTTATCAATCTAGTGAATTTGAAAAAAAAAAAAAAAAGTAAAGAGAGGTGGGGGGGGGGGGGGGGGGGGGGGGTGCTGTGGAGGAAGGAAGACTCTAGAGAAAGGGTGGAGATAACAGTCTACCAGTTTGAAGCTCAGTAATGTTTTTGCTGATAATCGCCTACGTATTTGCTCTTGACCAAGTTTCATCACTATGCAAACTATGATTTGAAGCAACAAAGCCCTGAGATTAAAACAATGAAATGATGGAGTATATTTGTGTCAAATATACAAATACAATTCCAGGACAATCTAGTTTCAAGACTGTCCTATATAGTATATTCAAAATTCTCTTGCACAGCTCACCAGACAATACCATTTCGATCAAGGTCGAGGATTCAGACTTCTATAATCAACTACTCGTACCATTTGCTTGGAATTTAACTCCCTACACAGTTTTTTATAATCAAACCTTCAAATCAGCTGGGCGTTTGCATTATGAAAGAAACAATTGGAAAACCTAATTGTTGGACATACCCAGCCAAGAAGTAGCAGTACATGCATCCTGAGATAATGCTGAATTGAGCATAGGTGCTATAGCCTATAATCAATTGTATTAGGGGTTCCAATTTCAACTGGAGGAAACATAAATTGAGAAGGAAAAAAAAAAAAAGGGGTTATGGAAGTGAATTACTAAAATAAGATCAAATGAAGAAGTTTCGGAAAAGACTTTAAAAGCCACGACAATGGCCAGATAGTTGATTCCGAAACTCCTATCATGGAGTGCCCATCGATCAATTTGGTGTTTTCACCGTTTTTCCCAAGAATTGGATTCAGTGTACACGCACAAGATGTCCGACTCTAAGATAAATGTATTGTGTGCTATTGTGATGTAGGTATGTTATCTCTTTTGGAGTTCGGGGCAAAGGATCCGAGTAGCGAGTAGAAGGGGTACAATGGTAATAACAAAGTGAAGACTTAGGAGTTTATGCCTGAGGAAGGGAATGAGCTGGTTGTGGGCCTTAACTAGTAAATTGGGCTGGACTTCTGCAAGTAGACTTCTGCAATTGTTAGAGGCTGATAATTAATTAGGAACAAAAGCTATTTGGGTCGTTTAGTTATTTGCTTGTTATTTTTCTTGTTTTCCTGCAGCATTGTACACATGATGTAGCTGATGTATCAGCCACCATGTGATTAGTTAGTTTGTTACACAGAATATTCACACATTCCTTTTGGTGTAATATATTAATATTCTGTATGATCAATGCAGATTTTTACAATGAAAATTATGAAATCCAGGCTTGCATTCAAGTCTTAGTGTTCTCTATATTCAGAGAAAGTGTTCATTTAATTATCATTACAT